>CM046447.1:76379723-76699723 GCA_025506515.1 Flaveria trinervia
TTTATTTTTTATTAAACTTTTGTTTTATAAAAAACCTATAGTTTTTAAATATTTTTTTAAGAAAAATGTTTTTATAAATAAGTTAGTTGTATTTTTTATTTTATAAAACTTGAATTATAAAAAGTGTATTTACATTAAAAATAAGTTTTTAATATAATAAATTATATATTTTTAATTTAAAAATGGTATGAGTAATCTTATTAGTATTTAATATTATTATTAATAATACAGCGAAATGAATAATCTTATGTATAAATTTCTTGTTATTAAAAAACTTTTGGTTTGTAATTATTATGGTTATTTTAATAAAAATGTTTTTAAAAAATTAATTTCAATTTTTTTTAAAATAACCGTTTTAAAATATTTTTATTCAAAAGATTTAGTATTTTAGAAAATTTCATATTATATAAAAATTTTTATTTTTTATTATATCCATTTTATTAAAAAGATGTAATTTGTAATTTATTAATAAAATCTATTTTAAAAAAGATAGTTGATTTAAAAATAAATAATAAAAGAGAAATTGTAGTAATTAATAAAATTGATTTTTAATAAGAGAGAGAAATTAGTTTGAGTAATTAAATTACAGTAATACTCTTTTGGATGGAAAATTATATAAGGATATGTATAAGAATAACAGTGACAAAAATATGGTTAGGAGCAATGTTGTAAAGACCGGATCGGACCGGCCGGTTCGGTCGGGATTGGGTGCCTGGTCCGGTCCGGACCGGATTTCCAATTTTTTTTAAAGTTTTAATGGGTAAAACGGGGTGTTAAACCATAAATTAAGAGCAAAAAAACGGCTTCACGTGGACCCGGTTTATTTCAAACGGCATTTTTGTCCGCATGTCGTGCGTGGGCGACCCAAATTTTCCAGCCAGAAACCCGTTTTTGCGCCCCCCCTGTGCGCGGGTAGGTCATGGTGTAAAAGGTATCATAAAGACATTCATACCTTTCATCTTATTATCACATATAAACACATAATGTTTCATTTGTCATACCAATATGGGACGAGGGTGTTAGAAAGACTCCTTTTCACACCCTTATTTCCAACAAATATTTAATTACATATTTACATATATAAATATAATTAAAATATAGTTAAATCCGGTCCAGCCAATCGACCACCAAACCAGTAAGGCGTCCGGTTCGACGTTCGATCCGGTTCTGAAAACATTGGTTAGGAGAACGACATGTGGGTAAAAAACCATCTTTTATATAGATTTATTATAGATTATAGATTATAGATTAGGTTATAATTTCGTGTAATATACGGTTAAATAAATTCACTGTAACTTGGTTAATAATATAGAAAGTTATGTTTTAAATATTATGTATTATACGATTATATGGATTGAATAAAACCATGTATTACATATATTTAAAATTTTAAAATTAACATATTTGAAATTTTAATTATAGATAGTTATCAATTAAGAATTTATAATTAAAAGGAGAGAGAAGCGGAAAAACAAATTATCCGATTTTCTATAATGATGATAAGTGTCTGGATTTATTTTTATTTATTATTATAAAATTATATGAACCTAGATTTTTATTGATAACAGATGCCAAACACGATTAAAAGTTAAATATAATAAGAACAAATTTTGGTGGTCAAACGTGTTTCTTGTCGCCTTCTATGAGTATTTCATGTAAAGATATTAAGGTATCTAGAGTTGTATACATAAACAGTCCCTGAGTTTGGCTATTAAACCTTTTTTGTAATAGGTTTAGGTAGGACTGTTTAAATATCTTGGCGCTCGAAACTTACTCGAACTCGTTTGAAAAAAGCTCGGATTTTTGCTCGTTCGAATTTTGGCTCGGTTCGGTTTGAAAACGAACCAAGCATGAGCAAAGGTGCGCTTGCTCGTCGCTCGCTCGATTTCGCTCGAATTACTTTTTAGTTTAGTTTTTATATATTATATGTTATATATTTGTTAATCTATTTAGTTATTTACCATTTACCATTATTTTATTAATAAATAAAAAAATTAACTATCCTAAATGTAAATCTTTAATTCTCTAATAAGATTATCACTTCACATTTCAAAATCATTTCATCATTCCACCCATCACCACTTTCTAGCCATCCCTCGTATCCCCCATCTCCCTACCGACTGCTGAGGCGCTGACCTCCGGCACTCGGACATGTAACCCCCCCTCTAGCACTCTGACATGCGACCCCAACCTCGGCAATCCACCTGCAATAGTCTGATCGCGCATCCCACCTTCGATAATCCGCCTCTGAAGTGCGAAGTCCGACCTTGTTTGAAGCCCAACATTATTCAATTGTTCCTAATCGTGATATATTAAGATTAGATTTTTTATATAATTTGGTTTTTAAAGAATATTTGCACATACAGTTAGAACTTAAAAGTTGAAACTTTTGAATGAATTATTAGTTTTGCTTTAAATTATAAACAAAACCAAGCAAAACCGAGCGCTCTGTTTAAAACCGAACCGAGTTCGAGCATGACGTTTTCCCTCGAATTTGTAAATCGAACCGAGCGCTCGGTTTAAAACCGAACCGAGTTCGAGCATGACGTTTTCCCTCGAATTTGTAAATCGAACCGAGCCGAGCCGCTCGGTTTGAAACCAAACCGAGTTCGAGCAGAGCTGCATTTGGTTCGGTTCAGTTCGTGAATAGCCCTAGGTTAAGGTATTGTATTTATAATTTTGTAATGAGTTAAGGCATTAAAAATTACAAACATTAGTTTTTCTGTTAGATTTGATTAAAATGACTAAAATACCTTTTAAGAGACTACTTTTGTAACTCTATATTTCTTTTTATAACCAAGGGACTATTTGTGTAATTAGCTATAAAATAATTAATATTTTAACCCCAACCAACACCCATTTGTCTTCTTCTTCCCATTTCATACCATGAACCCAATAAATCCACTACTGCCACCACCTACCATTGCCGCCAACCACCATTGTCGATGCACACCATCGTTGCCGCCCACCATCGTTGCCGCCCACCATCGTTGCCGCCCACCATCGTTGCCGCCCACCATCGTTGCCGCCCACTAACGTTGCTGCCCACCATCGTCGCCACCTACCATCGCAATTGCCCACCCTCCCTACACCATATCTCTCACATCGTCCTTATCTTCACCCCAAAGCTTCAAAACCCTAAAACTCATGTTAGAGATTTTTTATTTTTGGGCTTGTAGATAGAGTTTTTTCTTAAAACTCTATAACTCAAGTTCGATAGAGATGACGCGGGTTTTGGATGGTGTGATGTGGTGATGATTCGATGATTGTGATAATAGGATGGTCATGATGATGCAATGATGATGGTGGTGGAGGTTATGTGATTGATATGGTGGTGCTGCTAATGGTGATGGTGGAGGTAATTGTAGTGGTGGCGGTGGTAACTGTAGTGGTGGGGTGTTGTTGAAAATAACTATGAAGATGTGTTAATGGTTTTGTTTTTGTTTCATTAACAATCTGAAAATGTGGTGGCAATGAAGATGATGTGATGGTGTGGTGGTCGGTGGCAGTGGCTAGTGGTGGCAAGTGTTCGTGGCTGGTGGTTGCAAGCCTTCGTGGCTGGCGGTGGTCCTTGGAACTTAAGGGCAATTCAATAAAGTATACATATAATACGTATATTATATATAATTATTAAATATATGTATGTATATATATGTCTGTATATGTATGCATATTAAATACACAAGCAGTTCCTTATATATAGTAGATGACATAAATAGTTCCTTTATGTACATTAATAATCCATGTAAAGTGAAAAGACAAAAATAGGCTTAGGTTTAACATAAAAGTTAATGCTCGTTTGTGTTAATATCTTAGTACCCAAACATGTAACAAAAACTCTTAGTACCCAAACATGTTATTTTTAATAAACCACAAGGACCATTTACGCAATTAACTCATGTATCTATTTAACTTATAGAGTAAATTTCGGGTTTGGTCCCTGGTTTAACCATTTTAACATTTTCAGTCCAAAAAGGAATCTTTGATCATATCGTAACTTGTGGTTTTATTTTTGTAACGGTTTTGGTCCCTGACACTAATTTTGTTAGTTTTACAGTTAAGTCTAGGGCATTTTGGTCATTTCACTTATCTCTTTTGACAACTGATGTCGCAACCAAAACGCCCACCGCCTCAGCCCCTACAACCACCTCCACCTGCGTCAAAGACCACCAAACCCAAAATTGACCTTTGTGGTAATCTCCTTCTTTGCTATGCAAAGGAGCTCAACCAGGAACACAAGAACTTGTGAATGTGATTGACCTAACTCCTAGCTCACCTATGCAAGAGGGTGATGCTACTAAAAAGGGGAAGAAAGTCATTACAATCACAGAACCTGGGAGTTCTTCAGAGAGTGTGGACATTGAGGACTCACCATCCTCACTTGTAATTGTGCACACTCAACAACTTCCTCAAGTTCACATTGATGTGGACTCCATATACTCCTTTATATAGAGTCTGTTTGAGGAAGGATACCAAGGGCTATGTCATCTCCACCAAGTTCAAATCATATCATTGGGTGGAGGTATGACAGCAACAGAAAAGCCCTCATCATTCATAGAGTTCAAGGGTAGCAAGAGGTCTTCAATTTTCAGACCTTGGTCTGGATCTAGTCAACATACCACTTGTCAACCCAAGCCAATCAAGACAAGCTGACAGGCTGGCTTAAAGAATCCAAGACAGGATCACTATAGAGTTCAGCTTCAGAAGGAGACTAAGGCAATCGGGGAATGCCATCGGTCAACTGGATGTTGAGGCAGACCCTAAGATTAGTTTTATAGGGGAAACCTTGACTGAAGGGCCAGTGGAAAAACCTGAGAGCCCTGTCTCAACATCTCTCTGGCCAGAGCTTGGATGCTACACCAAGAAATGAAGGCCAAAGCTCTCTCCACCCTGAGTCACAAAGGTCTGTGACAAAGGGAAAAGAAACATGACATCTGAGGAGATTGAGGAGGAAGAGAGAGAGAGAGGAAAAGGAAGCTGAGGGGAGAAAGTTCCTCTTATGGGTCTGCAAGGCTTATGGAAACTGCTATTGGGGCTGCCCCCAGACCAAACACTCAAGATGATGAGTTGAGGGCAGTCAGGATCAACTACTTGCAGACCAAGAACTATGACATAGACAATGTCATTTCTCTCCCTTTAGAATAGTTAAATGAATTGGTTGACAGAGAAAGGTTAAAGTAGAATAAAGAGGCAGAAGATGCTGAACTACTGGTACAAATGAAAGAAGAAAGGAAAAAGAAAAGATTATATAAGCATGTGCCCACTCTCTCCCTAGTTCAAGAAAGTCCTACACATGAGGATATGGTTCAACAAGAACCAGACAAAGAAGAAGACAGGATCAAGATGATCAATTGCCTGAGTGCCACAGGCCTCTATCAGGCAGATGCACTTCTTCCCTTATCCTATGACTATGTTGAGTTTGAGTATCTCAAACAAATTGAACTTGAGATAGTCAAGGAAAGAAAGACAACTAAAAGGAAGCTAAGGGAAGAAGCTGCTAAGTCAAGAGCCATCATCCAAAAGAGCATGAAGAAGTCTGCAGACATACAGAGGATGATGAGCTTCTTGAAGCTGTATGGATTCTCCGGAAGGAGACTTGGCCCTATGTCTCTATCCACCATGGATGAGCATATCATGGTAATCAAGTAGAAGATCAAGAGTGGAGAGCTGATTGACTTACACTCCCTTCCAAGTCAAGCTCCACCTGAGGTGGAGGTTAAGGTTGTACAACCAGAGACAACACAACTTGGATCTCCTGTTGAATCTCAGCAAGCTTCATGTTCTGATCCACAGTAGGGTCAGACTCCCTCTCCTTCTAAACTTGTGAGAGAGGAAGACCCAACTGAGAAAGACAAAGAAGATCAATTAGGTGCTGCAGGCCAGCCTTCTTAATTAAAAAAAACAAAGAGAAAGAAAAGGATGGCTTCAAAGAAGCCAAAGAAGAAGAAAGATACATCCTTTTCTGAACCTCAGGATGAGTCAGAACATCCTGATGATGTGCAGCCAGAGGATGCTACATCAACTCCTAATCAAGTAGCTTCTCTAGCAGCAGGGAGACCCATCTTGTCCTGGACATACACCCCAAATCCGAAAAGATGGTATGCCATTAGAGATCAAGGCATTGAAGATGTCTACACATGGCAGGACATGTTCAATTTACCTTTGCATGATCTCTATGACACGAGAAGACATTTTGATAGTTTGAGTGATCCTGATCATCTCATGAAGAAAAGGATGGTCATCCTCATAATCAGGACTGTTGATTTTGAAGTCTTCAAAGAGTTTTGGTAGCATCAGCCTAGGGGGTGTTTGTAAGGAATACATGTTAAGACTAATACAACTCAAACACTTCAAATCTCCTACATGTTGCACAAGTGCATTGAAGAAATATGCTTAGGAAGTTTCACACATGTAACAGAAATATTCTAAGTCTAAAATCTTCCGAAGCCAAGACCAATATCTTCCAAAGCCAAAGATTAAGTCTTCCAAAGCTTCAGAGACAAAGTATTCTGAAGTGCAACTCTTGAAGACAGATTTCTTCCGAAGAATTTTAGTGTACATGCTTTATCTGATCTACTTTACATAAAACTAGACCCCTTTCCGCTGCAACTCTGTAAAGTCACCAACTTGCATGAGTTGGTGAAAAGGTCCATGCTTTTAGTAACTGTACATTGATGTCTTGAGTTTGTAACTTTCTATATCATGTACTTTATCCTTTTTGTAATATATTAGGATGTGAGCTATGGCATTTCATAGTCACAAGTCAAAATGCAATCTGCCTTTTAACTCTATAATTGATTTTGTGTTGTGTCTAGTCAATTGTATCCAGCTGGCCTTCAAAGTATGGCCGCCTGTAGGATGTAGCATATGTATCTCAAGTACTTGTAACTTTCCTTTATGCTTTGTAACACTTGTAAAAGAACTTGTGAAGGCAATATACTACAATCTTGAAAACCATCTCCTTGTGTATTTTGCTATCTTGTTCTGTCTCTTATTTACTTGTGTTCTTTGTATCATCTCTTGTGGTTAATCTAGTCTCACTGTTTGATTAGTCTAGTTAATCTCCTCTTTGCGTTGTTGTGTTGTAATTGACCACCCTTCACCGGTCCCGTAGCCCCGTTCCCAGGACGCTCACAGCTGGTCAATCGTCACACATAAAACATATATTTATATTAACTTTAATAAAACATTGTAGCGGAAACATTTAAACACCCTTTTTCATTTCATCATAAATGATATTGCAATATAATACAACATAAATTACAAAACATCATTTGTTCGCATTAAAATGCAAAAACATTATACAAAAGAATGCCATCCAAATAAGCCAAGTAGCCGCCCCGTGCCATTCTCAGCAACCATTACCTTCCAACTGGAAACACATAAAAGTCAGTGTTGCTGAGTGAGTTCTACTTTTAAAATAACACATACTTTAGTTTCATTTGAAACCATTCTTTAGATTATTACACGATCAAGCACCATACGTACACATAGATAATATCATTATTATCTTCATCATTCATTCGTTAACTTCCGTTCATTCATCGTACATCATCATTACCATTCACTTTCATTCATAAACTTTTTTACTTATCTTTTGTACGTTCATTACTTCCGATAACATGTACATTACCCCAAACATTGTGCACAAAGCTGGTTACTGGGCCTGAGGTCTATCATAGACCTTGAACATTGGGCATGAAGCTGACTCCAGTACCTGGGGCAAGCGGCAAGGATCCCATACATATGGTCATTCACAAGGATTAGACACCAGTGTGCATCCTTCTAGGGTAGCTAACTCGTACACAGTTGAGCTAACGCCCTTCATTGGGTGTGAACCTCCATACTTTGTTTGCAAGACTTTCTTACTTTCATTCATTCATTAATGCATGCATTATTGCATTACATTCCTCTTTTCATTATCTTCCACAATACATTACATAATACTTTTCATTTCATTCGTAAACATTCAACGTAAAGCCAGAGAAAATAAGCATACATAACAAGGAACATAAACATAACCATGCAAAACATCACAATACAAGGCACCATCATACATCACATTTAATCATCATACATGCCATAACATAGCCCACACATTATCAATCAACTTACTTCACCCTTGGGAACATCGAAAGCCAAAGCCTACATTTCACATTTTCCCAAAAAAAATAAAAAAATATTCTAAGTCTTAGGCGCATGGGCACTATTCAAGCACATGGTCTTTCATGCGCATGGGGAATACTTAGGCACATGGGGAACTTCTGAGCGTCTGGGCACAATTGGGGCGCATGGGGAACACTTAATCATTTTGGGCAATTCTAGGCGCATGGTCACTATGCAGGCGCATAGTTTCCTAGGCGTATGGACATTCTAGGCGTTTGGAAACTTAGTTAATTTCAACCTAACTCTTGGTGCATGGGAACTATATGGGCGCATGAGGTTTTGGCGCTTGGGAACAGTTAGGCAGTTTATATCGTTGGGCACATGGACCAGTATTTAGGCACATGGGCAGTCTAAGTTACACTTAAACATCATAATTTAGTCCCCAATCATTACATTCTAAGCCATAGAAACACATTCATAGCATAATCATAACCATAAACACACCCAAATCAAACCCCACCCGCAAACAGATACACATATACATTCAGGTGAAAAACATATTTTTATAAAAAGTTCATACATGAATTCCCAAAAAAAAGCATACACAAAATAGTCAACTTAATGTTGGTGAGTTCATAGGTTTATCTTACACAAAATACTATTGATGCATCATATACAACCAAACCTTACTTAATAATCAGATCAACCATACTGTCATAACATAATTCATAAATCAGATAATATAGCATCACAACACTCATCCTGTTGGTGCAGGAAATTATTTCCTAAGTAGCGCTACCTATATTATCCAACGGTTCCACATCCGAATTAATGGTTGTAACATAAATGAAAGTATAACTCAAAAATTGCATCAATCATAAAAATCAATAGTATGCTTTTTCTCCCAAAAGTTTATAAAATCTGTTGAGACATGTATGTCCCTAGATCATGATATGAATGTAATAGATCTTGTTTGTCTGATTCTGATGTAATGTTTGGAATGATTAATGAAATGATATTGGTTGTTTGTTATTTATAATGTTTAATATTTCATTAATCAGTCGATGTTGAATGGGTTAATTAGGTTTGTGGTTGTTTGAATTGTTACACATAATGTTATATTAATTAATACATTCAAACTTAACAAAATGAAGTTCTTATGCGAATGGCCCATGCGAATGGACCATACGCATGAATAACTTCATACGAATGACTCAGTCGCATGACTGAACCAGTATGAACCAGTAGACTGGATCAGTCGTATGATTGTAACATAAGTTTGGCTCAGTCGCACGACTGAACACTCAGTCGTGTGGATGAATCAACCGCATGGTTCAATCGCACGACTGAACCATACTAATGGTTCAGTCGCACGAATGAACAAGACTAACCTATAAATACAACCCAATTCGTGGAAAAACGAGAGCATTCATTCTATTTTGACTCCAGACGTACCCTAGCCATCCAGAAGCCTCCAAGGTGATACTCCAAGTTCATAGAACGCTATAGATCGATTTCTAATTGATTCTTAACGTTTGATTCAATACTTTATTGATTCTACGTTCGTTCTCACTGATTGGATGGCCAATCAAATAGGATTCCGCACTATTGGTTTGGTTTACACGTTAATCATTCGGTATTTCATTCAAATACAAGGTCCCAACAAGTGGTATCAGAGCATTAGCTCTTGATTACGTGTCATTCAATCAAGATTGATAAAAAGTTTGTGTTTTTACACTAAAAAAACGTAATCTTTTGTGTCAAAAGTTGTCTTGGACGTTCCCTGCTCATCAAGTTTCGGTTTCTACGGCCTTAGGCGATTAGGGTTTGCGAAATTTCGAATTTTTACGGCTAAAACACGTTTAACCTAGAAATTTTCACAAAACAGCAGCTTCAGTCGCACGAGTGAGCCATTCGCACGACTGGACTTCATTCGCATACACCAGACGCACGATTGGACTGAGTCGCATCTCTATTCGTACGACTGAACCATCCGTTCGCAGTGTTCATACGCATCAGCTTCATTCGCACGACTAAACCAATCGCTTAGCTTAGCCGCACGATTGAACCAATCGCATAGTTCATTCGCACGGATAGTCCATTCGCATCACCCAGTCGCACCAGTTTGACAGTTTGTTTAGTACATTTAAAAGTTAATCGTGATGGAAGATCAGATGTCAGCGTTTACTGCCGGCAAGGACTCAAGGATCCAGAACCTACTGTTGCTTGAGAGTGAGGTGGGGAATCATAATAAACCACCAAAACTCTTAACGTTAGATGAGTTTCCCCACTGGAAACAACATTTTGAGATCTACCTCAATGGAGTGGATCCAAATTTGTGGGAAGCTATCGAGATTGGGTATAGTATGCCGGTGGGAGCAGATGGGGTAAAGCTTACTTTGGGAGGGATGACTGATGCTCAGAAAGTTAAGTATAATGCAGAGAAGAGAGTTTATGCATTGATTACATAGTCTATTCCTAAAGATATTTTCCACCAGTACTCGGAGAATAAGTAGGCCAAGAAATTGTGGGATGAGCTGGAAAAGAGATACGACGGGAATGCTTCGCTAAAGGCAATTAAAGCTAAGGAACTGAAGAAAGAATTTGACAACTTCTCATCGATGGGAAACGAGAGTTTGGACGATGTTATTGATAGATTCTACCATCTGATGAGTGAAATGCATACACATGGTGTTGCTACTACCATGGAAGAAAAGGTGTCAAATTTCGCAAACGGATTGCCGGAAAAGTGGGCTTCATTTGTGTCAAATCTGAGACAGAATGAGATGCTGGCAAAGTTGGATATCAATGACTTCATTCTAAAGCTGCGAGAAGAAGCACTTAGGATGAAGTACAGAGCTCAGAAGTCTTCGCACACTTAGAATCCAACTTTGTACAATGCCACGCCTCAAGCTAACACGTCTAGAGCACCTCTTCAGACTGCATTTGTGTCTAGCTCATCGGGTCCTTCACAAGCTTCTCCTTCAGGTTCAGAAACGTCAGGGTCTTCTTGTACCCATTACATTGGAACTGAAGCGAATGCTACTAGACTGAAGACCGAGAACCTCGGTAATGTGACTGTGGAAGTAGCTCGAGAGCACATGGATCTTTTGGCAGCAGTGGTTCATTCTTATGATGGACTTGTTGCTGGGAAGATTGGAAACTGCCATCTGGCAGATGAGGAATACGAGCAGGTGGATGAAATGGAGCTGGAGAGAATGGACATTATGTGGGCCTTAGCTAGTGCTGTCCGGAGGGTGAAGAAGTTTGTGAAAAAGACCGGACAGAACTTGGTTGCTACTAAGGATACCACATTTGGCTTTGACAAGAGTAAAGTGACCTGCTTTAACTGTGGAGAAAAGGGGCACTTCAAGAGAGAATGTGTGAAGCCAAAGAAGACTAGGAATGGGAACCCATTCTCGTCCTTCACTCGTCAAGAAAAGCAAGCTAGAATTTCTACTTCATCAAGCAAGGATCCAAAAGCCTTGACTGCTCATGATGATGAAGGACAGGACTGGAGCTTTCGGTTTGTCTCTCCAGGGGAATCTAATATTGCCAGTGTAGAAGATTTAGATGATGATTCCGCGAGTGAGGGAGATATTGTAGTTGAGATAGCGATGTCAAATATTGAAGAGACAACTGCAACTGAGGTCAGCTACAAGCCTGAAGAAGGGATTTCAACAGCAAAGACAGAATCACCAAAACCAGAGACATCTGATGCTGCGTTGATGGCTAACTCTTCTGAACCTCCTCAGGTAAGTACCACTAACCAACTGTTTAAACATCATGCTTGTTTTGATTATGATACTTTTAGAGATAGCATAGATGAGAAATTTTCTAGGTTATTAGATCATAATGATAACTTAGTAAAGGATTTGCAACTATGCACTGAGGCTAATGGAGTTTTAAAACAAAATGAGCATAGTTACAAAGAAAAGATAGACCTTTTGACCAAACAGCTTAGGGAAACTGAAGTAGTTGCTTTTAACCAAGCTAATGACATTAGGTACTATCTTAACTCCCTAGAAGACTCTAAGAAACAAAAAGCAGTCTTAGAAGTAGAAGTTAACTCTTTAAAGCAAAAACTGCACAGTTGGACAAGTTCATCTCATATTGTCCAACACTTAGTGAGAGAGCGTAACAATGGGGAGGGATTGGGCTATAAAGTGGTTCCACCACCCCCTGAGACCTTGATGAATACTAAGTGTAAACCAATAAGTAACAATCCCATCAAGGATCATGTGGTGTCTACTCCTCTTGTAAGTGATCCAAATTCCTTAGGTTCTTCAATTGAATTTGGAACAAAACAAAAGGAGGCCACTTCAAAGGCAAAGGGTAAAATGCCTTGTGTTAATCTGGAAAAAGAATTTGAAAAGGCTAATATAAAGTCAGGGTTAAACAAAGTCAAATCTGAATCTAAAAAGACTGTTAATGTTAACCTTACACAAGTCCCACGTCAAAGTCCAGTTAACCATAATGGAAAAGTTGTTAAGAATGTCAAAACAGTTAAGTTTGCTAAACAACATCATACATCAAAAGAAGTAGAGTCAAAACCCAAACAAAATGATGTCACTAGGATGTCACACACATCTCCACAACGAAAGTTTAATCATAAATTTGATAGCAGGTCATGCTACAACTGTGGAGAGTGTGGATACATTGCTTTCTTTTGTCCTTACTATCAGACACCTAGGAAGAAGATTGAACTTTAGGATTCAAAACCTAGGTCTTCTAAGAGGAGTTCTTTAACTCCACCTAGAAGAACTAGTGAACCTAACGTTCAACCCATTAGCCAGTCGTCTGTTTATCACAAACATGCCTTACACAAATCTGGCTTATGGAAAGAAAAGTTATCCTCTGTGTCTGATAATGATGACAAGAAGGCACCTAAGCTACCCTCACCCTCTAAGGGTCAATGGGTTGAATTTATGATATGTGATGCCTCTGGGAAACCCAAGCCAGTAAAGGCTTGGGTTCCTAACCTTAACTAATGCTTTAAATTGTATGTGCAGGGTGTTCGCTACAGTGCTGAAAACAACACGTGGATTGTAGATAGCGGAGCATCCAGGCACATGACAGGAAACAGGGTTGTTTTATCAAACGTCAAACAAATCAAAGGCGGGCATGTTTCATTTTCTCGTAACAAAGGAGGTTATATCACAGCTCAGGGAGAGGTTGGAAATCAGAAAGTTAAATTTGACAAAGTGAACTACGTTCAACAACTTCAAAACAACTTACTCTCTGTTTCCTAAATATGTGACAAAGGGTTTAAAGTCATATTTGACAACAAGAAGTGTTACGTCCTAAAGAAAGACTATGTGATTCCGGAGGACCAAGTTCTGATGACAGCTTCAAGATATAAAGACCTTTATGTCTTGGATCTCTCAATGGCTTCTACAACGGATCATGAAGTTTAGTGCTTCCTATCAAAAGCTACTGAGAAGGACTCCATTTCCTGGCATAGGAGAATGGGCCACATAAATCAACGGAAGATGAATCACTTGATTCAGAAGGATCTAGTGTGAGGTGTTAACGTCAAAAATTCCAACTTCCTGATTTCTGTGTAGCATGCAAGAAAGGCAAACAGACGAAGAAGACTCATAAGGAAAAGAAAGTTCATTCTATCGAGCTTCCTCTTGAACTACTTCACATGGATTTGTTTGGTCCAGTTAGTACAAAGAGCATTGCAGGTGACCTGTACTGTTATGTGGTTACTGATGACTACTCAAGATTCTCTTGGGTAATGTTTTTGAAGTCCAAGTCAGAAACATTTGAGTCATTCAAAAAATTAGTAACCACACTGGAATCTCTTTACAAGCTGAAGGTGAGACAGGTACGCTCAGACAACGGGACTGAATTCAAGAATCCGTGGATGGAGTCTTACTTCAAGGAAAAGGGAATTGTGTATCAATTCACTTCTGCCTACACACCTCAGATGAATGGTGTTGCTGAGAGAAAGAATAGAAGCTTGATAGAGACAGCACAGACAATGCTGGCAGACTCGAAACTGCCTATCCAATTCTGGAATGAGGCAGTGGCTAATGCATGTTATACACTGAATCGAGTTCTGATAGTCAAGCGCCACGGAAAGACATGTTACGAGTTACTACAACGACGTAAACCGAATCTGAGTATCTCGAACCATTTGGCGCACTGTGTACACTTCTGAAGAAGACTCAAGAAGGTAAATTCAGCGAGAAGGCTGATGAAGGAATCTTCCTAGGATACAACATACCGAATAAGAGAGTTTACAACAACTCAATGGGTCTAGTAGAAGTGTGGTGTAATGTTGATGTTCAGAGATATACCACACCACCTACTGGCAAAGGACCCGCCTACTTTTTCGACTATGATTGATTCTTTAAGTCCTTCAACATCCCTATATCTCCTTCTGATGATGAGTTAGCTACTCGAATGATGTATGATATCTTGAATACACCATCTCTTGATTCAACATCATCGAGTTCACAGGGAGAATCATCTACTCAATCAGGGGGAGTAGTCGACGATAGTGACTCCTCCTCTGAAGATGAAGCTGAAGAAGATGACCAGAACAGTCAGGAGGAACAGGTTCCAGTTCCTAAAAGTCCACAAGCATCTAACGGTGATGCACCTTTGACTTTGGAACCTCAAACTCCTTCTACCTCAGATACAGAACCAAATGTTCATAATCTTGGCTCTGAGGTAGCTGTTCCTACTACTCCAGGATCACGTCTAAACGTCTATCATCCCTTAGACAATGTCATTGGGGATGTCAGATCAGGAGTACAAACCCGAAATCAGCTGTACTCAGCTGATTATGCCTTTGTTATGGAAAAGGGATACATTCATGATGGTGCTTATCGGTGTTTTGTTTCGTAGTTTGAGCCAAAATACATCAGTGATGCACTAAACGATGAGGCATGGGTGAGTGCAATGCAAGAAGAACTTCTTCAGTTCAAGAAAGGAGTATGGAATCTGGTAGATAGACCTAAAGGTGCTAAGGTCACTGGCACCAAATGGGTCTTGAAATGCAAGAAGGATGACCAAGGGGTCATCATCAGGAACAAGGCTCGACTGGTTATTCAGGGATTTCGCCAAGTCGAGGGGATTGACTACAATGAAGTGTTTGAACCCGCGGCAAGGATGGAAGCCATCCGTATCTTCCTTGCCTATGCATTGTATATGAAGATTAAAGTCTATCAATTAGATGTGAAGAGTGCATTCCTTCATGGGGAAATTCGAGAGACAGTGTATGTCAGTCAACCCGAGGGATTTGAAGATCCTTATCATCAGGACAGAGTTTACAATCTTGACAAGGCCTTATACGGGCTTCATCAAGCTCCAAGGGCCTGGTATGAGAAACTCTCAACTCATCTTGTGAAACACGACTTTCGCAGGGGAGTCATTGACTGCACACTGTTCATCAAAGAAAAAGATGGAGACCTACAACTAGTACAAATCTATGTTGATGACATAATCTTCGGTTCAAAGAATGAAGAATTATGTAAAGAGTTTGAAGCAGTTATGAAGAAAGAGTTTGAGATGAGTGCTATGGGGGAGATGAAATTCTTTCTCGGGTTACAGGTGGATCAGACACCAAATGGGATCTTTCTACATCAGACCAAGTATGTGGGAGACATTCTCAGTCGGTTTGATATGGAGAATGCTTCTGCTGCTGGGACTCCACTTGCTACAAATCATGATATAGCACCTGACGAAAATGGAGATCTGGTAGATGCCACAATGTACCGAGGAATGATTGGATCCATCATGTATCTCACTGCCTCAAGACCTGATATCATGTATGCTACATGTTTATGTTCTAAATATCAGGCTAAGCCTAAGGTTAACCATCTGATCAGGGTCAAAAGGATATTTCATTATCTAAAGGGTACACCCACACTTGGGTTGTGGTATCCTCATGATGATGACTTTGAGCTCACGACGTATAGTGACTCGGATTACGGGGGTTGCAAGATGAACTACAAGTCTACATCAGCAGGGTGTCAGTTCTTTGGGAGGAGATTAGTTACCTGGCAGTGTAAGAAGCAGACCTCGGTTGCATTGTCAACCTCTGAAGCCGAATACGTTGCTGCTACAAGTTGCTGTTCACAAATCATTTGGATTCAACAACAAATGCGGGATTACGGTTTAAAGTTTTCTTCTACTCCTTTCTTTGTTGATAACTCTGCTGCAATTGCAGTAACTAAAAATCCGGTACAACATCCAAAGACCAAACACATCGGTATTAAATACCATTTCATTAGACACTATTTTGAAAAGAACTTAATCGATGTGGTAAAAATTAATACTGACTTTCAACGCGCTGACCTCTATACAAAAGCCTTTGATAAACCACGTTTTCTATATCTGTTAGAGGTCAACGGTGTTAAAAAGAAAAGTGATGTTATTCGTGATGATGATCATGTGTAGTCTGATGCATTGTAGTTATATTTTTTATTTTTCCTTATTTATTTTATTCTGTTTAAATTAAATTCATGTGATTTAGCTGTCTGTTAAAATCCTAAAATAATTAAATCCAGTATGATTTTAGAATTTTAGGGGGAGAGTAGGTCAGCTAGTAATATTAAAAAAACGAGGGAGAAGGAGTGGATAGCTGATATAAGGTAGATCGTATCTGTAATACCGATTCAAACCTTTTGGAAAATGATAGTACACAGGAAAAAAATCAAAAGGGACTTTAAAATTTTAATTTAGAAAAGATGCAAAATTTAAAGTATAAGTCTGTGTAGTCTAAGCAATATAAAAGGGAAGATGATAGAAAAACTGGTAACTACTAAGGTAACACAAAGAAAGTAGACCTAGAGGTTGCTAGACCACAAATGATATGTCTGTAGATTCAACACAATAGATGATTAGACCTTATTGGTGATCTCAAGATCAAACTAAGTTGTTCAACTGACTGTGGGCTGCCATCATATCACTGGTGAACACAATCAACAATATTCCAATAAGGGGTAATAAGCATGTAAACGCCACAAATGTGTGCAGATGACCATAAATAGAGCAAAGCACGAAAAAAAATGAAAGACAAATGCTATCAAGCTAATGACATATGTTGTTGGTGCATTCTGTGCAAAAGAAAATTTAGCTGCTCTAACAAGAAGATAGGTTGTGTGCCTCTCTGCTGTGCGATGACACTGACTTGAGGATAAGCATAACCTAGATATTCTAGAATTCATTATTGTTTGCCGCCTCTCTGCTGTGCGATGGCACTGACCTGAGGATTGGCTTCTCTTTGAAAGCTCTAAGAATAGTCTCTTCTAGTAAGAATACTCGTAGACCGCTCAAAAGTTCCTGAGGAATGTTGATTACCATATAAGTGTGGGATCCAAAAATGTTAGTTGAAATAACTAAACCTAAAACTATCACCAGTTTGTGTCTAAAGTCTATGTATGGATTTAAGAGGACAAATGTACTGACAATCATTGTGGCTGCAATTCTTGAAAGTTCAAATCAATGTGGGAATCTAATAGTACCAGTGTAATTTCCTAAATTTGCTAACGACTCTGGATGAAAACCAAGAATTGAGCATCAAAAGGTTTTGATAACAAGTCCCAAATGATTTGACTTGCTTGTATGATTCCAAAATTGAATTGGTCCAGGTGTGGTCATACTAAATTGAAGCTGCCTATTCTGGAACCAAATCCAGTAGATGCCTATCTTAGGATTTATCTTTCACAAAAAGTCAAAAACAAGTTTTATTTTTGTATTTAGTTTAAGTTTCTAGTTAGTTAGTCATTTTAGTTCGTTTGTTCGTCGGACTATATCATGAAAATCAGTATGGGATTAACTCACTTAAAAGGGTCATGTCTGAGATGGCCACAGTTTTCAAAGTTTAAAAGGGTCACGTCTACGGTGACTAAATTGTATAAAAGGATCACGTCTGAGGTGATCAAAAAGTTTTCAAGTTAAAATGATCATGTCTGAGATGATCAAATGCTCATAATGTTAATTTCAACAGGTAAAAAGGGTTTAAGTGCTAAATGTTCATAAGTGTAACCCATTCGCACGACTGGAACATAAGTATGGACCAACCATGCAAATGGATCCCATTCGCACGACTGGACATGAGATTGCGCCATTAACGTGAATGGCTTATCAGAATGATCCATTCGACCGAATGAAATGGTGCAAATGAGTCAGTCGACTGATTGAGACTCAGTCGGATAACTGAAGGTGCGAATGAAAGGCACGAATGAGTCAGTCGACCGACTGAGACTTAGTCGGCCAACTGAATGCGACTGACTGGGCCAATTGCACGACTGAGCCTCAGTCGCCCGAATGAACTGAGCGAATGAGGCCAGTCGGCCGATTGAACTCAGCTTCAGTATTTAAAGGGCCATAGACGATCGCATTCCACTCATCACCCTCAATCGCTCCTAAATCGCACCAAGTACCGTTACTCTGCCGAAATTCCTCTAGACCTTGTTTTTACATCTTTATTGATCCTCTGACGTGGGTTGACGGTTATACAGGTATATTGCAGTGAAATCTTACCGAAATCAGAAGACATTGAACCCTAATTTGTGATATTTGGCAAAATGTCAAAATTAAGTTTAATAGGTTATTAGTGACAAGATGGCGAGTCTAATGGACCATTAAACCATGTTAAATTACTTGATTTGGTCAAGATTCGAACCACAGGCGACTGAATAGTGGGACAAGCGACTGGTCGACCGGATGAACTCCAATCGCACGATTGAATCTTGCGATTGGGTCAATCGGCCGAATGCACCATATGAATGAACTCAGTCGGCCGACTGAACCAATCGCAGACTCAGCCAACAGATTGAACTAAGTCTCATGTCTCATTCACCCGAATGAGCTCAGTCGCATGAAAGGACAACCGACTGACTTCAGTCGCATGATTCATTCGCACGAATGAATCAGATTGAATTTAAACTATACACATTGAACTGAATTTTGAATGTATGATTTTCTAATGGTTCTGTGTCTTGTGTTTCAGGTCAATGGCTGATAGATGGTCCATCAATCCAAAGCACAATATATGTGCTCATTTGGACCATACAACTCGGAATGGGGCCGAGTTTACAGAGATCATTGCGTTCCTTCGATGTTCTCGGATACATAAAGCCATATCCACACCGTGTACTCCTTACAAGTCGTTACATCAGGCTTTCTGGGAAAATGCCTCCGTAGATCGTTCACGTGAGCCTTACAGCATACGGAGCTCCATTCATTGTCATGATATTGAGATTACAGTAGCTGACATCCTGAGAGTACTTGATTTTGGGGACGATACTGATCACCCCACCAGACTACATCCATTTACAGTCAGAGGTTGCTTTCTCAGGATTAGTACGCCGGGGACATCAACTCAGGTGTGCTCAACAAGAGCAACCTATGTCCCCAGTATAAGTACTTGGCGCATATGATCCTGAAGTGTATTGCTTCTTGGAAGGGTGGGTTTGATGACCTATCGGACCAGATTCAGAATGCCTATGTGGCACTGGTGCTGAACCACCCCTTCAGCTTCTCGAGCATGATCTTCTCATATCTAGTGGAGAATCTGGAGGCCAAGGGGAAGGAGGGTTTTTGTATGTACCCCAGATTCTTGCAGCTGATCTTCAATGAGAGGTTGCCATCCCTACCAAAGGAGCGCCACGATGCGGTGACATTAGAGATCATGGATGATACGACTCTGGGTCGTATGAGATTTTACCGGGGTAAGCAGGTTAAGCCCCAGGTAAAGAGGTTGATCGGCCATCTGGCCAATGAGAGATATGTGGCGCCAGGTAGACGCAAGTGGCGTCATGATGACAGCGATTCAGACGATGAGAGGCTATTGCTCCCAGAGCATGATTCAGACGATGATGATGGTGGGGATGCTGGGGATGATATACCTATTCCACCGAGGGGCACATCTTCAGATGTTATACCTCCAGTATCTGCCCCAATAGGCGACATAGCTGAGTCAGCGGGTTTCCACCAGGACTTCATACCTGGTGAGGAGGAAGAAGAGTCAGATGAGGAGCCCTTGATGAGGACTGTGGGAAGCAAGGTTGTTCCCACAAAGTATGGACTCCGGGCAGTTGGTGAACGCCCTAGGGATTCGGGAGAGATTACTGTAGATCCTAGCTGTGCTTCTAAGTCAGCTAGCCGTGTTCTAGGGGGAGCATCCACCTCGACTGGATCGAGGAAGAAAAGTATGGCTCAGCCCCACGGCCAGAAGAAGAATAAGAGAAGACTCACCTTTGTCACCACCACAGCCACTACATCTACCATCACCACTACCACTTCTACAGCCACACCATCCACCACCACAGCTACCACTACCACCACCACACCTCCCACCACTGTACATATGCCAACCACCACCATATCTTTCACTCCTACATCACCTCCACTATCTGACAGACCCAACCCCATCTTCACCACAGCCACCATCACCACCACTAGCCACCAAGTAGGACCCTTATCCCATCCCGCACATATATATGGATCTCCTCTACCTCCATTTGGGGTAGAGGAACAGCTTTCTGCGCTGAACCGGATGGTGATGCGTTTATTAGCCGCTGATGAGGAGAAGACGGTGCAGATCCGCCATCTGACAGATCTTACTGCAGCGCAGTCTCAAAAGATCTCGGAGCAGGCTCAGTTGATAGATGAGCAGGCCCAATAAATGGCTGCTCAGAGCCACGAGATCGCCCAACTCCAAGAGCACAGTGTCACATCTACTAAGAGGATTGAGGAGTTGGAGGAGGCTAAGAAGACCATCATGCTAAAGCTTAAGGGATCTAAAGACGAGCCACTAAAGATTAAAGAGGGAGACGAAGATGATGAGGATGATGATGAGAATGATAATGATGAGACTGAGGATGATGATGTGATTGAGGACAAGAGGATAGAGGAGAGGAATGAGGATGATGATGATGAAGGAGGAGATGTAGCTGTATCTGCCTCAGCTCAGGGTCAAGATAGAAGATCAAAAAGAAATCAAGACTAACGAGCTTCCTCTTCTGCCTCACCTACTGCTGATCCAGCGATTCAAGATAAAAGTAATGATTAGATGATGATGTATTTGATAGTTTTTGTTCTTGAATCATGTATTAAACTTATGTATTTGATGTTTATATTAAGATTAATGTATTTCTGTCTTGATTATTAACTAATGTTTGCTGTGTTGAAATGTTTTAAATCAAGCAGATCCTGATTTTCAAAGAGATGAATACGATGTTGCTCCCCTCCAACAGGTCAAGGCTCAACTGACGTTGATTCTTGATCTGCAGGGTATTGTCAGGAGATCGGTTATGTATATTCCTGAGGAAGGAGAAATCATTCATAATCTTACTGATGAGCAATTAGCTGAGATCTTCAAGTTAAATCTCGATGAGATTGTGAAGGATGCTCCAACGTGCGACTCGACAAGTGACGAAGAGCTCAACGACATTGATGATATAGAGATAGAAGATGTCACTGCAGAGCACTACCCTAAGTATGCGCAATGAGGGAAATGTGGTCCCCAATCTGGGTGAATCCCTTGTCAGTGATATGTTTGAGGTGTTAGACAAAATGGAGTAGGAGTCAAAGAAGACAGAGGGAACGTCACAAGCCTCAAATGATGATGTTGATATCTGAAAGCCTGAGTGGGCTGACTGTTTTGAAGAAGTTAGAGCCCAACGCGCTACACCTAAACAGGACGCCTACACCAAACTCTACAGAGTCAAGATACATCATAAGGTGTCAGGCAGGATTATAGCATGGGCATATTTGGAGGACCTTAACGTCTATGCAGTTAAGAGGGAGAAGGGCATAGAGTACTTTAGATTTCCACATGATCTAAAGACTCTACCAGGTTTTGAGCTCAACAAGCTGGCCAAACTGAAGTTGTTGTATGCTGACCCGAGAAAGATGTCAGGCTAGTTTGAGGCTGCCCTAAGGAAGGAGTACCACACCAGGTGGGTTAACTTCAGACCCCAACAGCCTACAAGGTACATCAGAAGGTCTGAAGTTGATGCCATTGCTAGAAAGCCAAAGATAGTGTTGAAGTGGAGTCCTCCACGCACGATGTCAAGAATCCCACTCAGGGAAATGCCACAGGACTTCACTCCACACTTTAAGTGGTGGTACTATGATTGGAGGACAGGAGAAACGGTCATAGTCCTAAACAAAGAGGGCCAAATGGATACTATCAGGGTATTTGACCCAATGTGGCTTACCAACTTGTCAGCTAATGATGTCTACACTCTATACAAGTGGCCACTGTTCTATGATACGAAGGATATAGTACAAGCCCTCCAGTTCCAGAATGTCATAAGACTCTGTTTTGCATTTGAGATTCATGTAGGAGTCACAAAAGAGGATAAGTACAAGAAGTATGAGGAGGTAATGAAGAAAAGAAGACATGAGAGAGATCTAGGTCCAAGGGGGAGTTTGTTGAGACATGTATGTCCCTAGATCATGATATGAATATAATAGATCTTGTTTGTCTGATTCTGATGTAATGTTTGGAATGATTAATGAAATGATATTGATTGTTTGTTATTTATAATGTTTCATATTTCATTAATGAGTCAATGTTGAATGGGTTAATTAAGTTTGTGGTTATTTGAATTGTTACACATAATGTTATATTAATTAATACATTCAAACTTAACAAAATGAAGTTCTCATGCGAATGGCCCATGCGAATGGCCCATGCGAATGGACCATACGCATGAATAACTTCATACGAATGACTCAGTCGCACGACTGAACCAGGAGACTGGATCAGTCGTATGATTGTAACATAAGATTGGCTCAGTCGCATGACTGAACACTCAGTCGTACGAATGAATCAACCGCATTGTTCAATAGCACGACGGAACCATACTAATGGTTTAGTCGCACGAATGAACAATACTAACCTATAAATACAACTCAATTCGTGCAAAAAACGAGAGCATTCATTCTATTTCGACTCCAGATGTACCCTAGCCGTCCAGAAGCCTCCAAGTTGATACTCCAAGTTCATAGAACGCTGTAGATCGATTCCTAATCGATTCTTAACGTTTGATTCAATACTTTATTGATTCTACGTGCGTTCTCACTGATTGGATCGCCAATCAAATAGGATTCCGCACTATTTGGTTTTGTTTACACGTTAATCATTTGGTATTTCATTCAAATACCAGGTCCCAACAAAATCAAAATGGGGCTATGAATCTCACATTTACTCCAAGAGTGAACCTATAAACAAAAATATTTATAGTTTAGAAAATACAAATATTTTCTTCAACATTTTCAGTACCTCATATATTATGAAAATTGTATAATAAATAGGTCTAAACATTAGACATAACACTAAAATTTCATATTTTATTTGTTTTCAGTTTATTTTCTATAATTTTCATAATATTCCAATAAATTGTTAAAAATACCTTCTCGTTCTAAATTTGATCAGAATATTTGACACAATATTTATAACTCTTCAAAATTTTCCCAAATCTTAAATCATAGCAGAGTCAATTTTTATGATTTTTATCATTTTACTAATATTTAGTAAAAATATCAAAATATATTCAAAAATTCATATTTTCGTATAGAATGTTCTTTTCAGCATTTCATATTTCATGAAATTTTTTCATAATTTATTGCAAGTTTAAGGTATTTTTCCCGATTTTCATGTGGCAAAAACTTTCAAATTCATAACTTATTCATATCTTCAAGTTAGGTCATGAAACTTTTTCTGTAAATCCTATAATTCATATGGGTTAAGATATAATTTTTTCAATCCCATTCCAGGTTTAATTCTTTCAGCGTAAATTTTTCCTTCAAATACTAAAATAATTTATATAAATTATTTTATTCCTAGGAATGGCATCAAAATCTACTGAACTATAATTTTTAATATTCTAAATGTGTCTCCAATGTTTGTTCCCATAATCATAATCTATAACATAATAAACTGAATTTAACAAGTTGCACATAAGATTTTAATCCTCAATTGATAATTTTCTTTATATAACTTTCGATTATCAAGATTTACTTTATTTATTTCAGATTCTTAAAACTTTCTTACTAACTTTTTAAATAAACTTGATATGTTTATAGGATTCATAAAGATCTAAAATGTTAAATCAAATGGGTTGGTCATATGTGTTTGTTTAACACATGTATAGTTTTTGTAATCTTAACTAGTCATGGTTTAAGGAGTGAAACCTTAATTTTGACAGAAGGAGAGGGTGATGATAGCTGATGGTAGCTTCTTTCTCCGGTTCTTCAATGTGTGTGAGAGTCTAGAGGTTCCAAGGTTTCTAATTTCCCTTGAACCGTTGTAAGTTGCGATTAGTTAGAAGGAACCGTGGATGTAGAGGGTGTGGAAGATGGTGGTGATCTACCGGTTGTGTGAGATGAGGAGTGGAGGTGAAAATGGTTGTGTGTTCGGTTAGGGCGATAGTGATCGAGAGTGTTTGAGATGGTAGTTTGGATGGGGTGTGTGATTTATGAAATGGCCAAGAAGGGTCTTATGGGAGTCTTGGCTGCAGCAATAAATGCTACTAATCATGAAGTCTCTATTAGCTTAGATGAGTAAGTGAATCATAGAATTAATAGGTGTCATGTAAGGAAGTAAGTTTGGTGTCCATGAGTTGCTAGGAGTCTAGCAAAGGGAACATTGAGTCACCATGTAATCATTACAAGGCTTTTGTTTTATCGGGTGATTAATGATTCAAATGATCCGAGTCTTAAGTTAATCGGTTCTTAGGTTTAAGGTTTAAGTATGCTTGGTTTTATTTTGATGTAAGTTTCGTTGATGTTAACTTGTATTGTGGTGTTTGATTGAGTTGTGTTTTTGTATCATTTGGTAAATGATTTGAGGTTATTAAGTTGAAATATTAGATCATATTGTGTTTGATATCCATGACTTATGAATATGGATGCATGCACACGTAAAAGGTTGTGTATGCATGCAACCATACATACGTGCAACATATATATACATAAACACATAATACACATAATATATATATACATATACTTATCCAAAGATGGGCACATGCAAATGTAAGACATGTATGTAGGCATACATACAACTTTACATATATGTGCACATAAAAATTCATGATTTATATATATATATTATATAATATATATATATATATATTATATATATATAATATATATATATTATTATATAATATATATATATATTAAGAACACATATAATAGAATTTATTCATAAATTAATTTTGCCTAATCTTATTTTTAGGGTCGTCACATTCTCCCCAGTAAAAATAATTTCGTCTCGAAATTTACTTAGGAGATAATACCTAAAGTTGAGGGGAACTTATCTGGTTACTGATTTCCAATAAGTGGGGATATTTTCTCACGATTTTATCTTCCCTTTCCCAAGTATATTATCGACCTCTTTTAGCATTCCACTTAACTTTTACAATAGGAATCTTACTTCTTCTCAACCTTTTCACTTCTTTATCTAATATGGCTATTGGTTCTTTCATAAAGTGTAATTTCTTGTCTATTTTTATCTCTTGAACTAGAACTTTTAATGTCTTATCTGCTAGACATTTCTTTAGATTGGACACATTAAAAATGTTATGTACTTCACTTAATTCTGAAGGCAGATCCAACTTATATGCTACTGAACCAATTCTATCAGTGATTTCAAATGGACCAATATACCTAGGATTTAACTTATTTCTTCTTTCAAACCGGACTATGCCTTTTGTGGGTGAAACCTTTAAATAGACCTTATCTCCAATATGAAATTCCAAGGGTTTTCTTCTTTTATCAACATAACTTTTTTGTTGATCCGAGGCAGCTTTCAACCTGTTCTTAGTTTCAAGAATCTTATCTGAGGTTTCTTGTATCAATTCGGGTCCTGTAAGTTGTCTGTCCCCTATTTCATTCCAACATAAGGGTGATCTACACTTTCTTCCATATAAAGCTTCAAATGGTGCTGTTCTAATACTTGAATGATAACTGTTATTGTAGGAAAGTTCTATTAAAGGAGGATGTGTATCCTAATTTCCACCAAGATCTAATGTACAAGCTCGTAACATATCTTCCAAAATTTGAATTGTTTTCTCACTTTGACCATCTGTTTGTGGATGATATGCTGTACTCAGATTTACTTGAGTTCCTAAAGCATTTTGTAATGTTTTCCAGAATCTGGACATGAATCTACTATCTTTGTCCGATATAATTGAAATAGGTATTCCATGTCTGGATACAACTTCTTTTATATAAATTCTTTCCAATTTCTCCAATTTATAATCTTCTCTAATTGGTAGAAAATGTGCTGATTTTGTTGGCATATCCACTATAACCCATATAGTGTCATATCCATGTGAAGTCCTTGGTAATTTGGTTATGAAACCCATAGTTATTTGATCCCATTTCCATTTTGGAATTTCTGGCTGTTGTAAGTATGCAGAGGGTTTTTGGTATTCAGCTTTTACTCTTGAACAAATATCACATTTGCCTACAAATTCTCCGACTGATTTCTTCATGTCTGGCCACCAGTATTGGCTTTTTAAATCTTTGTACATTTTGTTATTCCCCGGATGTATAGAGTACCTTGATTTATGTGCTTCTTGTAGGACAAGCTTTCTAAGTATAACATTATCTGGTATCCAAGTTCTTCCTTTGAATTTCAGAACTCCATTTATGTCTTCTGTTAGATCTTTTATTTGCCCTTTTCATGTTAACTTATCTTTTTACGGAGCTTCCCGTATTTGACTTATCAATTCAGAATGTAATTCCATTCTCATGGAGCGTACTCGCAATGGTTTTGTTCTTTCTTTTCTACTCAAAGCATCAGCTACTACATTTGCCTTTCCTGGATGATACTTGATTTCACAATCATAATCACTTAGTAATTCTATCCATCTCCTTTGTCTCGTATTCAACATTTTCTGATCAAAATTTATTGTAAGCTTTTATGATCTGTATATATTGTACACCTTGTGCCATACAGACAATGTCTCTAGATTTTAGGTGCAAATACTACACCTCCTAATTCCAAATCATGAGTAGTATAATTCCTTTCGCTACCCCTAAGTTGTCTAGAGGCATAAGCTATTACCTTATTTCTTTGCATTAGAACACATCCAAATCCTTGACTTGAGGCATCACAATATATAATAAAATCATCAGTCCCTTCTCGTAATGCTAAGATCGGAGCACTGCATAGTTTATCTTTTAATAACTCAAATGCAGCCTTTTGCTTTTCTTCCCAAATATAGGTTCTGTCTTTTTGAGTTAATTCTGTAAGTGGTTGAGCTATTCTTGAGAAATTTTCTATGAATCTCCTATAATATCCTACCGATCCTAAAAATTAACGTACCTCTGTCGGTGTTTTTGGATCTTCCCATTTCCGAACAGCTTCTATTTTTGCGGGATCTACTTGTATACCTTCTTGATTAACTATGTGTCCAAGGAATTGCACTTCCCTTTTTCAGAATTCACATTTGGAGAATTTTGCATATAATTTTTCTTTTATCAAGAGTTCCAAAGTCAACCTTAAGTGTTCTTCATGATCCTCCTTGTTCTTGGAATAGATTAAAATGTCATGTAACTATGACAAACTTATCTAGGTAGGGTTTGCATATCCTATTCATTAGATCCATAAATACTGCAGGAGCATTAGTTAACCCAAATGGCATTACAAGGAATTCATAATGACCATAGCTAGTTCTGAATGCAGTCTTTGGTATATCCTCATCTTGGATTCTTAGTTGGTGATATCCTGATCTCAGATCAATTTTTGAAAAGTAACTAGATCCCTGTAGTTGATCAAATAAATCATCTATCCTAGGTAAGGGATATCTATTCTTTATAGTCACTTTATTGAGTTCCCTATAATCAATACACATCCTAAAAGTTCCATCTTTCTTTATAACAAATAGAACTGGTGCACCCCAAGGTGATGTACTAGGACGTATAAATCCCTTATCTAATAGCTCTTGTAGTTGATTCATTAATTCTTTCATTTCTTTCGGTGCTAAATGATATGGGGCTTTAGCTATAGGAGTGGTTCCTCGTACTAATTCTATTTTGAACTCTACTTGACGACGGGGAGGTAAACCGGGTAATTCATTAGGAAATATATCAGGATATTCATTAACGATAGGAACACCTTCTAAGCTTTCTTTATCTACTTGGGTGTCAACAATATGGGCTAAGAAAGCTAAGCATTTCTGTCTTAAACATTTTTGTGCATTCTTACACAAAATTATCTTCATGGTAACTTTGGGTTTCTCACCATATACACAAAGTGTTTTATTAGTCAGAGGAATTCTTACCATTTTCTTGCCACATACTATCTCAGCCTGATTCTTACTTAACCAATCCATACCCAGAACAATATCAAATCCTCTTAGAACAATAGGAATCATATCTATATTGAAACAATATCCATCTAAATTTATAGCTCAGTTAGTGATAATTTCACAGGCTTCAGTTATTTTACCATCAGCTAATTCTATCATATATTTTTGATTTAGCACTTCTGAGGTTAGATTAAGTAATGGTCTAAATGTGTTTGACACAAAACTACGGGTTGCTCTCATATCAAATAGTACGGTAGCGTACTAATTGTTTATAGAAAACGTACCCGTTACAACCTCTGGTTCGTGTTGAGCTTCTTTAGCTTGTATTACAAAAGCTCTTCCTCTAGGGTTGTTTTGGTTGACCGGAGCCTTACCCTTCAGTTGTGGACATTTGTTTCGAAAGTGATATTCGTTTCCAGATTGATAGCAAACTGGTTTGGGGTTAGTGGGGTTCTTACAATCTCGGGATATATGTCCCTTTTTCTTGCAGTTGTAACAGATTACCATTGCACAATTACCTTGATGATATCTCTGACAGGTACTGCACCATGGCTGGTGGGTTGCGGTTTCTTCTCCCGTGTCATCCCTAAGAAGTTTCAGGTGGGCTGTCGGGCTATTCTTTTATGAGGATTTCCTCTAAACTTTCCTCCTGAATTATCTTCATTCCATTTTCTTTTCTCTCCTGATTTAGGGATACTTAAAGATCCTTTTCTTATCATTTCATCGGTCATACTTCCTGATAGGCTTATAGCATCTTGGAAAGTTTTAGGCATAGCAGATTTTACTAGTCCTCTTATTTGTGGTACTAATCCCCAAATATATCTTCCTATTATTTTTGCTTCTAGGGTGACTAGATGTGGTACTAATCTTGAGAGTTCATTATATCTATCTGTCAGGATCAGTGATCACAAGTTTGATGTATTAGAGCGTAACGCAGCGGAATAAGAACAAGAATGAGACAAATTTTAGCAAGAATTGATACTCATATGCATTAAGAAAAAATACAGTTATAACGAGAGAATATATTTCTGTAACAAGGAATGTTCTATAATATTGAATATTTCTGATCGAATCATTCACTTTTACAATAGGTTGACACTCCTTATATAGAGTGCAATCGCTGCTGTTATCACGGGAAAGTGACAACTAGCAGATCTAGTACAAAAATAACTAACTCTTAACAAACTACTGAAATGTTCACAACTACTGAGAACATATCAGAGTGTTAAGTACAAAATGTAAAACTACTGATAAGAAATTACTGAAACTACAACGACCGACGAACAAGCTCTTCAGTCGTTTTACAAAACTACTGAAAAACATAAAACTACTGATGAGCACAACAACTGAAGAAGTATTCTTCAGCTGTTGTGTCAAACTACTGAACAGATAAAACATAAAACTACTGAAAGGTAAACCGTCACAACTACTGAAGAAGACCTCTTCAGCTGTTGTGACAACGTCTGATACTTTGGTCTTCAGCACTTGTGTCTTCAGACTTTGTCTTCAGCACTTGTGTCTTCAGACTTTGTCTTCAGCACTTGTCTTCCGACTTTGTCTTCAGTACTTGTCTTCAGACTTTTTCTTTAGCACTTGTCTTCAGACTTTGTCTTCAGCACTTGTCTTCAGACATTGTCTTCAGACTTTATCTTCAGTACTTGTCTTCAGACTTTGTCTTCAGCACTTGTCTTCAGACTTTGTAATCAGCTGTTGTCTTCAGCTGTTGTGGTCTTCATTAGTTGTTGTGACGTCGGTGGGACTTAAAGGTTTTTCTGATCCGGCTCATTGGTTCTTTTGGTCCAACACTATGTGTATATTCTCGATGTGCTACTCCTCTTATTTCGAGTGCTAAAAATTAAGTCTCTAATTTTTCTATTTCATTGTAGGGACAATATTTTTCTATTACTAAAACTCTAAATTCGTTCCAACTTAATCTATTCATAACATGCCTACCTTTGGTGTGTATTTCCATTTTCCACCAGGATTGTGCCTCTCCCTTTAATGAATGTGAAGCAAACAAGGTTTTGTTATTGCTGACACAATTACTGATTTCCAATGTTGATTACATTTCGTCCAACCAGCTAAAGCCTGTACAGCTCCGCCTTTACCATCAAATTCCCGAGGCCTACAGGACATGAAAGCTTTATAAGAGCATCCTTTTTCAATTATAGTCCTTCTGGTTGTCCTCTAATGGTGTCGTTGATGGTTATTTCGTTACCTGGTGTTGTAGTTCCAAGGTTTAGGTTTTGTTGAAGTTGGGTTACTAGTGTGGATATAGCAGCCTTAATCTGCTGTGTTACTATTCGTGAGACATCTTCATTGGGGGTTGTGTTTGCAAGAGTTTCTTCTCCTAGTCGAGTTCTAGGTCGTCCAACTCGTGCCGTTCTTCTTACGGGCTGTATGTTTCTTCTTGGCGGCATGATTTTTCTATAGGTAATTATAGTCTATATAATATATATATATATATATATATATATATATATATATATATAATAGCATTTTAGGTAACACTTAACAGACAATAATTTCAAACACAAAATATATATTGCACATAAGTTCTTATTAAAGATTTTTGCATATTAAGTTAGAAAGTAAATTCTAATTTCCCTGAACCCATCTCCATATTTTTGAAAAGATGTTTCACTTGGGTGTCTTCAATTCTTTAACATTCTTCTGAATATTCCTGATTTCCTGTTGGATTTTCTTAAGCCTTTTAAGTGTCTGTTGGTCTGTCATAATTTATCCTTCATTTATCTTTTGTATTTTGCTTTTTCTTTCCTTCTTCTTAGGAGAGTCAGCATCTTGTATTTCTGCATCCTTATCTTGATTAGTCTTAAACATGTTTCTGGGTCGTACCTTTTTCCTAAGGTGTTAATGGTATATCCTCCTACTGTTATTGGTGCACCCCGGACATAAAATTTTTGCTTATGGTTATTTTCTATTTCAGTTCAGGAAATTCCATGACTTGCTGATGTTCAGATTCAGATGTGATTTCTCTATAACTGCTACAGTCTGAATATTCAGACGAGTCAGTCTCACTGTGATAATTATCAGTGTTCATAGCTGCAAAAATTCTTTATAATTTTGAGCAAAATGGTTAGTCACTTACTTCCACATAAATAAATCTTTTACCTTTAAATATACTAAATGTTAGAATGTTCATGAAATCACAAAAATTCACGTATACACATAACATACAAATATGAGCTTATGGTTATAGTCTAGGCATTTTATGATACCTAATTCTCTATAACCAATGGCTCTGATACCAACTTGTCACATCCCAGTGGAAGCGTGGGATAATTATTTGGGTGTGACTTGTTTGTACAAAACTCATTGATAAACAGAGTTTATCAGATAGCACAACAACATATATCAAAAATAGACATAACATAATTTATAAGATAATAAGAAGTTTAGGATTACATTAAATCATGATAGTCAAAATTTGATCTAAATATAATCCTATTACAGCATAATTTCTAACTGCTACATCTTCAGTAACGGTGGAAATGAGCGTCCACCGATATGCTGAGATCATACATATCCACAATTAGATTCACACAGACTTTCCCCACAACTTCTCCTCAGCCGTTATACAAATCAAACAGAACATTAAGCTGTTAGACATGATGAATTCCCAAAAAAAAGCATACACAAAATAGTCAACATAATGTTGGTGAGTTCATAGGTTTATCTTACACAAAATATTATTGATGCATCATATACAATCAAACCTTACTTAATAATCAGATCAACCATATTGTCATAAAATAATTATAAATCAGATAATATAGCATCACAACACTCATCCTGTTGGTGCAGGAAATTATTTTCTAAGTAGCGCTACCTTTATTATCCAACGGTTCCACATCCGAATTAATGGTTGTAACATATATGACAGTATAACTCAAAAATTGCATCAATCATAAAAATCAATAGTATGCTTTTCCCCCCAAAAGTTTATAAAATCAAAATAGGGCTATGAATCTCACCTTTACTCCAAGAGTGAACCTATAAACCAAAATATTTATAGTTTAGAAAATAAAAATATTTTCTTCAAAATTTTCAGTACCTCATATATTATGAAAATTGTATAATGAATGGGTCTAAACATTAGACATAACATACTAAAATTTCATATTTTATTTGTTTTCAGTTTATTTTCTATAATTTTCATAATATTCCAATAAATTGTTAAAAATACCTTCTGGTTCCAAATTTGATCAGAATATTTGGCACAATATTTATAATTTTTTAAAATTTCTCAAATCTTAAATCATAACAGAGTCAATTTTGTGATTTTCATCATTGTACTAATATTTAGTAAAAATATCATAATATATTCAAAAATTCCTATTTTCGTAAAGAATGTTCTTTTTAGCTTTTCATATTTTCTGTAAATTTTTCATAATTTATTGCAAGTTTAAAGTATTTTTCCCGATTTTCATGTGGCAGAAACTTTCAAACATCATAACTAATCATAACTTTTTCATATCTTCAAGTTAGGTCATGAAACTTTTTTTGTAAATCCTATAATTCATATGGGTTAACATATAGTTTTCTCAATCCCATTCCAGGTTCAGTTCTTCCAGCGTAAAATTTTCCTTCAAATATTAAATAATTTATATAAATTATTTTATTCCTAGGAATGGCATCAAAATCTACAAAACTATAATTTTTAATATTCTAAACGTGTCTCCAATGTTTGTTCCCACAATCATAATCTATAACATAATAAACTGAATTTAACAAGTCGCACATAAGATTTGATCCTCAATTGATAATTTTCTTTATATAACTTTCGATTATCAAGATTTACTTTATTTATTTCAGATTCTTAAAACTTTCTTACTAACTTTTTAAATAAACTTGATATGTTTATAGGATTCATAAAGATCTTAAATGTTAAATCAAATGGGTTTAAGGAGTGAAACCTTAATTTTCACAGAAGGAGAGGGTGATGATAGCTGATGGTAGCTTCTTTCTCCGGTTCATCAACGTGTGTGAGAGTCTAGAGCTTCCAAGGTTTCCAATTTCCCTTGAACTGTTGTAAGTTGCGATTAGTTAGAAGGAACCGTGGATGTAGAGGGTGTGGAAGATGATGGTGATCTACCGGTTGTGTGAGATGAGGAGTGGAGGTGAAAATGGTTGTGTGTTCGGTTAGGGCGATAGTGACCGAGAGTGTTTGAGATGGTAGTTTGGATGGGGTGTGTGATTTATGAAATGGCCGAGAGGGGTCTTATGGAAGTCTTGGCTGCAGCAATAAATGCTACTAATCATGAAGTCTCTATTAGCTTAGATGAGTAAGCAAATCATAGAATTAATAGGTGTCATGCAAGGAAGTAAGTTTGGTGTCCATGAGTTGCTAGGTGTCTAGCAAAGGGAACATTGAGTCACCATATAATCATTACAAGGCTAGCTAATGTTTTGGTTTGTTTAATCGGGTGATTAATGATTCAAATGATCCGAGTTTTAAGTTTAATCGGTTCTTAGGTTTGAGGTTTAAGTATGCTTGGTTTTATTTTGATGTAAGTTTCTTTGATGTTAACTTGTATTGTGGTGTTTGAGTTGTGTTTTTGTATAATTTGGTAAATGATTTGATGTTATTAAGTTGAAATATTAGATCATATTGTGTTTGATATCCATGACTTATGAATATGGATACATGCACATGTAAAAGGTTGTGTATGCATGCAACCATACATACGTGCAACATATATATACATAAACACATAATACACATAATATATATATAATATATATATATATATATATATATATATATATATTATATATATATATTATATATTATATATATTATATATATATATATATATATATATATATATATATATATATATATATATATATATATATATATATGCATATACTTATCCAAAGATGGGCACATGCAAACGTAAGACATGTATGTAGGTATACATACAACTTTACATATATGTGCACATAAAAATTCATGATTTATATATATATATTTAAGAACACATATAATAGAATTTATTCATAAATTAATTTTGCCTAATCTTATTTTTAGGGTCGTCACACATTTCCAACCCCAAATCCATTTAAAAAAACAAAAAGGGGGTTCTAGAACTCACCTTAGCAACTCTTGGTTATGACTTCTTCAAAACCCGTTCGCAAATTGAGTTCAACCACCAAGAAACCCACCAAACACATACAACCGAACACATAAGCATATAACTGAGGCTAAGGCCAGTTAAGAACACCATAAAACCATGAATTCGATCTTTTTCTTGTTCTTCTTTCTAAACCGAGAGTTTGCTGATCGTCCTTTCTCTCTCTCAAAAATCCGAGTGACAAGGTGTAGGCAGGCAACATGGGCGGCCATCACCTTTTGCACCAACTTTTTCCAATATTTTGTCCTTTTGACACATTTAACCCCTCAACGTGGGTTTTATTGTGTTTCTTTCTTTTTCTTCACTTTTATTATTTCTTTCATGTGTAAAAAAATAACTGGGTGTTACAAGTCCACCCCTTTATATAGGTTTCGTCTCTAAAACTTGTTATTCCTCAAACAATTGTGGGTAATGCAGCCTCATCTCCTCTTCAGTCTCCCACGTAGACTTAGATTCCTTCCTGTGCTTCCACTGTACATGCACAAGTGGAACTACTTTATTCCTTAACCTCTTCTCCTTATGATCAATGATCGCCACTAGATGCTCCACATAATTCAGCCATTCATCTACCTCAATATCTTCCAGTGGTACAACCATATTTTCATCTGCTAAACACTTTCTTAGATGAGATACATGAAATGTCGGGTGAATTCCACTTAACTCATCTAGTAGCTCCAATCTACAGGCCACCTCTCCTACTCGAGTAATGATTCGTAAAGTCCCTATGTACCTTGGACTCAACTTGTCCTGCTTTCTGAACCAAATGATACCTTTTCCAAGGTGAGACTTCCAACATAACTCTATCACCCACCTAGAACTCAATTGGTCTAATCTCTTACCGGCATACGACTTCTGCCGATCTTTGGCTGCCTTTATGAAGCCTTTGATCTTTTCGAGCTTCTCAGTCGTAGCCTTAGTCACCTCAATACTCCCTAACTCTTTTTGACCAATATCACCCCAACAAACGGGTGTTCTATATCTCCTACCATATAGCATTTCATAAGACGACATACCAATACTGGCATGATAACTGTTGCTATATGAGAACACAACGGTAAGTGGTCATCCCAACTTCCTCCAAAATCAATAACGCATGCCCAAATCATATCTTCCAATGTATGAATAGTCCTTTCCGACTAACTATTCGTCTGAGGATGATAAGCCGTACTAACACGTAACCTCGTTCCCATTGCATCATTGAATTTCTTCCAAAATTTAGATGTAAACTGGGTGTCGTGATCATACACAATAGAAATCAGTACACCATGACGAGTTACAATCTCCTTAATGAACAGATCCGCTGACCTATCAGACGAATATGTTTCGCGGATCGCTAGGAAATGAGCATTTTTCGTCAAATGGTCAACTATCACCCACATAGCATCATATCCTCGCGCGGTACACGGTAGCTTCATAATAAAGTCCATGGTGATGTGCTCCCACTTCCACTCTGGTATATCCAAAGGTTGTCTCTTCCTATACGGCTTCTGATGCTGGACCTTTACTTGCAAACAAGTAAGGAACTAACTCACATACTCCGCCACATCGCGTTTCATACCGGCCACCAATAATCTTTCTTCATGTCTTGATACATCTTCGTAGCACCGGGATGAATAGAGTATCGAGTTTTATGAGCCTTATCTATAATCTTTCCACGTAGGTCCCTGAAACGAGGAATCCACATTTGTTCGAATCGGGTTCTAACACCGAGTGTGTTTTCACCCAACTCCACGACTAGACCTCTCATTCTTTCAGAGTTAAGATGATCTTCCTTTAATGCCTCATCTTGGAACTCCTTGACTTGCTTCATCACATCAGAGGTCATAACCAACTGATAATCCTTCACCTGAATTAGCTTGGGTCTCTCCTTTCGGCTAAGGGCATTCGTCACCACGTTGGCTTTGCCCGGATGGTAATGGATCTCACAATCATAATCCTTTATGAGCTCCAACCATCTCCTCTACCTCATGTTCAAATTTTTATGCTGAAGAAGTACTTCAAGCTCTTGTGGCCAGTGAATATGGTGCACTTCGTCCCATACAAGTAGTGCCTCCAAATCTTTAATGCAAAGACCATGGCTGCTAGCTCCAAGTCATGAGTAGGATAATTAACTTCATGAACTTTTAACTGTCGGAATGCATAGGCTTCCTCTTTGCATCAACACACATCCCAACCCCGAGTAGGAAGCATCTGAATAAACCACCAAATCCTTGCTTCCTTTGGTTAACGACAGGACAAGAGCTTGAGTTAACCTCGCCTTTAACTCCTCAAAAGCCTTCTCTTGATCTTGACCCCATACAAATTTCGCATCTTTCTGGGTCAACTTGGTTAGTGGAGAAGCGATCTTAGAAAAGTCTTGAATAAATCTTCTATAATAGCCCGTCAAACCTAAGAAACTACGAATCTCGGATGGCGTCTTGGTGACTTCCATTGCATCACCGCCTCGACCTTCGTCGGGTCCACCATAATCCCCTCGGGATTCAATACATGACCCAAAAACTAAACTTCGTGCAACCAGAATGCACACTTGGAGAACTTAGCATACAACCTTTTCCTTCTTAACGTTTCTAACACTTCTCAAATGTGACCGGCATGCTCTTCCTGGTTCTTCAAATATACCAGGATATCATCGATGAACACAATCACTGATTTACCTAACATCGGCTGACACACTCGATTCATCAAGTCCATAAAAGCAGCTGGCGCATTGGTCAAACCAAAAGACATAATGAGAAACTCGTAGTGTCCATAACGCGTGCGAAGAGCTATTTTAGGAATATCCTGCTCTTTAACCTTCAGCTGATGGTAGCTCGATTGAAAGTCTATTCTCCAGAACCAACTAGCACCTTGGAGCTGATCAAACAGATCATCAATTCGCGGTAAGGGGTCCTGATTCTTCACCGTCAACTTATTCAGCTCGCAGTAGTCTATACACATCCTCATACTACTGTCTTTCTTCTTCACAAACAGGACCAGAGCATTCCAAGGAGAGATACTTGGTCTAATGAACCCCTTATCAAGCAGCTCTTGCAATTGCTCCATCAACTCCTTCATCTCATTCGGAGCCAACCGATACGACGCCTTAGTAACCGGTTGGGCACCGGGTATCAGGTCAATCTAAAACTCAATCTCACGGCCCGATGGCACACCCATTAAGTCTTCTTGGATCATGTCTAGAAAATCACACACAATTGGTACATCGTACAGCTGTGGTGTTGGCGTATCCATGTCCTTTACATAGGCCAAGTAGGCACTACATCCATGCCTCATGCACTTTCCTGCCACCGCCATCGAAATCATTTTCGGAATCATCGTGACTCGATCACCACAAATCGTCACCGAACTCCCGTCAGGCGTTGTCAACCAGATCATCTTCTTGCGACACACAATGTTCGCCTCGTAGTCCGCCAATCAATCCATTCCTAGGACTACATCAAACCCGCCTATGGTCATCACGAATGGTCTAAGAGGAAAGTTGTGACCTTCTAATTCTATGTCACAATCTTCTACTTTCTTAGAAATCTTGGTAGACTTACCAATGGCAGTTTCTACATCAAAGGGCGTATCTATACTTTTACTACCAACAGGCAATTTAACACAAAAAGTAGTAGAAATAAAGCTTTTTTTCTAGCACCAGAATCAAATAACACAGAACCTAGAGTTTGGTTTACTAGAAACTTGCCTGACACAACATCAAGGTCTGTCCTAGCCTCCTCCTGAGTCATCATGAATGCTTTGGCGCTCGCCCTCTACCCTTAAGTGTCGGTCGTCTTCTTCCATGCACCAAAACTTTCAGCCCTCGACTTCTTACAATCCCTGCTCATGTGGCCCTCCCCGCCATAATTTAAACACCTCCCCGCCTTGCATTCCCTCGTAATATGGCTAGGCTTCCCACATTTGAAGCACACGTTCAGTCCCCACCTACACTCTTTGGTGTTCTCCGTTCCATACTTGCCACATCTCTTCATCCCCGCACCTAATGTGACCACACGTCGGTCATCCACCGGCGCACCTACACTCTCCGGTGTGCTCCTTTCCACACTTTCGTTTGAAACCATTCTTTACATTCTTACGTGATCAAGCATCATACGTACACATCGTTAATATCATTATTATCTTCATCATTCGTTCGTTAACTTTCGTTCATTCATCATACATCATCATTATCATTCACTTTCATTCATAAACTTTCTTACTTATCTTCCGTACGTTCATTACTTCCAATGACATGTACATTACCCAAACATTGTACACAAAGCTGGTTACTGGGCCTGAGGTCTATCATAGACCTCGAACATTATGCACGAAGCTGACTCTAGTACCTGGGGCAAGTGGCAAGGATCCAATACATATATTCAATCACAAGGATTAGACCCTAGTGTGCATCCTTCTGGGGTAGCTAACCCGCACACAGTTGAGCTAACACCCTTCATTGGGTGTGAACCTCCATACTTTGCTTGAAAGACTTTCTTATTTTCATTCATTCATTAATGCATGCATTCTTTCATTACGTTCTCTTTTCATTATCTTCCACTTTACGTTACATAATACTTTTCATTTCATTCAGAAACATTCAACGTAAAGCCATGGAAAATAAACATACATAACAAGGAACATAAACATAACCATGCAAAACATCACCATACAAGACACCATCATACATCACATTTAATCATCATACATGCCATAACATAGCCTACACGTCATCAAAGGTCAACTTACTTCACCCCAGGAACATCCCAAGTCAAAGCCTACATTTCACCTTTTCCCCAAAAAATAAGAAAAATATTCCAAGTCATAGGTGCATTGGCACTATTCAGGCGCATGGGAACACTTAGGCATATGGAAACTTCTGGGTGCATGGGCACTATTGGGTCGCATGGGGAATACTTAGTAATTCTGGGCAAATTCTAGGCGCATCGGCACTATGCAGGCACGTTGGTGCCTAGGCGCATGGAAAATCTAGGCGTTTGGACACTTAGTCAATTTCAACCTAACTCTTGGCGCATGGGAACTGTTTGGGCGCATGGGAACACTTAGGTAGTTTATACCGTTGGGCGCATGGGCTACTATTTAGGCGCATGGGCAGTCTAAGTCACACTTAAACACATAATTCAGTCCCTTGTCATCATCTATCATGTTCTAAGCTTAAATCTTACATTCTAAGTCATAGAAACACATTCATAGCATAATCATAACCATAAACACACCCAAATCAAACCCCACCCGCAAACACATACACATACATACGGGTGAAAAACCCATTTTTATAAAAAGTTGATACATGCATTTCCAGCCCCAAATCCATTTAAAACAAGTAAAAAGGGGGTTCTAGAACTCACCTTAGCAGCTCTTGGTTATGACTACCTCAAAACCCATTTGCAAATTGAGATCTACCACCTAGAAACCCACCAACACACAACCGAACACACAAACACATAAGCATATAACCGAGGCTAAGGCTAGTTAAGAACACCTTAAAACATAATTCTTACCTTGAATTCGATCTTTTCCTTGTTCTTCTTTCTAAAATCAAGATTTTGCTGCTCTTTCTTTCTCTCTCTCAAAAATCTGAGTGACAGGGTGTAGGCGGGCAATATGAGCGATCATGACCTTTTACACCCGCTTTTTCAAACATTTTGTCCTTTAGACATATTTAACCCCTCAACTTGGGTTTTATTGTGTTTCTTTCTTTTTCTTCACTTTTATTATTTCATTCATGTCTAAAAAAATAACCGGGTGTAATACAAGTATTATTTTTAAATGACTGATTATGATTTCATTTGTAAATGTTATGTGTATTAAATGTTTTATGCTATGAACGACTGAGTGCAATTGTTCTCGGCTTCAAGGCCGTAGAAGTTGATATTAGAGTCAATGTTTACGAGAATTGGTTAAATTATCTTCAAAACCAAAAGCAAATCTATGAACTTCTCGTGGACAAAGCAAACAATATTGGGCGTACGAGAGGCCAGATGTTCCATAATGTTTCAGATGACCATGTGCAAGGAGTTCAGCCCGTAATTAAAGCATCTTATTGATTGGCTCCATCTAAATTAAAAATTTTGATAATCTAACTACAGGACCTTCTTGATAAATGTTTCATCTGTAACACCCGGTTATTTATTTATTTTGAAGCCAACGAATAAAGAAGAAAAGAAATAAAGTACAAAGCCGAGGGACCAAACTCGCCAACGAGAGAAAGTTGGGCATGTGGTGATATCTGTAGGGAGAGGCAGCCATAACCCTCTCCCCACACTCACATTTTCAGCATAGAGAGAAAGAAGAATAGAAAAAGGGAGAAAAGTTGGTTCGGGTTGATTTGGGTGAGCAAAATCGTTGAGAAGCGGGTCAAATCGAAGCTCTTCTTGTTATGGTCATTTGTGTGAGTTCTAGGACCACTATTTTACAAATTTTTGAATGATTTAGGGCTGGAACACATCTGAAAATTGGGTTTTTGAGTGTGTATGTGTTTGACCCGTTTGTTTATGTGTGTATGAGTGTATGATTCGTTTGGGTCTTGCTTTTGAGCTTGTGTGTGCTTGAATGGTGTTGTGGTATGCATTCCTAAGGTTTAGGATGGTTGATTTGGGCTTAGAATGGGTTTAGATGAGCTTGGAGGTCGAAAATGACACATTAGGTTCAGGATGAACTGCATTCTGCACCAGCTAGGGCTAGGCGACCGAATGGAGGCCATACGGCCGATTGAGGTGCGATTGGGGTTCATTCGCACGATTGGGGTCCGTTCGCACGAATGAGAGTTCATTCGCATGATTAGGAGCCCAGTCGCATAAATGCTCATCCGCATTAGTTCCATCCGCATTAGCTCCATTCGCATAGGACTCATCCGCATTGAGTCCATCCGCATGAGGTCCACTCACACGAATGGGTGTTCATCCGCATTGGTCCATTTGCATGATGCTCAGTCGCTTAGAGGCCATGCAACTGAAGGGTGTCCATGCGCCCGAATAGGGCTGTTGCACACGAGGAAAAGCGTAGTTAACTTCTGATTTTGGGGAAAAGGGCAGATGTAAGTTTTGACGTAAAGGTTCCCGTAAGTTCATGTAAGATGACTGTTAGGCCTTAGAGAGCATGATTGGGCATGATGATGATGTTTCATGTTTATGCATGTTATGTATGTATGATGTTGCCATGTATGATGTTGATGACTGCGTATGATATGTTCCTTATTATGATGTATGTTTATCTTTCCCATGACTTTACGTTGAATGTTAATGAATGAAATGAAAGTATTATGTAACGTAAAGTGAAAGATAATGAAAGAGGAACACGAAGGATGAATGCATGCATTAATAAATGATTAAGTAAAGAAAGTCTTGCAAGCATAGTATGTCGGTACACACCATTAAAAGGTGTTAGCCCAACGGTGTGTGGGTTCGCTACCCCGGGAGGATGCACATCGGGGTCTTTCTTTGTGATTGACCATTTGTATAGCCCCATTGCTGCATACCCTAGGTACTGTCATTAGAGGTGCAATGCACCGTTATAGCTGGTCTATGATAGACCTAGGTCCAGTACCAGGAATAGCTTGGTATTGAAAATAGCAGTGGTACACTAAACTCTACCCTAGGTACTATGATCAGAGGTGCAATGCACCGTTATAGCTGGTCTATGATAGACCTAGGTCCAGTACGAGGAAATAGCTGGGTAAAGTTTATGGTTGAAGGAAAAGAAAGAAGTAATGATGAAAGAATGAAAGCATGAAAGATTAAAGGAGATAATAATGATATTATCTATGTGTATGTATGTTGTATGATCACATGAAAGTAAAGAACGGTTTTAACGAAAGAAAAGTACGTTTTATTTTATAAAACTAGAACTCACTCAGCAACGCTAACTTTGATGTGTTTCCAGTTGGCAGGTAGTGATTGCTAAGGATAACACGAGGTGGCTACTCAGAACTTTTTGGATGACATCCATTTATTTAATGCTTTTGTGATGTAATGCAACAATGTATTTTACAACTGATTAACGATGTATTATTTTGCAAAAGTCTTTATAATGAAAAAATGAGATGTCATTTTTGAATGTTCCACTGCAATATTTATGTAAGAGAAATGAAAATTTATGTTTTATGTGCAATGATTTTACCAGTTGTGAGCGTCCTGGGAACAGGGCCTTACATCATCAGACCAAAATTTCTCCATGGTGTGCTCTGGTGCTATTAAAGAAGAAATATAGGGGTATGCGCATGTGTATAGATTATATAGAGCTGAATAAGCTCACGATAAAGAATAAATACCTGTCGCTTAGGATTGACGATCTGTTTAACTAGTTGCAAGGTGCAAGTTGGTTTTTAGGATCAACCTCAGCTGGGTGATCTCAGTTAAAGATAAAGGAACAAGATATCCTAAAGATGACATTTTGGACTTGTTATAAACATTATAAATTTATTTTTTAATTATTTATTTTAATTAATAATAAAAATGTATAACTATTAATGAAATCTTACAAATTTAAAAAAATATATTTTGTAAAATAAGGGGAAAGCAAGTCACGGGTTTATCAATCGGTTCAAGATAATAGCCCATGTGAGGGAAGTGGCATATAGGCAAGAATTGCCAGATGAGTTCAAAGAGATTCACTCCACTTTCCAAGTATCGCATCTATGTTAGTGTTTAGCTGACGAAGATTCTTATATTTAACTTGAAGATGTGTAAAAAGATGACAAATTGAATTATGTGGAACAATCAATGGTTAACATAGAAAGATAAAAGATGACAAACTGTATAGTGGAAACACAAAAGGGGCTCGAAGTCCACATATATAGTATGAGGAAGAGATGAAATTGTATTATCCACATATGTTTGACGAATGAAAGGTTTGAGTGCGAAACCTATATAAGGGGGATAGACTTGTAAATCCCGAAAATTTCATAAATCTAAGAAAGAAGTTCTATCAAGCAATGGAATTTCAAGGGCCGAAGTTGCTAACATAGTAATGTTTTTGCTTGGACAATGCTCTCACATGTGAGGATGTTTTCGCATGGCATTGATTTCGCGTGGGTTTTCATCTCAAAGTTTATGAATTGTAATGTTCTTGTGTGACGCTACAAAAAGTATAAATCCTATGACGGTATGTGTATGACCTCATTATAATACAAAGATAAAGTTAGTCTGAAAGATGACGTTGGGATTTAATCTAGTGCTCGAGAAATCAAAATCAAGATGATCAATATCAGTTATGCGAGAACATGAAGTACCAGCATGAGAAGTTTGTAAGGATTCCTGAAGTCTGATACAACCCAAAACTGCCTAAGCGTTTCAGCAACATGCACTAAGTACTGAAGTGAAGAATGCTTCGGAAGAATTACACAAGGCATTAGAAAATACTTATAAGTGTAATATCTTCCGAAGCCAAGACCAATATCTTCCGAAGCCAAACATGAAGTCTTCCGAAGCTTCAAGAGACAAAGTCTTCCGAAGCTTCACCCTATGAAGACAGATTTCTTCCGAAGACTTTTAGTACACATGCTTTATCTGATGTACTGTTCCATAAAGCACCTTTTTCCGCTGCGTCTCTGATAAGTCACCAACTTACATGAGTTGGTGAAAAGGTCCATGCTTTTGGTAACTGTACATTGAGGTCTTGAGTCTGAAACTTTCCACTTTATGTACTTTATCCTTTTTGTAATGTACAAGGATGTGAGCTATGGCATGTCATAGTCACAAGGTCAAAAGGCAGATATGCCTTTTGATCTACAATTGATTTTGTTAGTGTCTAGTCAATTGTATCCAGCTGGCTTTCATAGTATAGCCGGCTGTAGGTTGTAGTATAAGTATTCCAAGTTCTTGTATCTTTCTTTATGCTTTGTAACACTTGTAAAAGAAGTTGAGAAAGCAATATACTGCTCCCTTGAAAACTATACTCTCTTGTTCTGTCTCTTGCTTTACTTGTGTTCTTTGTATCACCTTTGGTTACCTAGTTCACTGTTTGATTAAAGTTTAGTTAATCTTCTCATTGTGTGTGTGTTGTAATTGTGTTCAAGCCCTTGAACGATCCTGCAATTGGTATCAGAGCACTCAGGCTCGTGATATAAGATCTAACCATCTTAAGATCCCTCACACACACAAAAACTAAATTTCAAATGGCTTCCATCTCAAAGACTGATATGGAGACTGGAACCATGAACAAATCCCCATTGATCACTCTTGATGACTTTGACACCTGGTGCATGAGGATGGAAGGCTTCATCAGGTCTCTTGACTCAAATGTGGGAATCTGTTGAATATGGACCTTTCATACCCAGCACCCCCTCTGCTACCGGTGCTGGTATGATTCCTAAAGATGTGGCCAACTACTCAGATGAAGATAGGAAAAGAGTAGAGATTGACACGAAGGCCATGACTGCTCTTCAGACTGCTATCCAAACTCTGTGTACAAAGGTTTTAAGAAGTGCAAGACAGCTAAACAGCTGTGGGATGCACTGAAGCTGATGTATGAAGGCTCCTCTGAAGCCAAGGAGAACAAAAAGATCTTCTGAAGCAGCAGTTTGAAAATTTCACCTTTAAAGCAGGTGAAACCATGACCCAACAATACTTCAGGTATGTTGAGATCGTGGATACCCTTGTGGATGGAGGATTTCCTCTTGAGAACAGAGACATTGTAAGGAAGTTCATGTCCTCACTTCCTAGGCAATGGACACACTATTGTGTGGTGATCAAGAGGACCGAGAACCTTAAAACTCTTACTCTGACAGAGTTATATGGGATTCTCAGTGGATACCAGATGGAGATGAACTTACAAGGTTCATCTGGCAACTCTAACAATCAAATGGGTTCAGCCCTTCATGTGGTTGAAAGGGACAGCATAGAACCCCAACATCATCTCCTATGCTACCCTGACAACTCACAAAAGGGTCCTTTCACCTTCCCGGAGACACCAAGGGAGAACTTTACTCAAGGAAGCCCATTCCAAGAGACAAGTTCTTCTCAAGCCTTTGTGTCTGCAGATGAAAGCTGTGGAAATTATCTCTTCACTCTTGAAGACCTAGACTGTATCCATCCAGATGACCTGGAATACATGGAGATAGTTCAGCAGATGGCTCTTCTCACTCACAGAGCCAAGAAGTTCTACAAGAGGACAGGAAGAAGATTTCCAAGCAATGCTACCAGTGGTAAGTTTAGGCTGGATAAAAGCAAAGTTAAGTGTTACAATTGTAACCTTATGGGTCACTTTGCTAGGGAGTGTAAGGCACCTAGAGCAAATGGGGGTCAAACACAACTCAGACCAAACTACACTAACAATACCCCTCAGGCTGAGAAGACAAAGCAACATGCTGCGGTTGCTGTTGAAGAGGGAGGATTTGACTGGAGTTTTCAGGTGGAGGATGCTTCTCCAAACCAAGCATTGATGGCTGACCATGATGAAGCCAAGGTATTAGAACATCTTTGCTCTCCTGAATGCATTGCTAAAGTAAATAGATACAGGTCCTACAACCTAGAGATGAGATCTGATCTTGAGTCATTAAACATATTAAAATCTGATTTTAGAAAGTCTGAAAATGATTACAAGTTAAAGATAGAAGACTTGGAGAAAACATTTCAGTACTAAAACATGAACATACAGATTTTAGAACTCAGATCCAAGATCTCATCACTAAGTTGACTAAGTGCCAGGCTGAGCTTGTGATCAGCAAAGCCCTGGCAGAGAAAAGTGTTCTTGAAGAAGAGACCTTCAAGAACATGATATCCTCATCCCTACACAATAAGGTTTGTTATCAAAATAGACAGGGACTGGGATCAAATGAGATAGCTCCTCCACACAAATCTTGTCTGTAAGATCTCCTAGGTGTGGAACTTGTGAAGATGAGCTTCCTCTCATAGATCCAATAAGTGAGGATGATGAAGAAGTGATAGTGAGGAATCCCTCTGAGAAGAGTGAAGAAGAGGATTCCTCCGAGGGCCACTATCCTTCTGAAGAGAAGAAATTAACTGTGATGACCAAGTCCAAGAGAAAGAACTTGATCAGGAAGAGCAAAAGGAAAGCAAAGAAGGCTCAAGAAATCAAGGCTACCTTTGATGCTAAGCAGAAACAAGTGTTTATCTCTGCAGGTTTCAAAGCAGTAAGGACTGAAGACATCCACCAAAGCTCTTAGCCAAGAGTTCTGGTTCATGTTCAAATCATCTCAGTACAAAGAAGAAGACTGAGCTGCTGTGTACCACTGCTGCATAGCCTGGACCATCAAATTCCAAGAACAGTTCACAGCCCAAGGGAATGTATCTGCATCTACCAAGATGAAGGTGAAAAAGGATGTGACCAAGCCAGTCTTGCTCTCAAAAGGAGATTTCTTTGAAGAAGAAAATGTTGTGTGTTATGTGTGAAAGTACTTCTCATATTGCCAAGGATTGTCCATACAATCCTAAAAGTACTATCCACATGACCAATACAAAGACTTCAAAGAATCTCAAGAAGTCTAAGCTTCGGAAGGAAAGTCTGTTTCCTTCGGAAGCTCCAAATCAAAGAAGAAGGTAAATGGAAAATTACCTTCGGAAGTAAGTTGGCCTCGGAAGAATGGAGTTCTTCCGAAGCACTAAAGTCTGCTGCAGTGTGACTGTAGATTCTTCCGAAGTATCAGTCATTAAAACTTGTGAAGCTCCAAAAGCTTCTAAGGTTTTGAAGGTCAAGTCCAAGACTCCAAGGTGGTGTGGAAGTCTAAGAAAGACCAAATGACTGAGGTTTCTCCATTAACAACAGCTGAAGATCCCCTCTGTACAACCATAAGATCTATTACTGTTGCATCACCTTCTATTACACTTACTGAACCCAAGACAAGTAAGGCTTGGGTTTCCAAATGTAACTAATCATTTTCTTTGTGCAGGAACAGCTCAAGACAAACAAGAATGTCTGGATAATTGACAGTGGGTTCCAGGCACATGACAGGCAATAGGTCTTTACTTCATAATTTTGAGAGAATTGATGGAGGACCAGTTGCTTTTGGAGGAAATGAAGGTGGTTACATTTATGGAAGGGGCAAGGTCACAAATGGTAAGCTCAGCATTGAGAAGGTAAACTTTGTTAAGGAGCTTGGGTACAATCTTCTGAGTGTATCCCAATTTTGTGATCAGAGTCATAACATGCTCTTCACTGAGCATGAGTGCATTGTTCTCAAGCCTGGAGTGGTCATTCCTCATGAGCATATCCTGCTCAGAGCCCCCAGGAAAGGGAACATGTACAAGATGGATTTGCAAGAAACATCTCCCTCTGGAGAAGTTTCATGCTTTCTATCTAAAGCAAATAGTGATGAGTCTTTCCTATGGCATAAAAAATGTGCCATGTAAACTTTAAGAATATGAATAAATTAATCAAACATGATCTGGTAACTGGAATGCCAAAGAAAGAGTTTACAAGTGATGATCATTGTGTTGCATGCCTGAAAGGGAAGCAACACAAGGTATCTCACAAGCCTAAGGAAAAGAACTCCATCACTACTCCCCTACACTTATTACATATGGATCTCTTTGGCCCCACCAGTGTAATGAGTTTAGGAAGGACCTTATACTGTCTAGTGATCACAGATGATTTTACAAGATTCACTTGGGTTTTCTTTCTTAGAACTAAAGATGAGACTCCTGAGATTCTAAAGAATTTCATCTTAAAGATTGAGAATCAATGTGATCACAAGGTCAAAACCATAAGATGTGATCAAGGAACTGAATTCAAGAACCAAATCCTTGATACATTTTGTGATGAAAAGGGTATTACAAGACAATACAGTGCTCCCAGGACTCCTCAGCAAAACGGAGTTGCTGAGAGGAGAAACAGGACACTTATTGAAGCTGCAAGAACTATGTTGTCTGACTCTAAACTGCCTATCACCTTCTGGGCAGAGGCAGTTAATACTGCTTGCTATGTGCAAAATAGAGTTTTAGTAGTTAAGACACATGGTAAGACTCTCTTTATGAACTTTGGCACAAGAGGAAACCTTTCATTGGTTTTCTCAGGTCATTTGGATGTCCCTGCACCATCTTGAATACCAAAGATCAAGTTGCCAAGTTTGTTGAGAAATCAGACGATGGACACTTCATTGGATACTCTTCTCAAGCTAAAGCTTATAGAGTATACAATCTCAGAACTAGAATCATTGAGGAGTCAGCCAATGTGACTTTCAATGAGCACACTCCCAGTGTGGCTGGTTCTGGTCCGGATTGGCTATTTGATCTTGATTTAGTTACCAACTGTTTTAATAAATCTTGTGAGCATGTTTCAGGATCTGCAGAAAATTTAAATACAGGTGATCCTGATCCAAGATTTGAGCTAGGAAGACCTTCAGCTCCAGTTGAAACTACTTCAGCAAATGAGGTTTCTATCCGCACAACAATGACAAATCCAGCTGATACATCTGGTATGCCTTCAAATTCCAGCTCAGAGGCTTCTCAACCAGATAAAGACATCTCAATTGCAGAAGACAACAATGGTGATGGTGATAGTGATCAAGAATTTCTTGATGCTAATAACCATACCATAGATGACAACATCAATGATGTCACACACTCATTGGATCAAGTTAATCTTGATAGGTGTGATAATGTGGAGGATCAATCTTCAAGACCAGATCTAAATTTCTCAAATTTGGATCTATCTCAGCAACTTGCTGTGATCCCTCAGCTAAGGATCCACAAGTCTCATCCTACCACAAACATCATCGGAGATGTTATCTCTGGGGTAAAGACAAGAGGCAAACCCATGAAGCAAATGTTTGTCTTCACTCTTGTTTTCTATCCCAGTTAGAGCCAAAGAAAGTTGAGGAGGCTCTAAAGGATGGAAGGGTTGAAGCTATGCAACAAGAGCTGCTTCAATTCAAAAGGCGAAGAAAGTTTGGAACCTTTGTCCTCTTCCTCATGGGAAGACTACCATTGGAACCAAATGGGTTTTTAGGAATAAAAAGGATGATAGAGGAATCATCATCGAGAACAAGGCAAGACTAGTTGTTCAAGGATACACACAAGAAGAAGGGATTGACTACACTGATGTCTTTGCTCCTGTAGCTAGACTAGAAGCTGTTAGGATATTCCTGGCATTTGCTGCATCCAAGAACTTCAAGGTCTACCAACTTGATGTAAAGTGTGCTTTCTTATATGGAGTGATTGATGAGGAGGTTTATGTCAAACAACCACCTGGTTTTGTAGATCCTGATCATCCTGATTATGTCTGCAAGCTTGACAAAGCTCTCTATGGGCTGCATCAGGCACCAGGAAGTGGTATGAGACACTGTCTGAGTATCTCTATAAACATGGTTACAGGAGAGGTACTATAGATGGAACTCTCTTCATCAAAGGACAAGGAAACGACATTCTGCTAGTTCATGTATATGTGGATGACATCATCTTTGGCTCAACCAATTCAAGGCTCTGCAAAGACTTTGAAAAGCTGATGAAAGATAGATTTGAAATAAGTTCAATGGGAGAACTTAATTTCTTTCTGGGAATTCAAGTGAAGCAGGTTGAAGATGGCATTTTCATAAGTCAGTCAAAGTATGTTCAAGATATACTCAAGAGGTTCAACATGACTGATTGTAAGACTGCTAAGACACCCATAGCCAGAAACCACTCCCTTGGTCCAGATCTTGAGGGGGAGTGTGTAGATGAGCACTTATACAGGGCTATGATTGGGTCTTATGTATCTTACAGCTAGCAGGCCTGATATCATGTTTGCTACATGTATTTGTGCAAGATATCAAGCCAATCCTAAGATGTCTCACTTAATCACTGTGAAAAGGATTTTAAGATACCTCAAAGGTGCTTCAACACTTGGTTTATGGTATCCAAAGAATTCTAATTTCAATCTGTATGCCTATACAGACAGTGATTATGGTGGCTGCAACATGACTGCAAAGTCTACATCTGGGGGATGTCAATTCCTTGGTGGAAGGGTTGTCTCATGGCAATGCAAGAAACAAACCTGTGTGTCTGCATCAACTGCTGAGGCTGAATACATTGCTGCTGCAAGCTGCTGTGCTCAAGTGCTTTGGATTCAAAATCAGATGCTAGATACGGATTTAACTTCAAAGAGACTCCTATCCACATAGACAACAACAGTGCTATCTCTATCACTGAGAACCCTGTGCAGCACTCAAGGACCAAACACATCAACATCAGGTATCATTTAATAAGAGATAACTATGAAAAGGGGTAATTAAACTAGTCAAAGTTCACACAGATGAAAATATGCTGATCTGTTCACAAAAGCTTTTGACGAAAGAGATTTAAGTATCTGATATCAGCTATTGGGATGATTAACTTTGAGTAGACTTTTCTTAAAACTAATTCTAATTATTTCTTCTTAAAAAAAAAAATGTGTGTCCTAAGTTGTCTAGTTCATCACTTTCATAAGCTCATGTTTTCTTTGAATGAAACACTCTTTTTGAAGACTTTCCTTAGATTCTTGAAAATTTTCTGATACTTCGGAAGATAACGTTTTACCTTCGGAAGAAAAATATGTCTTCAAAATAAATGACTGTCTAAGAAATTTTACCTTTGGAAGAAGTCAAAATTTATCTTCCGAAGCTTAAAGTTCTTAACTTAGACACTTATTCATTTTTAAGGACTTTTTCCTTCCGAAGCAATTCCGAAGTCACTTTAGCTTCGGAAGCTTTTTCAATCAAAACTTCCGAAGACAAATTACTTTCGGAAGCTTTTCGAATTCCAAGAAAACTACTTTTTGAGCAAAAAGGTAAACTACTTTTTCAGAGGTGGGACCGACATACGGATTTCAAAGTTTATCCTCTTTCATTAAACTTTATCTGAAATCCTTCTCTCTCATATAAACCCAACGGTTTCCCCCCTCTTCTATCATCTGCTTTTCTTCCATACCTAAAACCCAAAGCTTTCTCTCTAAAATTTCCTTCCCATTTTTTTCTCTTCATCTCTGAGCTACCTCACAATGGCTGACCTTACACACAGAAATGATCCTCACTTTGCCATGCAGCTACACAGACAACACAATCAGGTTGCTCTGTTATGCTCTGACAAAGATCCTCATTTCTCAGAGGTTTGCCGTTTCTTGTCTTTGTCTCACTACTTCACCTCCCTAACCATTGATCCTCCTCTATATGAGGATCATTTGCTTGAATTCTGGAGGACCTGCCAAGAGGTCATTATGGATGGGGAGAAGGCACTGTCTGCCACAGTGCAGGGGAGAACATTTTCATCACTCCGGCCATCATCAACCGACATCTTCAGCTGGATGATGAAGCAGGTGAAGTGTTCTTCCCAAAAGAAGCGGTTAATCATTCCTTCGAGCAGATGGGATATGAAGGAGATTTCTCTGTAAAGACCTTCAGGAAAGGGAAGGTCTCATCCCAGTGGAAATACCTGCTCCATGTGGTTATCCACAGCTTATCAAACAAGCATGGTGGATGGGACCAGATTCCTGAGGATCTCTCTCATAGTTCATGGGATGGTTCAGGGGGTCAAGTTCAGGTATTCACAATTTGCTTATACTAATTACTTGCAAACTTAGACTCCTTAGAGTATTACATGTTTCCTAGATATGTTCAACACATTCTCAACTGTGAACTGGGCTCACAGTTGAGGGAAACAAGCAATATTCTTAAACTGGGACAGATGAAGCCCGGCATCTTTAAAATTATGAAGAAGAAGCAACTGTAGGCTTCTCAGGGGTAGAAACAGCCCTAGTCCCAAAAATGTTAGAGCTCATTGCTCAAGGTGACAACATAGCAGTCCAAGCTAGTGTTGAACCCACACCTACTGCTCTCTACCCTCTTCACAACCTCAAATATTCATCACCTACAAAAGAAAATCCCAACGAACCCCTGCTCAGGCTATTGAGTCTGTGCAGGCCCCCAAATACTCAACCTTACAGGAAGAAGTGGACTCCAGAGCTCCCACTTCTCCTGAGGAGCAAACCACTCCCATTACTTTACCTATCAGGGCTGAGGTTCCTCAAGCTCAACCTGATGAGCTCATTAGCCCAACAACCGTAAGCTTTCACTCTGAGTCTCAACACTCAAGTGAACAACCTTCAGGGGACAGCTACCATCCCCAGCCTTTGGATCTAAACCAACCAATTCCCAACCTATCCTTTTACACTGATGAAGACTTAGGATTCAATGAGTACCATGAGTCTCTCTTCTCCTCCCCTACTCAAAGAGAGATGAGTACCTCTGACTCTCCTCAGTCTATCCCTCATCAGTCACCTATTACTGAGGTGGACACATCTGAACCTGTTCAGGATGTCCATATGGAAGAGGCTCTCACTTTTGAAAGTGATTACATCATTAAGACCTCAACCACGGCAACTCAGCCCATTGGCATCTTAATTGAGGTTGCCAGTGAGCAGAGGAAAACCAGCAGCAAGAAACTCAAGCTGGTGGGAGAGAGAGGACTTTGGTCCAATCCTCTCATCCCCCAGTGATTCTTCTGATGAAGATGAGGGGAATTTGAGACTAAAGGTACACAAATTGTCACAAACATGCACCTATCTAGTCTCTAAGGTTAGTCACTTAGAATCTCAGGTGACTACCCTGCAAAACAGGGTCAATGATCAGCAACTTCAGATTTCATATTTGAAGGAAAAACTAGCTGAGAGACCTCTAAGGAGAGCTCAACCAGGAACACAAGAACCTGTGGAAGTGACTGCTTTATCCTCCAACTCACCTATGCAAGTGGGTGATGCTACCAAAAAGGGGGAGAAAGTTATCACAACCACAGAACCTAGGAGTTCTTCAAAGAGAATGGACATAGAGGATTCACCATCCTCACTTGCTGTTGTGCATTCTCAGCAACTTCCTCACACTCACATTAATGTGGACTCTATAGACTCTATCATCAGGAGTCTCTTTGAGGAAGGTATACCAAGGGCTGTCTCATCTCCACCACATGGAACTGGCAACTACATCCTCAGATGGAGGTATGATGATGACAGAAGACCTCATACTTCACAGAGTTCAAGGCCAACAAGAAGTCTTTCAGTTCCAAAGCCTAAGCTTCTATGAAGGACTGGATTTAGTCAACATGCCACTTGTCAATCCAAGCAAATCTAGACAAGCTGACAGGCTGGCTCAAAGAATCCAAGACAGGATCCTTGCAGAGTTCTCTCTAAGAAGGAGACTTAGGCAATCAGGCAATGTCATCGGTCAACTGGATGTTGAGGTGGACCCTAAGATTAGTTTCATAGGGGAAACCTTGGCTGAAGGCCCAGTGGCAGAACCTGAGACCCTTGTCTCACCATCAACAACTGCTGCAGAGGTCCAAACTCCATCTGAGACACCTGCTGGTGAAGGTGTTTCTCAGCCTCTCTCTGGCCAGAGCATGGAAGCTACACCAAGCAATGAAGGCCAAGCCTCAATCCACCCTGAGTCACAAAGGTCTGTTGGGACAAAGGGAAAAGGATAATGACTCCTGAGGAAATTGAGGAGGAGAGAGAGAGAGAAAAAAGGAGGCTAAAGGGAGAAAGTTCTTCTGGGTCATCTAAATTCATGCAAGCTGCAATCAGGGCTGCCCCCAGACCAAATACTCAAAATGATGAACAAAGGGCAGTCAGGATTACTTATTTACAGACCAGGAACTATGATGTTGATGAAATCATCTCCCTCCCCTTAGAAGAGTTGAATGAACTGGCTGACATGGAAGTGTCAAGAGAGATAAAGGAGAAATAGGATGCAAGGTTACTTCTCCAATTCAAAGAGGAGAGGAGACAGAAAAGACTTCACAAGCATACTCCCACTCTCTCTCCAGTTCAAGAAAGTCCTGCACAGGAAGATGTGGCTCCACAAGAACCTCAGGTAGATAAAGAAGAGGATAGAATCAAAATGATAAACTACCTGAGTGCCACAGGCTTCTATCAGGCAAATACACTTCTTCCCCTGTCCTATGACTTCATTGAGTTCGAGTACTTAAAGCAACTTGAGCTTGAGCTATTCAAAGAAAGAAAAAAACAACCAAAAGGAAGCTAAGGGAAGAAGCTGCAAAGTCAAGAGCCATCATTCAAAAGAATGCAAAGAAGTCTGCTGACAGACAAAGAATGATGAGCTTCTTGAAGACATATGGATTCTCCGGAAGGAGACTTGGTCCCATGTCTCTATCTACAATGGATGAGCATATAAGGGTGATCAAGCAGAAGATTAAAAGTGGTGAATTGATTGACTTGCACTCTCTTTCAAGTCAAGTCCCACCTGAAGTGGAGGTCAAGTTTGAACAACCAGAGACACCTGAACCAGAACCTCCAACTGAGCCTCAGCAAACTTCATCTTCTGATCCAAGACAGGGTCAAACTCCCTCTTCTTCTGAACCTGTGAGGGAGGAACACCCAACTGAGAAAGACACTGATGATCAACATGGTGCTGCAGACCAGTCTTCTCAGTTAAAGACATTAAAGAGGAAGAAGAAAATGGCTTCTAAACCAAAGACTAAAAAGAAGAAGCCAAAGTCATCTACCTCTACACCCCAGGCTGAATCAGATCAACCTGAGGAAGTGCATGATGAGGCAGCCCAATCAACTCCTATGCAAGTGGATCCTCTAGCAACTGAGACACCCATCTTATCCTGGACTTACTCTACCAATCCAGAAAGATGGAATGTTATCAGAGATCAAGGTGTTGAAAATGTCTACTCATGGCAAGACATAATCAACTTACCTCTGTATGATCTCTTTGAAATGAGAAGATACTATGAGTCTTGATGATCCTGACCATCAAATGAAGAAAGAATGGTCTTGATTGTACTGAAGACTACAAACATTTAAAGATCTTCTAAGTGTTTTGGTAGCATCAGCCTAGGGGGAGTTTTAAGGATTCCTGAAGTCTGATACAACCCAAAACTGCCTAAGCGTTTCAGCAACATGCACTAAGTACTGAAGTGAAGAATGCTTCGGAAGAATTACATAAAGCATTAGAAAAACTCTAAGTGTAATATCTTCCGAAGCCAAGACCAATATCTTCCGAAGCCAAACATGAAGTCTTCCGAAGCTTCAAGAGACAAAGTCTTCCGAAGCTTCACCCTATGAAGACAGATTTCTTCCGAAGACTTTTAGTACACATGCTTTATCTGATGTACTGTTCCATAAAGCACCTTTTCCGCTGCGCCTCTGATAAGTCACCAACTTACAAGAGTTGGTGAAAAGGTCCATGCTTTTGGTAACTGTACATTGAGGTCTTGAGTCTGAAACTTTCCACTTTATGTACTTTATCCTTTTTGTAATGTATAAGGATGTGAGCTATGGCATGTCATAGTCACAAGGTCAAAAGGCAGATATGCCTTTTGATTCTACAATTGATTTTGTTAGTGTCTAGTCAATTGTATCCAGCTGGCTTTCATAGTATAGCCGGCTGTAGGTTGTAGTATAAGTACTCCAAGTTCTTGTATCTTTCTTTATGCTTTGTAACACTTGTAAAAGAACTTGAGAAAGCAATATACTGCTCCCTTGAAAACTATACTCTCTTGTTCTGTCTCTTGCTTTACTTGTGTTCTTTGTATCACCTTTGGTTACCTAGTTCACTGTTTGATTAAAAGTTTAGTTAATCTTCTCATTGTGTTGTTGTGTTGTAATTGTGTTCAAGCCCTTGAACGATCCTGCAATTGGTATCAGAGCTGCCAAGAGGTCATTATGGATGGGGAGAAGGCACTGTCTGCCACAGTGCAGGGGAGAACAATTTTCATCACTCCGGCCATCATCAACCGACATCTTCAGCTGGATGATGAAGCAGGTGAAGTGTTCTTCCCAAAAGAAGCGGTTAATCATTCCTTCGAGCAGATGGGATATGAAGGAGATTTCTCTGTTAAGACCTTCAGGAAAGGAAGGTCTCATCCCAGTGGAAATACCTGCTCCATGTGGTTATCACAGCTTATCAAACAAGCATGGTGGATGGGACCAGATTCCTGAGGATCTCTCCTTCATAGTTCATAGGATGGTCAGGGGTCAAGTTCAGGTATTCACAATTTGTTATACTAATTTACTTGCAAACTTAGACTCCTTAGAGTATTACATGTTTCCTAGATATGTTCAACACATTCTCAACTGTGAACTAGGCTCACAGTTGAGGGAAATAGGCAATATTCTTAAACTGGGACAGATGAAGCCCGGTATCTTTAAAATTATGAAGAAGCCAACTGTAGGCTTCTCAGGGGTAGAAACAGCCCTAGTCCCAAAAATGTTAGAGCTCATTGCTCAAGGTGAAAACATAGCAGTCCAAGCTAGTGTTGAACCCACACCTACTGCTCTCCTACCCTCTTCACAACCTCAAATATTCATCACTACAAAAGAAAATCCCAACGAACCCCTGCTCAGGCTATTGAGTCTGTGCAGGCCCCTAAATACTCAACTTACAGGAAGAAGTGGACTCCAGAGCTCCCACTTCTCCTGAGGAGCAAACCACTCCCATTACTTTACCTATCAGGGCTGAGGTTCCTCAAGCTCAACCTGATGAGCTCATTAGCCCAACAACCGTAAGCTTTCACTCTGAGTCTCAACACTCAAGTGAACAACCTTCAGGGGACAGCTACCATCCCCAGCCTTTGGATCGAAACCAACCAATTCCCAACCTATCCTTTTACACTGATGAAGACTTAGGATTCAGTGAGTACCATGAGTCTCTCTTCTCCTCCCCTACTCAAAGAGAGATGAGTACCTCTGACTCTCCTCAGTCTATCCTCATTAGTCACCTATTACTGAGGTGGACACATCTGAACCTGTTCAGGATGTCCATATGGAAGAGGCTCTCACTTTTGAAAGTGATTACATCATTAAGACCTCAACCATGACAACTCAACCCATTGGCATCTTAATTGAGGTTGCCAGTGAGCAGAGGAAAACCAGCAGCCAAGAAACTCAAGCTGGTGGTGAGAGAGAGGACTTTGGTCCAATCCTCTCATCCCCCAGTGATTCTTCTGATGAAGATGAGGGGAATTTGAGACTAAAGGTACACAAATCGTCACAAACATGCACCTATCTAGTCTCTAAGGTTAGTCACTTAGAATCTCAGGTGACTACCCTGCAAAACAGGGTCAATGATCAGCAACTTCAGATTTCATATTGAAGGAAAAACTAGCTGAGAGACCTTTAAGGAGAGCTCAACCAGGAACACAAGAACCTGTGGAAGTGACTGATTTATCCTCCAGCTCACCTATGCAAGTGGGTGATGCTACAAAAAGGGGGAGAAAGTTATCACAACCACAGAACCTGGGAGTTCTTCAAAGAGAATGGACATAGAGGATTCACCATCCTCACTTGCTGTTGTGCATTCTCAGCAACTTCCTCACACTCACATTAATGTGGACTCTATAGACTCTATCATCAGGAGTCTCTTTGAGGAAGGTATACCAAGGGCTGTCTCATCTCCACCACATGGAACTGGCAACTACATCATCAGATGGAGGTATGATGATGACAAAAGAGCCCTCATACTTCACAGAGTTCAAGGCCAACAAGAAGTCTTTCAGTTCCAAAGCCTGAGCTTCTATGAAGGACTGGATTTAGTCAACATGCCACTTGTCAATCCAAGCAAATCTAGACAAGCTGACAGGCTGGCTCAAAGAATCCAAGACAGGATCCTTGCAGAGTTCTCTCTAAGAAGGAGACTTAGGCAATCAGGCAATGTCATCGGTCAACTGGATGTTGAGGTGGACCCTAAGATTAGTTTCATAGGGGAAACCTTGGCTGAAGGCCCAGTGGTAGAACCTGAGACCCTTGTCTCACCATCAACAACTGCTGCAGAGGTCCAAACTCCATCTGAGACACCTGCTGGTGAAGGTGTTTCTCAGCCTCTCTCTGGCCAGAGCATGGAAGCTACACCAAGCAATGAAGGCCAAGCCTCAATCCACCCTGAGTCACAAAGGTCTGTTGGTGACAAAGGGAAAAGGATAATGACTCCTGAGGAAATTGAGGAGGAAGAGAGAGAGAGGAAAAGGAGGCTAAGGGGAGAAAGTTCTTCTGGGTCATCTAAATTCATGCAAGTTGCAATCAGGGCTGCCCCCAGACCAAATACTCAAAATGATGAACAAGGGCAGTCAGGATTACTTATTTACAGACCAGGAACTATGATGTTGATGAAATCATCTCCCTCCCCTTAGAAGAGTTGAATGAACTAGCTGACATGGAAGTGTCAAGAGAGATAAAGGAGAAAGAGGATGCAAGGTTACTTCTCCAATTCAAAGAGGAGAGGAGACAAAAAAGACTTCACAAGCATACTCCCACTCTCTCTCCAGTTCAAGAAAGTCCTGCACAGGAAGATGTGGCTCCACAAGAACCTCAGGTAGATAAAGAAGAGGATAGAATCAAAATGATAAACTACCTGAGTGCCACAGGCTTCTATCAGGCAAATACACTTCTTCCCCTGTCCAATGACTTCATTGAGTTCGAGTACTTAAAGCAACTTGAGCTTGAGCTAGTCAAAGAAAGAAAAACAACCAAAAGGAAGCTAAGGGAAGAAGCTGCAAAGTCAAGAGCCATCATTCAAAAGAATGCAAAGAAGTCTGCTGACAGACACAGAATGATGAGCTTCTTGAAGACATATGGATTCTCCGGAAGGAGACTTGGTCCCATGTCTCTATCTACAATGGATGAGCATATAAGGGTGATCAAGCAGAAGATTAAAAGTGGTGAATTGATTGACTTGCACTCTCTTTCAAGTCAAGTCCCACCTGAAGTGGAGGTCAAGTTTGAACAACCAGAGACACCTGAACCAGAACCTCCAGCTGAGCCTCAGCAAACTTCATCTTCTGATCCAAGACAGGGTCAAACTCCCTCTCCTTCTGAACCTGTGAGGGAGGAACACCCAACTGAGAAAGACACTGATGATCAACATGGTGCTGCAGACCAGTCTTCTCAGTTAAAGACATAAAGAGGAAGAAGAAAATGGCTTCTAAACCAAAGACTAAAAAGAAGAAGCCAAAGTCATCTACCTCTACACCCCAGGCTGAATCAGATCAACCTGAGGAAGTGCATGATGAGGCAGCCCAATCAACTCCTATGCAAGTGGATCCTCTAGCAACTGAGACACCCATCTTATCCTGGACTTACTCTACCAATCCAGAAAGATGGAATGTTATCAGAGATCAAGGTGTTGAAAATGTCTACTCATGGCAAGACATAATCAACTTACCTCTGCATGATCTTTTTGAAATGAGAAGATACTATGAGAGTCTTGATGATCCTGACCATCAAATGAAGAAAGGAATGGTCTTGATTGTACTGAAGACTACAAACATTTAAAGATCTTCTAAGTGTTTTGGTAGCATCAGCCTAGGGGGAGTTTGTAAGGATTCCTGAAGTCTGATACAACCCAAAACTGCCTAAGCGTTTCAGCAACATGCACTAAGTATTGAAGTGAAGAATGCTTCGGAAGAATACACAAAGCATTAGAAAATACTCTAAGTGTAATATCTTCCGAAGCCAAGACCAATATCTTCCGAAGCCAAACATGAAGTCTTCCGAAGCTTCAAGAGACAAAGTCTTCCGAAGCTTCACCCTATGAAGACAGATTTCTTCCGAAGACTTTTAGTACACATGCTTTATCTGATGTACTGTTCCATAAAGCACCTTTTCCGCTGCGTCTCTGATAAGTCACCAACTTACAAGAGTTGGTGAAAAGGTCCATGCTTTTGGTAACTGTACATTGAGGTCTTGAGTCTGAAACTTTCCACTTTATGTACTTTATCCTTTTTGTAATGTATAAGGATGTGAGCTATGGCATGTCATTGTCACAAGGTCAAAAGGCAGATATGCCTTTTGATTCTACAATTGATTTTGTTAGTGTCTAGTCAATTGTATCCAGCTGGCTTTCATAGTATAGCCGGCTGTAGGTTGTAGTATAAGTATTCCAAGTTCTTGTATCGTTCTTTATGCTTTGTAACACTTGTAAAAGAAGTTGAGAAAGCAATATACTGCTCCCTTGAAAACTATACTCTCTTGTTCTGTCTCTTGCTTTACTTGTGTTCTTTGTATCACCTTTGGTTACCTAGTTCACTGTTTGATTAAAAGTTTAGTTAATCTTCTCATTGTGTTGTTGTGTTGTAATTGTGTTCAAGCCCTTGAACGATCCTGCAAAGTTGTATCTCGCGCGAGAACATTGTTGTTCGCGTGAGAACTAGTTTAGTTTAGTGTAAATACTTAGCTTTTGATGATTATATTCGTGTTCTTATCACGAGATCGATGTGAATTGTTACCGTAGTAGAGATTCATGGTTCATCTTGAGAATCTCTCTCATTGCTAGCTGACTTATATGCTATGGTCGTGTTTTGTTCATAAATCCAAGTAACTAAAAGAAGGCGAATTGGATTAGAAATGTGAAGTGGAGGCAAAGCAAGACCAACTTCAAAGACTTTAAGACAGCCAATCCAAAGTCATTGAAGATGAGACACGTATAGATCGTAATACAAACAAGCCAGTGAAGATTGGGTTTACAAGCATCTAAGATATGAAAGAAAAAACCCTATACACGCTCTTGGACCAGCTAACAACTTGTCTAAGGTTATTTAGTGGAGTTGTAAGAAGGAGACAAGACATGCGTTGATTCATTATGTTGAGAAAGATTACCGTATCATCGACCCTGTGTATCTGCTCAAATTTGGAAGGAACGATTGATGAGATTGCGGGATTACCCAATTGCAGATGATGAATCTTTTCATCTTATGACAGAATAATTTGTTTGGTTGATTACGAAGGCCCTAGATAACAAGATGTATACTTGTAGGGGGCAGTTACAAGGTTGCAGATGTGGACTTCTAAAGCTTTAGTTCACCGAGCCTATGGAGAAATTGTAGGGATTGAACCTAGAAGCTTGGGAAATCAAAATCAAGATGATCAAGATGATCAAGATCAGTCACGCAAGAACCCGAAGTACACGCGAGAAGTTGTATCTCGCGCAAGAACATTGTACTTCACATGAGAACTAGTTTTATTTAGTATATGTAGCTAGCTTTTGATGTAGTGTATCTAACCTTTTTCACTTTCTTGATTGCACATGTATTTGTAATCCTTCAAATCAGAGAGCAATACCAATGAAGTTTATTAACATTTGAGTTCATCTTATTATTTGTTTAATCTTCTTATCATAGTGATTATATTTCATGTTCATATCACCAGATCAATCTAAATTGTTATTGTTAATCCTTACAGATGATTGATAGCTAAAGAAATAAAAAATGTTATAAGTATTACTGCTATTAAGATGAAGTGAAAAAGAGATATTTAACTATATACATGATAAAGTTCACATAGGAAACGTTAATGAACTTGAATGTTAATTTAAGAGTAGTTACCCTACTAAAGCATAATTATGAACTTGTTATAGTATGCTAAAGGAGTTTTGCAAGTGTAGGGGTCTTGAGTATTTCAAGAATCGACATAGGAGTCTTGCGTAATGGCAAGAGGCATGATTCTTACATTCATTGCGAGCTAGAAAGAAGTCTTGCGTAGTGGAAATCGTTAATAAAGTTTTGTGCATCACACTAGCAATGGATTAAGCGAAGGATAAACTCATGATAAAGTAACAATAAAGTATTAGCTAAAGTATGGTTAAATAATAAACATAGTAAAAGCTAAAGGTGTCTTACCTCCATGTAAGCACATAGATAAAGTTGATAAAGTTTAGAGTATATTATTAAGATAAAGTATGAATTGAAGGCTAAAGTTAAAGTATTGCAATATGATAAAGAAAAATAGTTAAAGATAAAGTTTGGCAAAGTGTTTTGTTATAGTAATACTAGAATTTAGTCGGCAGTGCTGACTTTTGTATGCATATTAGTTTGACAGATATGCTACACGAACTAGATGTGAGCTCGTAATGGATTTGGAAGGTTCTTGAAATGTGATCAAGAATAGAATCCTAGATTAGTTTGTCATATAGTTAGTTAACGACATCTTGTTTTTGATGTAATAGTTTGGTTATGTCAATGTTTAATTTACATTGCTTATAAATGATGAAATTTTAGGTTTAAAAACTTGTGCTTTTAATGTCCAAATTTGACTATGAGGTTGTGTGGAAACATGGTCTTATATCCGTCTTTCTAGTGATGATATGTTATAGTTACCAGATTCAAATGTTGTTAATGGGTAAGAATATTGTTGTTCAATGTATTAAGAATTTATTGTTCATATGTGAAAATGAATGTTTTATAGGTGTGGATGTTAGATATGTGGGTGGCAAATGTGTTCTTTTGAAGTTTCTTCAGTTCATATACTAGAGAGATTCCATGCTTGTGATGGTCTTATTATTTTTTAAGTGTTTTTAAGAGGTTAAAAAAAGTTTGTTTTGAATGAACATATTGTATGGGTGGAAATTGGTGGGTTACCATTATGTACATGGATGGTTAGTTCGTATAAGAAGATTATGGAGAAACAGGGGAGTATTTATTTTTGGATGAGGACTAGAGCAAAGCATGGTAGTAATGCAAGTATGTATTCAGACTTCAGTTATGAGGTAAATTATAGAGATACGCAAAATGAAGATTGATTATGCCAATTATATAGTTAAGAAGAAATAACATTCACATTAATTTTCTTTATAGGGTAATGTAGAGGATGATAACAAGTCCATTGTAGTTATAGAATCTAAACATTAGGTTGATATGAAATCGCTAGAGGGGAAAGGTGACCATAAGCTTGTGGTTACGGATGATTTTATGGACAAAAATAATAAACAAAAGTAAGGGTCTTGATGAGGGGAGGGGTGGGGGGTATGCATTTAGATGAGGAAGGGAATACAAAAGACTAACCCAAATGAGTTCTCATCACCGTCAACTCCAATAGTTTTTTTTGTGGAGTAGGATTTGAAAAGATGAGGATGTTGGGTCGATATTAGATACATTGATTGCTACTGTGACATCAGATAATTTTCCGTTACCAAACCCCGATAGGTCGTGCATACACTAGTTGTTGTTGAATGTTGTTGACTTAATAATAGTTATCTATGATAAATAGATAATAATCTAATTTATAATGTTCTTTATTAGTTCATGGTTATATGATTCATGAATTTTAAATATTACTTGTAAATTTTACTTGATAACGTTATGTAATATTTTCTTTCATGTGTTTTGTCTTTAGTTAAAAAATTTTCTTGATTATTATAGTTGATTAATAATATTTGTATTGTGTAGTTAAATTGGTAAAAAATAGTAAAAAGACTAATTTTTATAAAAAGTGATTAAGGAGACTTAAATAATAATTCGTAATTAAGTAAAGTTTAGCAAAACCCAAACCCTAGCCCCCTTGCACCCAAACTTAGCAGAATCTCCCATTTCCTCTCATCAATTTGAATTTGATCTAGAACATACATCAAGCATAGATTTTGATTGAGATTCAAGTGGTACAAGTTGTTTACAAGTGCTAATAATCATTTAAACACACTTAAATGTAAGTATTTATCAAGTTTTTAAGGTTTTTTTATTCTTGATGAACTCTAATTCGAATATCATATGAGAAAGTTGAAATTAATGATTTTTTGATAATGATATATTTTTAGTTATGTTGTATGAATGGTTGGTTATGATGATCATGCAAGAAATCTATGTTTTGATCATGAAGTTCATACATTGCCAAAAGTGGAAACTTTTTCTTCTTGGAATTCATGTTTTGATAATTGGTATATGTTAGATGGATTGTTGTGATTGCCACAAACTATACTAGGGATGTTATTAATAAATTTGGGATTGAAGGTGATAAGAATATGGATTTTGGATATTACTTTCCTGAAAAGAAAACTTTATTTATATGAAAGGTATGATTTTCTGATTTGATCATGATTAGGATGTTAGGAACATGCTAGAGTGACCATGGATGATGTCTATTGTGTTAGATTATGATAATTAGGCCTTTTGGTTAGTTCATGAATCTATGGGAAAATTAAGGTGTTCTTGGAAAATGTGCAAGTATGGCATTTTGTATAAGTTTATGAGTTGTGATGCAACATATTAATTGAATAATATAAAGTTGGTTATTGACTTGTATAAGTTGTATTTGTGTATGTGATGATGGGTATCATATATTTGTGCAAATTTAAGGCCCCTTCTTTGTAGGATTTAGGATTTGTAGTCGTGAGTGGCTTCACATGGCACGTTGTGAGTGACTAAACCCAATGTGTAAATTATGGTGGAATGTAATTGTGAACATGTTTAGTGTGATAATTTGTTTTCAGGTGTTGTATGATAACCTAAATTAGAATGTGGGGCATGATGAGACATAGGGGTTGCAATGTGGCTTACGTGAATAACTTGTATGATAAAATGCTATAGTTGATCAAACAAGATTTCAATTAACATGTTACTAACGGGTCAACTAGGTCAAATGAGTTTTGTTTTCCAAAATCTTGGGTCAACGCGTTTATTGAGCGCCTAGGTTTGTTAAGCTTTTTATGTACACGTACTTATATATTTGTGTGTTATAGATAACGTACCTTTGAAGGGTTGTCTTTCCATTCGTCGTTAGCTTTTGGTATTGTTTGTTTACGCACGAGGTAAGTTCATGCCCCACTTTTATACACTCTCTTTTATGGGAGATAGCATATGAGCAAAGAATTTCGATTGCAACAATTTGAATAATAATAAAGCAGGTTTTGTACCAATTTCCCCATGTACATAGGTAGTGAATGATTAATATAGCCTTATGAGCTAAGAAGTCAAGAACGTTTTTTATCATCCCCTTTCCATCAAACTTCTACTGAGCGGGATAGAAAGCTTGGTTGTAAATGCTTTATTATTATAAGTTGTGTATAGTGTAACATAATGTGATATACATTGGAAGCCTTACACTTTCAAGTCGTAATATTGGTAGCTAGCAGAAAATTTTGGGTAGTATTATTGGGACTGACGAGCCCCACCTCTGCGACTCGAGATCAAACGGGTGCAATATTGTCCTAAACAAAAACATTTTCACGACCTGGTAAGTCATGACGAGAAGCAACAAAAGAAACACAACCAATTTCGATTGTGAAATCACTATTTTTATTACTTATGAATATAACTATCTATCTTTTTCAATGCACTTCTTATTTTTTACATCTATTGCTAATTATGTTAAACGGAAACTATTGAACTTACCAATCTTGTATTGACTCTTTTAGTATGCTATTCTAAGGTGGTTAATTTTGGTTGTCAGTAGGAGCATATCAAAAGTCCAACATGCATTTAAAAGCTTCATATTATGTCTAGAAGTTTGGATTTACATTTATGCATTTACAAATATTTGGTTGGCGTATGTTTTGTCAATGCTACACTTTAAATGCTTTTGGTTTGAATTACTTACAAAACTCTTCCACACAGTTCTAAGTTTTAAACTCTAGTTTGTTTTAAATGTTTCATATAGTGTCGTTCTGAGTAACTAATGACTTAGATTCTGGTTCGTTCACTCGTCTAGCTGTAAAACCTCGCATATGAATTTTGAGGGTGTGACAAATTGATATCAGAGCCATTGGTTATACGGAACTAGGTTTGATACGCAATAGTCTATAACCACACACAATTAGTTATTTACTCGTTGCTCATCGTCTTACTATATACTCATTGGCATAGGCATCATGACACTGCAACATGGCATCATCTTCACAGGCTTTAGGTAAAAAGGCCTGCATGTTCTGTCCCCTCCTCAACCTCCCATACCTATTAGAGGACTTGAGTGGCCTCGACATCCTTACGCTCTCGAGGAGATAGACTTGGATCAACCATTTGTAGTACCTGCTCGCGATCCTTTGCGATATTGGAACTACTACCCTAATTACATTTACCGTTTGCTTCATAAGAAGCGTTTTCTTGAACCTTGGTCTACTAAACCGAGGACTAGGTCTACTTCTGAGAAACCAACACCTACTTTTCCTACGATACCACATCCTAGTGAGCATGTGGTTCCGCCTTTGGTTGCTGCTTTAGACACCAAGAAATGACACACTAAAGATCTATATGAGATGGTTGATGGTCCACAACATGAGTTACGTGAGACTAAGGTGATGGTGGGAGAAATGAAGGAGCTGCAAACCCAGTGCTATAACTATCAACACTCCTTATCTAATAGTGTGCCTCGGGCGAATCAGTGTTCAAATGCTAGGGATGATACAATCCATAATCATGGGTAAGACTTCGTGACCTGGAGGCTCCGTTTGCTGTGATGCAAATTGCTATAGAACCCGAGGAAGAACCTGAAAAGGACCAGCCAAAAGAAGCCCCGGAAGAAGAAGATAGTATGGATCTGATATATTGGATTGATATTCACATTCATATGAATTAGAACATATAGTGTTTTCTTTTAAACCTATGTGGGAAGGGTTGTTTCCCATCTAACTGAAAACTTGAAATTTTGACATTGATTGGATATTTTGTGAGTTACTTATAATTTATTTATGATAAGTTATTGTTTTGGTTATAAATGTTGTGGTTGTGACAATTCATTATTTCTTATTATTTACCATAGTTCAATGAGATTAATACATTGGATGTTACTCATTATTGTGTTTGACAATGTAAAGTGAAATATGGATGGTCGTGGCAGAAGACCTGGACATGGTAGTGAACACGGTGCCGATACTGTAAACCTGACTCTGGCCGAGTTAGCGGCCTTAATCAACCAACAAATACAGGCAGTGGTGAATGCTCAAGTTGCCCAACTTGAAGGTAAACGATGACCCTGGACATCAACAACATAAATATTCCATTAGATGGTTAATCCTTTGGTTTGATTAAACAATCTAAAACATTGAATACAGGACCGCCTGTATGCACGTATAAGGTGTTCATGGATTGTAAGCCCCACACCTATAGTGGAGCTGAACGAGCCATAGGGCTTATAAGGTGGTTTGAGAAGACCGATTCGGTCTTTGCCAAGTGCAACTGTTCAACAATGGACCATGTGAAATACACCACGGGAGCGCTTAAGGGTGCGGCACTCACATGGTGGAATGTGTAGGTGCAAATGCTTGGCCAGGAGATGGCAAATGTTTTACCGTAGGATGAGTTTAAACGATGATGAAGGAGGAATATTGTTCTCACATTGAAGTCCAAAAGCTGGAAGCTGAGTTCTAGCAGTTAAAGATGTAAGGGTTTGATATCGAGTCTTACACTATGAGGTCTCACGAGTTGGCAATACTCTTCCCTGGCATGGTCGACCCTCCAAGCAGGTGAATTAAGCTCTATCTGCGTGGCTTGGTGCCCGAGATACAAAGCACGGTGAGTATTGTGAACCTCACTACTATTTAGCAGGTTATCCGACTAGCTAACAAGCTTACTGATCAAGTTGTGAAGTAAGGAATGTTACCCAAACGGGGCGCTGTGGTAAGCATGCCCAACAACAAATGCAAGTGGGATAACACTAGCAACAAGGGCTCATTTTCTAATAGCCAACCCTAGCAGCATCAGCCATAACAGCAACAAAGGAGGTTTGATAACAATCATAACTTCAATCAATCATCTTCCTCATCCCAAGGATTGAGTGGATATGTTGGTGAAAATCCCAAGTACAGCCGATGCAACTACCACCACACTGCTAGGTGTGACAGCTTTTGATGCAAACGTTGTGGGAAGGTTGGACACGCGGCAAAGGATTGTCGTGGAAAGCTGATGAAGACACCCCAACAGCCCTAGGAAACACTTAAAGGTTGTTTTGAGTGTGGAAAAGTGGGACATTGCAAGAGGAATTTCCCTCAATTAAAGAAAAATGGAAATGACACTGGGAATGGTGGGAACAACATCAATGGTGGCAATAACGATAAGAATGGTGGTAACAATAGAGGAGTTAAAGGGAGAGCCTTTGTCATGGATTTAGGTGAGGCTCTAAATGACCCTACTACTGTTACTGGTAAATTTCTTGTTAATGATCATTTTGCTTATGTACTATTTGATACTGGATTCGATAGTATCTCTACTAAGTTTTGTAGTCTCTTAAGTGATATGCCTTCTGCGAAGGAATCTACGTATATCATTAAATTAGCTGACGGTTAGCAAATCTTCATTACGCATATCCTTAACGGTTGCAAGACGGAACTCGCTGGTCATACCTTTGATATCGATCTTAATTATGCCTATTACACTTGGGAGTTTCAATGTTGTTATGGCCATGGATTGGTTGTCCGAAAAGCAGGCGAAGGTAATTTGTCACGAGAAGGTCATTCGCTATCCTCTCATGGACGGGGAAATTCTCTCGGGTAAGGGCAAGAAAAGTGGTGTTATGATAGGCCTCATATCATTTATAAAGGCAAAGAAGTGCCTACACAATGATCACTTAGCCATATTAGCATTTGTCACTAACAAGCAACATAAAGAAAAAAAGATAGAGAATATTTTGGTGGTTTGTGATGTTCCAGAGTTGTTTCGAGAGGACCTTCCTGGACTACCACCTTATCATCAAGTTGAATTTCAGATCAATTTGGCTCTCGGAGTAGCTCCAATTGCGAGAGCACCTTATCGGTTAGTATCGAATGAACTGCAGGAACTATCTACACAACTTTAAGAGCTATTGGATAAAGGGTTTATTCGACTAAGCTCATCACCGTGGGGGCATTTGTAACCTTTTGTTTGTTTGTTAATTAACATTGTTATGCTCTTGTAAGGACCATTTATGCCATTTATGAAACTGTAAGGGCTTGTTATGCTTGTTTAGCTAATTTAGAATTTGATATATTAATTTAGTAAATAATAATAATAAATAATAATAATAAAATAATAATAATAATAATAATAATAATAATAATAATAATAATAATAAAAGACGATAATACTAATGCTAATATTTACAACTTTTGTTATTAGTTAAGGATTTTAACCTAACTTAACTTATGATAATAAAAATTATAATAATAAATAAAAGTTAATCAACAAATAAGTCTTAAAAATTAAAGTTTAATTAAGTTTACGGGCAGTGTGACAAAACTGAAACCTTAAATAAGAGTTTTTACATAAAATTTAAAATTTTTGGGACTATATGTGTAAATTTTAAAACCCAAACCCCATATTCCTGTTGATACATATGTACCTAGATCCTGATCTTAATGTAATATGTCTTGAATGTTTTACAGTGATGTAATATTGGGTACTTAATGAAATGAGAATGTTTGATTGTGATCTGTAATGTTTATTTCATTAATGAGTTGTGTAACGCATACTGACTAGATTATATAGGTTTGTGATTGTATGAATTGATATGCATAATGTTATAATAATGAATACATTCAAACTTGGTTAAGTGAAGTTCTCATGCGTCCGACTGGACCATGCGCCCCAACAGTGGTCATGCAACTGAGTGTCCATGCGCCTAAATAGTCCATACACTTGAACAACTTCATGCGGCTGGCTTAGTGGCACGACTGAACACGCAGTCGTACGAATGAACCAGCCGTATGACTCAATCGCATAATGGTTCAGTCGCCTGAATAAGCAACCCTAATCTATAAATACCACTTAATTCGTGGAAAAATGTAAGCATTGAATACACTTCGACTCAGACGTACTCTAGCCGTCCAGAAGCCTCTAAGTTCGTACTCCAAGTTCATAGATTGTAGTAGATCAATTCCTAATCGATTCTTGACATTCGATTCAATACATAATTATGTCTACGTGCGTTCTCACTGATTGGATCGCCAATCAAATATGATTCCGCACTATTTGGTTTGGTTTAGACGTTAATCAGTTGGTATTTCGTTCAAATACCAGATCCTAACAAGTGGTATCAGAGCTTTGGCTCTTGATTACGTGTTGATTCAATCGTTTTTTATACAAAAGTTGTGTTTTTTCACTAAAAACGCAATCCTTTTGTGTCAAACGGAGTTTTAGATGTTTCCCGACCATAAAGTTTAGTTTTTCCGGTATACGTCGATTAGGGTTTTAGAAAATTCGAGTTTTTTTGGCCAAAACAAGTTTAACCTACGAATTATCAAACTTCAGCAGGCTTAGTCGGATGATTGGCTCAATCGCACGACTGAGTTCATTCGCATTCCCCAACCGCACGATTGGACTCATTCGTACACTCATTCGTACGATTGAGAACCCTGTTCGGACTGTCCAACCGCATTAGTTCATTCGGCCAACTGACTCATCCGCATTTGTTCAGTCGCACGATTGAACCATTCGCCTAGTTCAATCGCCCAAATAAGCCCAATCGCATACCGTCATTCGTAAACATAAGCAGTTTGTTAAAAAGTAAAGTTAAGTGAAATGGAGGACTAGTTTTCAGCATACACAACAAGTAGAGATACTCGTATTCAGAATCTAATGCTGTTGGAGAACGAAGTGGGAATTCACAATAAACCCCCGAAGCTTATCACGCTAGATGACTATCCACAATGGAAGCAACATTTCGAAATCTACTTAAATGGAGTAGATACAAATTTGTGGGAGGCAATAGAGTCGGGGCACAGCATGCCAGTAGGAGCTGACGGAGTCAAACTTACATTAAGTGGCATGTCTGATGCACAGAAGGTAAAACACAACGCTGAGAAGAAAGTCTATGCTTTGCTCACTCAGTCTATCCGAAGGACATCTTCCATCAGTATTTGGAATACACTCAAGCAAAGAAACTATGGGATGTGCTGGAGAAGAGGTATGACAGAAATGCCTCACTCAAGGCCATTAAGGCCAAAGCTTTGAAGAAGGAGTTTGACAACTCTCTTCAATGGGAAAGGAAGGTCTGGATGATGTGATCGACAGATTCTACCACTTGATGAGTGAGATGCACACTCATGGAGTAACTACGTCGATGGAGGATAAGGTATCCAACTTTGCTGATGGATTACTGGAGAAATGGGCTTCTTTCGTTTCAAATCTCAGACAAAATGGGATGCTCTCAAAGATAGATATAAATGACTTCATTCTGAAACTGAGAGAAGAGGAGCTTAGGATGAAGTACAGAGCACAAAAGGCCAACTATGACCAGAATCCTGCACTCTACAATGCGACTCCTCAGGCCAAGACATCTGGAGCACCACTGTAGACTACCTTCATCTCAGGCTCAGCAGTTCCATCATAAACTTCTACTTCAGGATCCGAAACGTCAGGGTCTTCTCGCACCCAGTATATCATACCTGAAGCTAATGCAGCAAAATTGAAAACCAACAACTTTGGTAATGTGACTGTTGAGGTGGCCAAAGAACACATGGACCTCTTAGCTGCTATAGTCCACTCCTATGATGTACTAGTTGCTGGAAAGATAGGAAATTGTCACTGGCAGATGAGGATTATGAACAGGTGGACGAGATGGAGTTGGAACGAATGGACATAATGTGGGCTTTGGCAAGTGCTGTCCGACGAGCTAAAAACTTTGTCAAAAAGACTGGACAGAACTTGGTTGCAACCAAGGACACGACCTTTGGCTTTGATAAGTCAAAGGTAACATGTTTCAACTGCGGTGAGAAGGGGCACTCAAGCGGGAGTGTGTGAAGCCAAAGAAGAATGGTAATGTCAATCCCTTCTCGTCCTTTAATCGTCAAGACAAGGCCACATCTAGCAGTTCTACTTCATCAAGCAAGGACCCCAAAGCCTTGACTGCTAATGAGGATGAAGGAAATGATTGGAGCTTTTGGTTCGTCTCACCGGGAGAGTCCAACATAGCTAGTGTGGAGGACATTGATGACGATTCCGCCAATGAGGTAGATATAGCAGTAGAGATCGCGATGTCAAATTCTGAAGACACTGAACATGTGGTCAACACCTGGCTGAAGAAGAAAAATCTGCATCAACGTCAGAATCACTAGAACCAGAGACAACAGATTCTACGCTCATGACTAACTCATCTTCAACATCTCAGGTAAGTACTACTGACCAGCTATTTAATAATCATGCTTGTTTAGATTGCAATAAATTTAGAGAAAGTATAGATTTGAAATTTGCTAGGTTATTAGATCATAATGATAGCTTAGTAAAGGATCTAGAACTATGCACTGAGGCAAATAAAGTATTAAAACAAAACTAGCACAGTTACAAAGAAAAGATAGACCTATTGAACAACAGCTTAGAGAAACTGAAGTAGTTGCCTTTAACGAAGCAAATGACATTAGGTATATCTTCACTCCCTAGAGGACACTAAGAAGCAGAAAGCAGTTTTAGAAGTAGAAGTCAACTCCTTAAAACAAAAACTGCATAGTTGGACAAGCTCATCTCATATTGTCCAACACTTAGTGAGAGAGTGAAACAATATGGAGGGATTGGGATACAAAGTGGTTCCACCACCACCTGAGACCTTGATGAACCCTAAAAGTAAACTAATTAATAATAACCCCATCAAGGATCATATGGTGTCCACTCCTCTTGTTAGTGACCCAGATTCTGTAAGTAAATCCAATGAATCTGACACTAAACAAAAGGAGGCCACTTCAAAGGCAAAAAAAAAGATGCCTTGTCTTAATCTAGAATAGAGTTTGAAAAGGTTAATTTAAAGTCAGGTCAAACAAAGTAAAATCAGAACCCAAAAAGACTATTAAACCTAATCAATCACGAGCATCATGTCAAAGTCTAGGTAAACAAGAAATAAAAGATGTAAAACTAGGTAAAGAAATTAAGTTTGTAAACCCACTCATACATCTAACAAAGAAGTGTCTCAATCTAAACGTAATAAGGTCAACCATGTGACATCTACATCTCCACCAAAACATATAAACCGTATAGTTGAAAGCAGATCATGCTATAATTATGGAGAGTATGGTCACATAGCGTCTCATTGTCCTTATTACTAGACACCGAGGAGGAAAGTTGAACTTCATGTATCAACACCTAGCTCTTTTAAGAGGAACTCATTGACGCCTCCTAAAAGAGATAGTGCACCCAAAGTTCAACCCACCAGCCAGTCGTCTGTTGTTGGACCAAAAGAACCAATGAGCCAGATCAGAAAAACCTTTAAGTCCCACAGACGTCACAACAACTGCTGAAGTCCACAACAGCTGAAGACAAGTGCTGAGACAAAGTCTAAAGACACAAGTGCTGAAGACAAAGTCTGAAGACACAAGTGCTGAAGACAAAGTCTTAAGCCACAAGTGTTGAAGACAAAGTCTGAAGACAAGTGCTGAAGACAGTCTGAAGACAAGTGCTGAAGACAAGTACTGAAGACTAAGTATCAGACGTTGTCACAACAGCTGAAGAGGTCTTCTTCAGTAGTTGTGACGGTTCTCTTTCAGTAGTTTTATATTTTTTCCCTTTCAGTAGTTTTGTAACCAGTAGTTTAGTTTCAGTAGTTTAGCATCAGTAGTTTTATGTTTTGTACTTAGCACTCTGATATGTTCTCAGTAGTTGTGAACATTTCAGTAGTTTGTTAAGTTTTAGTTATTTTTGTAATAAATCTGCCAGACGTCACTATCCCGTGATATCAGCAGTGATTGCACTCTATATAAGGAGTGTCAACCTAATTGTAATCTGTGAATGATTGAGCAGAAACATTTGATATTATTGAAACATTCCTTTTCACAGAAATATATTCTCTCGTTACAACCGTATTTGTTCTTAATGCATACGAATATCAAATTCTTGATATAGTTTGTCTAATTCTTGTTCTTATTCCGCTGCGTTACACTCTAATCCATCAAACTTGAGATCACTGATCCTGTCAAATGGTATCAGAGCAGGTTAATCATTGATCGATCTAATAATTGATCATTGAAACTGCTATCCAAGATCCAAGTTTGATTGAATTAGCATTTTTGCAAGAAACGGTTATAGAGATTGAATTTTCTGTGTTTTTGATCATTCATCCTGAGATTTATTCTTGGTTTTCATTAAGTCTGTTGTGGTCTGCGTAAAATCTTTTAAAAGCTTGAATTAAATTGTATTTGGACCAAAAATGACTACTCCTTCCAATGATCCTCACAATACTGGTTCCTCAACAAGCCTCCAATGCTGGTTAGGAGTGATTATAACATATGGCAACGACGAATGCTCCATCACCTGTCTGTTAACAGCTCAGGTTGTTGGACATAAGTGGTACATGGTCCACACAAGCCTATGGTGAATAACCCGGAAACCAATCAACTGGTTCTGAAGAGGAGGGATCAATACTCAGATGAGGATAAGAAATTGTTTGAGATTGATGAAAAAGCCCATGGAATTCTGGCCAAGGAACTGCCCAATGAAATCTATTCTGGGCTAATGCATTATGAAACTGCCCATGACCTCTGGAATGCCTTGAAAGAACAATTTGGAGGAACAGATGAGGTCTTGGCAAATAATAGAGAAATCCTTGCCCAACAATATGAGACATTCTCTCATAGGAAGGGTGAGACACTGACTCAATAGTTTGAGCGGTTCTCTTGTTTGATCTCTGAATTAAAAATGGTCAAACATGAGTACACAAATAGCCAGATGAATAACAGATATCTCAGATCACTGCTTGAGAGATGGGACACATATACTATTGTCCTACGCTCCAGTGCAAATTTAGACAAACTATATCTCACCCAACTCCATGGGAAATTGCTCACATTTGAGAGAGAGATAGAACAGAAACGAAAACTGTCATCATCTGGAAAGCTCACTGATGATTTGTACTAGGAAACACTGCCTTGGTAAGTCATGAGTCAGAGTATGCAGGATCAGAATGCCACTATGATGAGCATATTGATTTCACCTCAAACAATTCTAATCATGCCTTTGTGAGTGTTGATTGTCATTCTGGTAATAATAGTGACAATCTATGCTTTATCATGGATGATTTGAAGGGCATTGCTGATGATGATTTAGAAGAGATGGATATTTGAGCCAAATGGCCTTGATCAATATCAGATCTCAGAAATTCTACAAGAGAACTGGCAAGAAATTTCCTGGACTCTCTGACAAAACCAAAGTCGGTTTTGACAAGAGCAAGTTGAAGTGTCACAAATGCCACAGGCTTGGACACTTTGCAAGAGAGTGTAGATCAACTGGATCTAACACCTCTGCACCCTTTTTGACTTTTCCAAATAACAATTCACAATCCAAAGGGCAACATTCTGCTGGTTTTAGTCATTCATCACACCCTCAATCTCCTGCATACTTTGTTCCTCAGGGTCAAATGCCACAGTCAAATCAAGTTCAGCTCCTATAGTACCACAACCTCATGCACTACCAGAACCTCAACCATCTCCATCTCAATCACAACCTCATCACAGCTTCTTCACACCTGGAGCCGTTGACTGGAGTAGCTTACCTGATAACTTGTCTGGTCACATTGAGCAATACTATGCTGATGCTAGTCAAAATGGTGGTGAACACCCTTTTGGAAATCTTGCTCTCATGGCCCTGGAGTCTACCGAGGGTTCCTGTTCAAATGCATCATCTTCACAGGTAACTCAGGTATCTTCAGAGGCTAAAGCCAAGTTATGTTCTGAATCATGCATAGCTGCCTTTGTCTCTATTAGAGAGGCAAATGTAGCATTAATAAATCAAAAACTTGAGTTTGAGAGAACCATTTTCAAAAGAAAAGCTGAGTATGAGTCTGCTCTTAACAGTAAAAGTGATGAGATTTATAAGCTTAAATGCCAATTAAATAATGAAAAGGCCAAGCTAGAGGTTATTCTGGAAGACCACATGAGTCTCAAAGAAAAACTTGCAGTGACCCAAGTTGAGTGTGACCGCTAGGTCTCATCATGCAAGGGATTTGAAATGCTTCTTAGCAAGCAAACTGCTTCAAATGTGAAGTTTGGCATTGGTTACAACCATACTGCTCCACCAACAAACTTTACTCCTAACTCCATAGTTAAGTCTGAAAGTGAAAACAATCTCCAAACCACATTATCGTGTGAGTCATTCTCCAATGATAATCTAAGATCAGAGAATGAAACCAGTGTTAAGATCTCAGCAAATAAATGACTGACGGTCTAACTACTGAGACTCATATGAAGCTGAGTACTTCAGATGTTGTTCCTCAATGTACCCCAAGTACTGAAAGAGACCCAACATCTGAAAAGCATTTCAAATCAGTTGAAATACAAGGACTAACAACTGCTGAGGAATCCATCAAACGGTCTATTAGGACGGATGGAAAACAGTTGAATTACCAGTCTTCAGCTGTTACAAATCCTTTAGTACCTAGTACTGATAGGGGAAAAGTACTGAAGATCACACCTTCAGTAGTTTCCACTTCAGCAGTAAAGATGTCCAAGATGAAGAATAAACCATGTGAAATTTGTGGTAAATTCAATCATCTATCTGATGAATGTTGGTACAAAAAGGGTTTAAAACTCTAAAGAGATGAGCTCATTAAACTAGAAATAAATAAAATAAAAAATGAGTTTGAGACCAAGTTTGTACCACAATCATCTCAACCTGATAAACCCAAGGCCTTGCCCAAATCCACTAAGAAGGATGCGGTTTATCAGAAGACAACTGATATTGTTCCTCATGATAAACATAAGACTAAGTCTGTGAAATCTAAGAAGGATGAAATGGTGGGTCACAGGAACTTATCAAAAACAAGCTCTGGAGTGTCAAATGAACTGAAAGCTCGAGCTTCAACTCAGACACAGCTTGTTATGATGGTTCAGCATCTGTTGGGGAGAGTTAACCAACTTGAAGCCACTGTGATCAAACCACTGAAGAGGAATTCCAGGTCCAAATCTTTTTCAGCACCATCTCCATCTTCATCAGCTGTTAATCATGAGAAACCAGCTATGGTTAAATCTGTTGATAAAGTCAGTCCCAAAACCAAAAAGGTTTGGGTCTCCAAAGCTAACTAGTTTCTTATGATTGTGCAGGGTTCTTCAGCATGCCAAAGAAGCATCTGGTATGTGGACAGTGGAGGATCCATGCACATGACTAGGAGCAGCTCTCTTCTGCATGATTACTCTCAGGGAAAGAAGGGATTTGTCTCATTTGGAAATGATGCTAAAGGTTACATCATTGGAAAGGGATTTGTGTCTAATGGAGATATTAGATTTGATGATGTCAACCATGTGGAGAATCTCAAATACAATCTGTTGAGTGTCAGTCAGATGTGTGACAGAGGACATGTTGCTTTTTTCACAAGCCAGAACTGTAGGATTCTGTCTTCCAAGGTTCTGAGCCTGATTGACAAAGTACTGGATGATAATACTCTCCTGAAGGCCAACAGGATAGGAAGAGTATATGCTTTGGATCTGTCAAAGAAAATTGAGTTAAGAGGCCATCCATGCTTATTCTCCAAGGCCTCTCTCCAAGAATCTAAACTGTGGCATAGAAGGCTGGGTCATGTTAATCTCAAAAACATGAATCAGCTGATCCACAAGAGTTTAGTGAGAGGTCTTCCAATAAAGGAGTTCAATTGTGATGAAATCTGCACTGCATGCTTAAAAGGGAAACAACATAAAGTTTCATTCCCACCCATAGAAGAATCCAAGTCCAATGCCTGCTTACAACTACTGCACATGGATCTTTTGGTCCTGTGAAGGTAATGAGTATGGCAAAGAAGAAATAATGTCTGGTAATTGTGGATGATTACTCTAGATATGTATGGACCTTCTTCTTGCATTCAAAGGATGAGGTGCTCAGTCCATTATGAACTTTGTGTTACACGTTGAGAAGCAGTATTCCCTACCAGTTAAGTGTGTGAGGAGTGACAATGGTACTGAATTCAGAAACCACACTCTTGATGAGTTTTACTCGTCAAAGGGAATCAAGAGGCAGTATAGCATCCCAAGGCCTCCAGAGCAAAATGGAGTAGTGGAGAGAAAGAACAGGACCCTCATTGAAGCTGCAAGGTCCATGTGGCTGATCTGGTCTGCCACTGACTTTTGGGCTGAAGCTGTCAATACAGCTTGCTATGTACAGAATAGAGTTCTAGTAAATCAGAGGTTGATGAAGACTCCATATGAAGTTCTTCATCATTTGCCCCTTTGATTTCATTCTTTAGAGCATTGGGTGTCCCTGTTACATTCTCAACACAAAGGATCAACTCCAAAAGTTTGATTCTAAGGTGGATGCAGGGTATTTTGTTGGGTATTCATCCACTTGCAAGGCTTACAGAGTATTCAACTGTCGGACAAAGATAGTTGAAGAAACCTTGCATGTGAAGTTCAATGAATCCCCTAAGGATACAATTCCACAAAACCCTGTGGGTTGTTTGATCTGGACATTCTGCAATATGTTCCTTATCAACCACCTGCTGTTGCAGATCATATGAATCCATCATCTTCTGTAGCTAGTCATCCATCTGGTGTTACTGATGATGATGATGATATCAGTAATCACCTTTTCAAGTTTAGTGATCAACTGCCTGATTCAGCTAGACCTGATGTTCCTGTAGCTCAGTAGCACAATCCACAACAAATGCTGATGAGATTTCTACAACTTCAACTTCCTTTGAATTACCATCTACTGATTGGTTTCAAGGAAATGCTTCACCATCACCATCTGTTGCTGATGAGCTTGCTAAACACTTGCAGATCTTATTGTGTACCAAGATCTGAAGAATCACCTATGTCTCAAATCATTGGTTATATCAATGCTGGCGTTTCAACAAGAAGTCAATTGTCAAATTTCTGCTTCTATGCTCTCTTCATTAGTCAGCAAGAGCCAAAGAACTATCACATTGCTTTAAGGGACAATGGATGGGTTGAAGCCATGCAGCTTGAGCTTCTTCAGTTCAAGAAACAGCAAGTGTGGGAACTGGTTCCTCTACCTCCAGGTAAGTGTGCAATAGGCACTAAATGGTGTTTAGGAACAAAACTGATGAAAATGGGCTTATTGTTAAGAACAAGGCCAGACTGGTTGTACAGGGGTTTTCACAAGAGGAAGGTATTGATTATAATGAAACCTTTGCCCCTGTAGCCAGACTGGAAGCAATTCGATTTTTTTAGCTTATGCTGCTTATCACAACCTTAAAGTTTTTCAAATGGATGTCAAAAGTGCATTTTTGTATGGGAAAATTAAAGAAGAGGTTTATGTATGTCAACCACCAGGTTTTAGGACAATAAACATCCTAATTGGGTGTATAAGCTTGATAAGGCTCTCTATGGGTTGAAACAAGCTCCTAGAGCCTGGTATGAGACATTATCAAACTTTCTTCTGGAAAACAATTTCACTAGAGGCTCCATAGATAAGATCTTATTCATTAAGAAAGCTGGCCAGCATAATCTACTTGTTCAAATTTATGTAGATGATATTATTTTTGCATCCTCTGATCCACAGTTGTGTGATGCTTTACAAAGTTGATGCAACAGAAGTTTGAAATGAGTGCCATGGGAGAATTACAGTTCTTTCTGGGTTTGCAAATCAAACAAAAGGCTGATGGAATTTTCATTCATCAGTCCAAATACACAAAAGATCTTTTGGAAAAGTTTGATTTACAAAACTGTAAGCCCTGTTCTACTCCCATGTGCAACACCACACAACTGGATACAGATCAGAAAGGTAAAGTGGTTGATGAAACACTTTACAGATGTATGATTGGGTCCTTGATGTACTTAACAGCTTCTAGACCAGATATTATGTTTGCTACATGTGTTTGTGCTAGATTTCAGGCTGCACCTAAGGAGTCTCATTTGATTGCAGTCAAGAGGATCTTTAGATATCTGCAAGGCACTCCATCTCTAGGTTTATGGTATTCTACTAGACATTCTGGTAAATTAGTTGCTTTTTCTGACAGTGACTATGCAGGGTGTAAGTTGACAAGAAAGTCCACTTCTGGAGGATGCCAATTCTTAGGCAACTGCTTGATTTCTTGGCAGAGTAAGAAGCAGACCTCAGTTGCTTCATCAACTGCTGAAGCAGAGTACATTGCTGCTGCAAGCTGTACATCTCAGGTACTCTGGCTTCAAAACCAATTATCGGATTATGGCATAACAGAGACTAAGACCCCATTGTTAATGGACAGCTCTTCAGCTCTTTGTATTGTCAAGAATCCTGTCCAGCACTCTAGGACTAAACATATTTAAATCAGACACCATTTTATTAGAGATTGTTTTGAAAAAGGTCTGATTGACCCAAAATTTGTTCCTAGTGCTGATGACCTTGCAGACATTTTCACTAAGCCCTTGGATAGCACAACTTTCCAAAACCTAGTGCTAAGGCTTGGTATGCTGCAGCTAGAATAAGTGACAACTACTGATGATCTCAACTCACAAGTACTGATGATCATAGTTTATTATTGTCATATATAAGTACTGAAGTTATCCTCCTTCAGAAGTTTTTAAAACTACTGGAGCTTAAGTAACTTCTAGTACTCAAGTACTTTATTTGTTGAAACAGCTGATGTAGTTACAACAGCTGATGTAGTTACAACAGCTGATTAGTCTCAAACAGCTGATGTAGCTACAACTACTGATGTCAGAAATGCAGATAAGTCTGATGATGACCATGAAAACGTTGAAACTCAGATCTAATCTGATGAGTAAGTGTGGAGGTCAGACTGACAGCTGAAAAAAGCTATGAATGACGAAAACAGCTGATGAGAAATTCTCTTCAGTCGTTTATAAACTACTGTTTCATTAAAAAACTGAAGCCAAAACCATGTCTTCAGTAGTTTACAACTACTGAAGACTAACACCAAGTCTTCAGCTGTTTCAACGTCTGATGGTCAAAACCAAGTCTTCAGTTGTTTTATAACAACTGATGACAACACCACCACTGTCAGTCGTTTTAAACCTCTGAAGGTTAATACCACGTCATCAGTAGTTTCAAACAGCTGATGACCACACCAAAACCTTCAGTAGTTTTCTTTCAGCCTTTTCCTATCCCACCCTATAAATACCTGTCTTCTCCTCAAACGTTTCATTAGCCGTATTTTCTGACCTTCTCTCTCTCAAAAATGGCAACCATGAGTCTAAAACCACGACACAACTGCGTTGCATACCTTACCAAGTCGGCTTTCTGGAACAAATTTGATAATGCCATTGACCTAATGGTGGATTCCCCATATCGCACAGCCTTTCTCTTGAATCCGACCATCTACCCTGAATCTCTCAGTCAATTCTGGTCAAATGTTTTGTTCATACTGATGAGTCTACTGGCCAAATCTCTGTTCGGTCCCTCGTCAACCAGAAACCAGTGGTTGTTACAGCCGACATCATTCGTCAGGCATTACACTTACATGACTCCACCACTGTGACTGAATACCCAAAGGCACAATGGATATGTCCTTTATCAATAATGGGTATGAAGGTGATCTTCGGGCTACAACTATTCTGAAGAAACATTTCCATGATGCTGAAAAGCTTATCTTTCACATGGTAATGTATGCTTAGCTTCAAAGACATCCTCTTGGGATCAAATGTCATCCCAATGGCAACAGGTATTGTATTCTATTCTAGAACACCAACCCTAAATTTCTCTTAAATCGTGTTTCTAGAAATAAAGAACTTGGCTCAGAAACCTGCGGCAAATCGCTGGCTATATATCCCAGGTTTCTGATGGCCATTATTTTAAATGAATTAAAATCTGATGGCCTTGTTGGCCTTGGAGTCCCTGCACCAGCTGTTTTGGCTGAGGTATACTCCAGGCACAACTCGACCTCACTCTCAAAGAAGCTGCCCGAATGCTAAAACCCAAGCATAGGGAACCAACAGCTTCCACCACCAGATCCAGAGTCCCCACCAAACAAAAAACCAAACGCCCCAAAACAGCTATTCAGGGAGATGAGTCCCCTGAAGATGCTCCTGTACCACCAGGCAGGATATACTTGCTGGTTAAACCCCCCAGCAGTATCAGAGACTCTACCAGCTACCACCGCACAGGCATCCTCTCAAAAGGATCCTGTTGCAACCATTCAGGGGAAACCACATTGCTGAGACCTCTCTCACTTGAGGAGGTTATCATTGAAGAGCATCCCTCTCCCCGGATGCAATCACCTTCTATCCCCTCTCCCATGCAAATGCCCCTCAAAGCCAACCATTATAATTGCCAATGTGCTGACTCAGCTGCATGCCTCTCCTCCTCCCCAACAACCACCAACAAAGGGGAGAACCACAGCAATTGAGGAAGAGGATCAACATGCTTCTGACAACCCACAACACCAGGGTCTAACTGTTCTATCTCCTGGTGTGGATATGCAGATACGAACATCTGGTGAGGCTGCCACCTCTTCTGAATCAGCACTTGATCAGACTGAGGCTGGTAACATAGCTAAGACCTCACCAGAGGCAACAGCTCATGAAGGACATCGTCCTGAGGCTGGAAGTCCCAGTTCCAAGAAAAAGGGGACATGCTACATCTGGTCTACACCTAGTGCATGTACATCCTGCTACAAGCAGGAGGTCAGGTGATTCAGCATCTGCTGATGATGACCTAGGCTTCTTTTTGATGTTCTTGCCCAGAACATAATCCTAGAGGAGGAAGTCAGTAGGCTGCAAAAACTACTTGCCAACTCTCTCAGGATGTAAGTCCATCTGCCCCCACTAACCCAGAGATGGCACCTTCATTCGAAGGTCCCCCAAACACTTCACCCTCTCACTTCACCGAGCCTCCAGCCTCTGCCTTTGGCACTATCTCTCAGGGACAGAACCCCCCTGAGCAGATGGCTGCTGCATTCTAACAATCCTTACCTCTCATCACTCCCATCATCAATGACATTGTTCATAAAGCCATTGATGAGAAGATCTCCTCAAGTTTACAACCACTCATTGATGATGCTGTGCACAAGAAACTTTCTGCGGTACAAACCCCTGCAACCAATGCATCCAAAAAGGGGGAGAGTACAGCAGTGAAAGAAAAGAAAAGAAAAAGAACTGAGAATGAGAAGGCACAAGAGCAAACCAAGGAGTTGGAGAAGGAAAAGGAACAACAACTGATCACTTACAAAAGAAAGAAAAGTGCTGGTGATCAAAAGAATGCTGAAGAAAAATCCTTGGAAGAGCTGATAAAAGATGCAGATGAAGCACACAGCCGATCCATGGACAAAATCATTGAGCAACTCTTCAAGCAAAACTTTGATACAGCCAAACTAGACAGTGAGATCAGGAGGTTGGAAGTAAGTGAAATCCAAAACAGATGGGCTGGGTATAGTGTGCTGGAGAAAGAGAGATTGGAGATCATGATTCGATTCATAGCCAAATACTTAGGAAGATCACTGATGGAGATTCGTTCATGGAACAGAGACAGCATTCTGGCTATAGCCACCAGAATATGTTTGTCTGAGCAATTTCATAAGGGGATAATTATTGAAGCACTTGATGAGGCTAGAGCTAGGAAAGGGCTTGAAATGGCAAAACTTACAAAAGCCAAACTTACAACCAAAACGCTTGAACAACCTTCCCAATCACCCACTCAAAAACAGCCTACCCCTCAAATCTCCAAACCAATCTCAAAACTCAAATCCAAACATCCTCAACCCTCAATACCAATTGCTTTACCACAAAAACCAACCCAACGATCATCCAGTGATGCACCTAGAAGGAGGAGAAGGGTGCTGAGGATAGAAGAAGATGAAGAAGAAGAAGATGAAGATGATAGTCTGCCACTCTCTATTGTTCTAAGGCTACTAGAACCCAGGAGTCAACTCATGATCACACCTGACTCACAAAGGGAAATGGTTAGAGTCAAAATAGAAGATGAAGAACAACAGAAGCAGCACGATGAGCAACAACTGAAGATGGTTGACAAGGAATTTCCCCAGTCATCATCTATACAAGCCATGAAAGGGCATGCTCAGAGGCTGTACACTCTCAGACACACATTTCAGTATCAAAAAGAGAGAGTGAGAGTATGGCCAGACCCCAAGGTGAGCTCTAGAATACACAAAAGATCCATTCCACATAGATACAATGGCCTGGTTAGAAAAACAATAGACTCTACAATCATGTTGGACCATTGTAGTCTCACCTTGGGAAATACTCGATGAATTCAAGAAGGCTCATCAATCAAAAATGACCCCTCAAGCCTTACTGGAAAACAAGATGATCAAAAAGGGGTTATTATATAAGAAGCTTGAAGACATTAAGAAGAATGAGCTCCAGTTACTCCTTGAGGGCACCCATCCTGATGAATTTGTCTATAGGGAGATAACTACTGTGGAGTTGAAGAATGGCAGGACTGTAAAGTACCTATCTGAGTACTATGGTCCAGAGTTCTTCTTTGAAGGAGGAGTAGAAGAACTCTCCAAGGAGGAACAGGTTGTTCTCCTTGAGGCCTATGTTCGTGAGTCTTACAGACTCGAAAATGGGAAGTAGGTTTCATGGTTGGGATCACAACTCTATGTCCAGATTCCCAAAACAGAGTTCCCCCCTCCATACTTAGCCAAACACATGATTAGAAACCTCTTCCTGGCCTGTGCTCATCCGATTCTCTGAAGCTGATCAAGAGAAGTCTTTGCCAACAATAAGTGGGACCTCAATAAAGTTAAAGGTTTTGGTTGCATTGGTTCAGGGGGAGTTTGTTGGACCAAAAGAACCAATGAGCCGGATCAGAAAAACCTTTAAGTCCCACAGACGTCACAACAACTGCTGAAGTCCACAACAGCTGAAGACAAGTGCTGAAGAAAGTCTGAAGACACAAGTGCTGAAGACAAAGTCTGAAGACACAAGTGCTAAAGACAAAGTCTGAAGACACAAGTGCTGAAGACAACGTCTGAAGACAAGTGCTGAAGACAGTCTGAAGACAAGTGCTGAAGACAAGAATGAAGACTAAGTACAGACGTTGTCACAACAGCTGAAGAGGTCTTGTCAGGGTGTTCGCTATAGTGTCTGAAAATGAGAACAAACAGAAATCTGAGCTTCCCTGAACCTCAAATGGTCAATGGGTTGATTTTATAATGTGTGATGCCTTGAGGAAACCCAAGCCAGTGAAGGCTTGGGTTCCTAACATGAACTAATGTTTTCATTAAATGTGCAGGGTGTTCGCTATAGTGCTGTGACTAACACGTGGATTGTAGATAGCGGAGCATCCAGGCACATGACAGGGAAGAAAGCTCTCTTATGAAATGTGAGACAAATCAAAGGAGGGCATGTTTCATTTGCTTGAAACAAAGGCGGGTACATCACAGCCCAAGGGGAAGTGGTAAATGAGAAAGTTAAGTTTGATAATGTAAACTATGTCCAACAGTTACAAAATAACTTACTTTCTGTTTCTCAAATATGCGATAAAGGCTTCAAAGTCATCTTTGACAACAAGAAGTGCTACGTTCTGAAGAAGGACTACGTGATCCCTGAGGACCAAGTCCTAATGTCTGTTTCAAGATATAATGCGATAAAGGCTTCAAACCATGATGTAGCACCCGACGAGAATTGTGATCTGGATGATGCCAATATGTACCGAGGGATGATTGGATCTCTCATGTATCTCACTGCCTCACAACCTGATATCATGTATGCTACATGTTTATGCTCATGATATCAGGCAAAGCCTAAGGTGAGCCATCTTATTAGGGTCAAAAGGATTTTTTGTTATGTGAAGGGCACACCCACACTTGGATTGTGGTATCCTCATGATGATGACTTTGAGCTTACAGCATATAGCGACTCGGATTACGGCAGCTGCAAGATGAACTACAATTCTACATCAGCAGGGTGTCAGTTCCTTGGGAGAAGATTAGTAACCTGGCAGTGTAAGAAGCAGACCTCGGTTGCATTGTCAACCTGTGAAGCCGATACGTTGCTGCTGCAAGCTGTTGTTCTCAAATCATATGGATTCAACAGCAAATGCGGGATTACGGTTTGAAATTCTCTTCTACTCCTATCTTTGTTGATAACTCTGCTGCAATTGTAGTCACTAAAAACCCGGTCCAACATCCTAAGACCAAACACATCAGGATTAAATATCACTTTATACGTGATTGCTTTGAAAAGAACTTAATCGATGTGGTTAAAATAAACACAGATTTTCAACGCGCTGACCTCTATACAAAGGCTTTTGACAAACCACATTTTCTATATCTGTTAGAGGTCAACAACGTTAAAAAGAAAAATGAGGTCATTCCTGAAGATGACCATGTGTAGTTCGATGTGTCGTGTAAATTACTTTTGTTTTAATTTTATTTTATTGTTCAATTTTTAATCTAGTTACTTAATTTTACATTGGATAATTACAATTGTTCTTATTTTCTTTCTTATTAAAATTCTAAAATGCTAATCCATTATGGTTTTAAAATTTTAGGGGGAGAATCAGTTTAGACAGTATAAAAAAATGAGGGAGAAGGAGAGGTAGTTGATAAAAATAAGATTATATGTGTGATACCGATTCAATCTTTGGAATATGATAGTACATAGGAGCAAACCATTTGGGACTTTAAATTTAAATTGAAAATGATGTAAAGCTCAAGTATAAGTCAGTGTAGTCTGAGCAAAATAAAAGGAAATATGATAGATAAACTAGCTACTACTAAGTTAACACAAAGAAAGTAGACCTAGATGTTGCTAGACACAGATGATATGTCGGTAGATTCAACACAATAGATGACTAGACCTTTTTGGTGATCTCAAGATTAAACTAAAATATTTGACTAGTTGTGGGTAACACCTTATCTCTGGTTAACACAATCAACATGATTCCAATAAGGGATGACGAGCAAAATAAACGCCACGCATGTGTGCGTAAGACCAAAGCATGAGCAAAAGCACATAAAAATGCAAATATAATCAAACTGATAACCTATGTTGTTGGTGAGATCTCTGCAAAAAAATTGAAATTGCTCAAACAAGAAGATAGGTTATGTGCCTCTCTACTGTGCGGTGGCACTGACCTGAGGATAAGCATAACCTATATATTCTAGAACTCATTGTTGTTGCCGCATCTCTATTGTGCGGTGGCACTAACTTGAGGCTTGGCTTCTCTTTGAAAGTTCTATGAATAGTTTCTTCTTGAATACTACCCTGAGACCACTCAAAAATCTCCTGAGGAAAGTTGAATAGCATATAAGTGTGGGATCCACAAATGCTTGTTGAAAAAAAACAAACCTAAACCATCACCAATCTGTGTTGAAAGCCTGTGTATGGATGTAAGAGGACAAGTATACTAAAAATCATTGTGGCTACAATTCTTGAAAGTTCAAATCAGTGTGGGGACCTAATGGTATTAGTATGATTTCCTGAATTTGCTAATTGATTCTAGATGAAAAACAAGAATAGAGCATCAAAGGTTTTAGATAACTTGTCCCGAACGATTTGACTATCCTGTATGATTCCAAATTGAATTGGTCCATGTATGGTTTAAATGAATTGAAGCTATTTTTTTCAGAAAAAGAACTCCTTAGATTTACATCTTAGGATTTAACCCTCACAAAAACACAAAAACATGTATTAGTTTTAAGTTTTAGTGTTATTTCATTTACTTTTCTTTAAATTTTGTCAATTTCAGAGTGTTTAATATCAGACTATATCATGGAAGTTGATAAGGAACCTTATCATCCAAAAGGTCACATTTGAGGTGACCACACGTGCTTTCAAAACGAAAATGGGTCACGTCTGAGGTGACAAAAGTTTTTAATAAGATCACGTCTGACGTGATCAAAGGTTTTTCAAGATAAAATGATCATGTCTGAGATGACTAAATGCTCATAATGTTTAATCAAAAGATAAAAGTGTGGAATGGTATTAAAGTCAAATTCATGAGTCTGACGTATTCGCACGAATAGACCATGAGTATGACCCAATCGTACGAATGGACCATACTCATGCACTAAACAGCCGAATAGACATGAGTATGAACCATTCAGCCGAATGGATTATCAGAATGAGCCAGTCGACCGAATGGTGGTGTGCGAATGAGTCACTCGTCTGACTAAAACTCAGTCGGCCGACTGAAGGAACTCGTCTGAGCCAATCACACGACTGAGGTCCATTCGCCCGAATGAACAGAGTGAATGGGTCCAGTCGGCCGATTGAACTCAGACTCAGTATATATAGGACACAGTCGATCGCATTTGACTTATCACCTCCTAATCGCCCTTAATTCGCACACACTACCGTTGCTCTACCTAAATTTCAATAGATCAAGATTTTTTACTGTTATTGATATACTGATGATTGTAGATTGATATACAGGTACAATGTCATGACATCTCACTGATATATGATGAAATGGTGCCCTAACTTTAAGATTCTCGGCTCAAACAAGAACCGAACACTAAATGGGCTAATGGCCTACTTAAACCAAGTAAAATCTTAAAATTGAAGGTTTTAGGGTATTCGATATGTGAATGCGAGTCTAAAGAACCGGTGCACGACGTCTAATTTCATATCTTGGTTAAAATTCGGATCTAAGTCGGTCGAATAGTAGGTCATGCAACTGGTCATCAGGTTGAACAACAATCGCACGATTGAGCTGGTCGAATGGCTCAATAGGCCGAATGGACCATACGAATGAGCTCAATCGGCCGACTAAACCAATCATAGGCTTAGTCAACCAACTGAATTCAGTCGCCTTTTCAATCATCCGACTGAATCCAGTCGCATGACAGGACAAACGACTGAACTAGTCGCATGGTTCAATTGCATGAATGAATCTGGATGTATTCAACCAAGTAAATTACGATTGATTTGTCTCATGTGGATAACTAATGTCTATGTGTCTTGTGTTACAGATCGATGGCTGATAGATGGTCTATCAACCCCAAGCACAACATTTGTGCTCACCTGGACTCCACAACTCGGAATGGTGCCGAGTTTGCAGAGATCGTCGCTTTTCTCAAGCGATCAAGGATCCACAAGGCAATTTCTACACCATGCACTCCCTACAGGTCTATACAACAGGCCTTCTGGAAGAATGCATCTGTTGATCGATCACATGAGCCGTACAACATACGGAGTTCTATTTGTGGCATGGAAATAGAGATTACCGCTGCTGTCATTCACGGGTACTTAAGTTGGGAGACGATACTGATCACCCCATCAGACTTCACCCACTGACGGTGAGAGGGTGTTTCATGAGGATTAAGTACTCTGGGGACATAAACTCAGGTGTGCTCAACAAGAGCAACCTGTGTCCCCAGTATAAGTACTTGGCATACGTCATCTTGAAGTGCATAGCTTCACGAAGGGGTGAGTTCGACGACCTCTCAGACTAGTTACAAAATGCCTACGTGGCACTGGTGCTGAACCACATCTTCAGCTTTTCGAGCATCTTCTCTTACCTTATAGAGAAGTTGGAGGATAAGGGCAAGGAGGGTTTCTACATGTACCCTCGGTTCTTACAAAAGATTTTTGACGAGAAGCTGCCATCGCTGCCAAGTGAAAGCCACGATGCTGTGGCTTTAGAGATTATGGATGATACGACACTGGGTCATATGAGGGTTTACTGCGGAAAGCAGGTCAAGCCCCCGGTAAAGAGACTTATAGGCCATCTGGCCAAGGTGGACTACGTGGCACTGGGGAGGCGTAAGTGGCATCACATAGACAGTGACTCTGATGTAGAGCAGTTACAGCTCTCGGAGGATGACTCCGACGACGTCGACAGCGGTGATGGTGGAGATGCAGGGCCCTCTCAACCAAGGGCCCCCACTGCCAATACATCATATCCGACATCTACCCATGATGGAGTAGAGACTGTAGGATTCCATCAGGACTTCATACCTGATGAGGAGGAGGATATAGATGAGGAGCCTCTGACTCAGACTGTTGGCAGTAAAGTCAATGCCACAGAATGAGGGCTCGGGCGGTTGGTGAATGCCCTGGCAGGTCGGGAGAGACTGACACTGATCCCACATTTGCTCCGATCAGCCAAGCCGTGTTCTAGGGGGAGCATCCTCCTCGAAAGGATCGAGGAAGAAAAGGATGGCTTAGCCCCACGACATGAAGAGGAAGAAGAGAAGAGTCACCTTCATCATTACCACCACCACCACTACATCTACCACTACCACTCCACCTACCACCACTACATCTACTACTACTACTACACCTACCACCACCACCACAGCCACTCCCACAACCACCACCACAACCACCACCACCACTACTCCACCTACCACCACCACTACCACACACCACCACCTTCATCTATATTACCCCGAATCTTCACTACTACGACCAACACCATTACTAGCCATCCAGCTGCACCATCATCCTCCCTACCTATCCCTCTGGATTACCTCTACCTCCCAGTGGGTAGAGGAACAACTCTCAGCACTCAACCGTATGGTGCTGAGGCTGTTAGCTGCAGACAACAAGAATACTGCTCAGATACGTCAGCCGGTAGACTTACTGCTGCCCAATCTTTGCAAATATCTCAGCAGGCCCAGCTGATGGATGCTCAGCGTGTAGAGATGTCCCAACTCCAGGAGCAGAATGCCCAATCAGCTAAGAGGATCGAGGAGTTGGAGACCACCAACAAGACCATCATGCTGCGGGTCAAGGGATCAAAGGAAGAGCCCCTAAAGATCAAGGAAGGAGATGGAGATGACAGTGATGATGATAGTGATGACGAGGATGATGATGGGGATGATGATACTGATGTTGGTGTTGATGCTGGAGATGATGAGGTTGATGATGATGAAGATGACACACCTGTTGCGGGTGCCACACCTGCCAGTGAAAGGAGGACGAAGAGAGCACAAGATCAAGGTGCCTCCACATCCGCCCTGGAAGCAGAAGAGCCTATGATACAAGATAAGAGTAATACTTAGCTACTCATATTATTTAAATCATATGTATTTGAATCTTCAATCAAAACATTAACATTAATGAATGTTTATATATAATGTTAATGTTCTGTTTTGATTGTTAACTAATGTTTGTGTGATGTGTAAATCAAGCAGATCCATGCTTTCAGAGGGATGAGTTTGATGTAGATCCCCTTCAGCAGGTCAAGACTCAATTAACCATGATTCTTGATTTGCAAGGGATCGTAAGGAGATCTGTGAGTTACACCCTAGAAGAGGGGGAGATAATTCACGAATTCACTAACAAGCAGTTGGCCGAAATGTCCAAACTAAATGCTGGCGAGATCGTGAAAAACGCTCCAACAGTCCAAGGTGATAGTGACGACGAACTCAATGACATTGATGAGATTGAGATAGAAGATGTCACAGATCAACATTATCCAGAGTACACTGACACTGACATTGGTGGTACCCAATCTGGGTGACAACCTCGTCAGTGAAACCTTCGAGACTCTGGATAAAATGGAAGAAGCGTCAGACAAGAAAAAAGATACAGCCCAAGCCACAGATGCTGAAGTCAATACCAGAAAGGCTGAGTGGGCTGCTTGCTTTGACGACCTAAGAGCCCAATGCAGCGCTACAACGTCAACTGTCTACACCAAGCTGTATAAAGTCAAGAAACATCAAAAGGTGGCAGGCAGGATTATAGCGTAGGTACATTTTGAAGACCTCAACGTTTATGCTGTTAGACGTGAGAAGGGAATTGAGTACTTCAGATTCTCACACGATCTGAAGACTCTTCCAGGTTTTGAGCTTAACCAGGTAGCAAAGTTAAAATTGCTATATGCTGACCCTCGTAAGATGCCAGGCTGGTTTGAAGCAGCTCTAAAGAGGGAGTACCACACCAGATAGGTCAACTTCAAACCTCAACAACCAATGAGGTTCATCAGACGATCTGAGGTTGACACCATAACTGGCAAACCAAAAATAGTGTTGAAATGGAGTCCACCACGTACAATGTCAAAGATCCCACTATGGGAGATGCCACAAGACTTCACTCCACACTTCAAATCGTGGTACTACGATTGGAGAACGGGAGAGGCCGTGATAGTCTTGAACAGAAATGGTACAATGGAAACCTTAAGGGTGTTTGACCTAATGTGGCTCACCAACTTGTGATGTTTATACATTATACAACTGGCCACTATTCTATGACTCACAAGATATTGTACAAGCTTTACAATTTCAGAATGTGATACGACTCTGTTTTGCTTTCGAGATAAATACAAGAGTCACTAGAGAAGCTAAGTACAAGAATTTTGAGGAAATTATGAAAGATGTAAGACAATAGATAGATCTAGGTCCAAGGGGGAGTTTGTTGATACATATGTACCTAGATCCTGATCTTAATGTAATATGTCTTGAATGTTTTACACTAATGTAATATTGGGTACTTAATGAAATGACAATGTTTGATTGTGATTGTTTGAATTGATATGTATAATGTCATAATAATGAATACATTCAAACTTGGTTAAGTAAAGTTCTCATACATCCGACTGGACCATGCGCCCCAACAATGGTCATGCGTCCGAATGGTCATGCGACTGAGTGTCCATGCGCCTAAATAGTCCATACGCCTGAACTTCATTCGACTGACTCAGTCGCACGGGTGAACACTCAGTCGTGCGAATGAACCAACCGTATGACTCAATCGCACGACTAAACCATGTTAATGGTTCAGTCGCCCGAATGAGCAACCCAAACCTATAAATACCACTTAATTCTTGGATAAACGTAAGCATTGAATACACTTCGACTCCAAACGTACCCTAGCCGTCCAGAAGCCTCTAAGTCCGTACTCGAAGTTCATAGATGGCAGTAGATTGATTCCTAATCGATTCTTGACATTAGATTTAATACATAGTTGTGTCTACGTGCATTCTCACTGATTGGATCACCAATCATATAGGATTCCACACTATTTGGGTTGGTTTACACGTTAATCAGTGGTATTTCGTTCAAATACCAGATCCTAACAATTCCCCTTCACCCCCGTAATTCTGGCAAGGAACTCCGGCAACTCTCCGATGAGGCCCCAAACCTAAGAAATCCATCAAATTCTGACCCCAAACCGTTCCAAATCGATTTGTGAACGTGGTTCGAACTTAAAGACACACTTTAATCGAGTAAAACAACGGTTATGAACATAAACAATCCAAGTAACCATTGCCATTATTAATTGAGACGTTCAATCATTAAGACTTAATAATAATCAAATTAAATGGATCGTAATCAAATGTTAAACTAATCCTAAACTATTGTGGAACTCAATTCCACCTGAAACACACTTGAACCTCTCATTCAATCTCTCTTCATCACGAACCTGCAACTCAATAGAAACCCATCTTCTGAGCAATCTAAACTAAAATTGATAGAGGCCTTAGAGTTGTGAACATCCCTTGAAGCTCCACATGAATCTAATTTGATTATAATCACCATTTGAACATCAATTGAACACAATGTTATTTATGGTTGTTCCTCATATGTTGTTGTTGAGTTAAACTTCAATCCGGGTAATTAAAACCGCCTACACTCTCGATTTTACATGGGGAACAAAAACCCTATGTTTATTACAGTAATCGTGTTGGAGCATATATTATCATCTATAGTGTATCCGTCACTTGACGAATAGTCTAGGCTTAATGTAATAAACCTGATATGTTGTAAACACATGAAACTGGGTCGTTCGCAGGAGCATATGCAACTGAAACTCAGTCCTACGACTGAGCCATGCTAATGGACGAGTCGTGCGACTAAGAGATGCGATTGGGAAATTCGTAAGACTGAACCATAAGTATGGTCCAGTCGTACGATTGAACCACAGGCATGGTCCAGTCGTACGATTGAACCACAGGCATGGTCCAGTCGTACGATTGAACCATACGCATGGTCTAATCGCACGAATGGGCCCAGTCGAATCTAATATGGGTTGAGGCCTATAATTACCAGTTCATTGTGTAGAGAGATTAAGGAGTGTGCCCAGGGCCTAGGTGCTGCCGGATGAGAGGGGAGATCATGCTTGATCTCCCCTTGCGAAGATTCGTGATTCTTATGTTGTAACAAGCTTGTAATCATTAGGTTTTATCAATGAAACCATTTTATAATAGTTTGTGTTATTTTTTGTCTCTTGGCGTTTTGATTTTTTTTCCTTCCGTCAAGAACACGCTCTGATGTTTATCGATCCGGCGACTTCACAATTGCTATCAGAGCCGGTTGCTACTAGAATGATCTAACAATCATTCTAGCAACCCGAGCTCTTGATTTCTAGATCTATTTCAGGTTCTTTGACGTTAAACCCACTTCGTGTTTTGCTCAGATCTTGGTACGTGTGTTGTTTCTATGTTAAAATCGAACTCGAAACCACGTTCTTATCACCCTTGCGAATCTGATGATGTCTATTTCGTTTCAGTTCACGTAAAATTCATCAAATTAGGGTTTTTGGCAGCCTTGGCGGCTGCAGATCTGAAAATCTGCGTGCAGACCCGCTCATGTGATTGGACCATGAGTATGGACCATTCATACGACTAGACCATGCTAATGGACCATTCGTACGACTGGACCATGCGACTGGACCACTCGTATGTTCAATAGTGCGACTAGACTAGTCGTATGTTCAATCGCACGACTGAGCCATCCGCATTTGTCCAATCGCATGATTAACTCATCCGCATTTGTCCAGTTGCACGAATATATCATTCTTATCATCCATTCACACAAATGTGATATTTGTTCTCCATGTCATACGAATGAACGGTGTTCCAGACCCAAAAAAAGAGTCTGGAACTACCTCTTGTAGAGATTTGAGGTTAAGTAAAGCATATTCACCCTGAGGTTCTTTTGTCAAATAAGTTTGATGTATACCCTATTATCTGTCAAACTTCCAGAATAGGTGAATGTAGTTGGAACACGAAAGAGAGAAGATAAGATGTCAGCAGTCGGTGTTGATTTTTTAGGGTAGTCAGGAGCATCTGATTATTATGGGACAATCAAGTTATATTTATCCACACAAAGAGGATTCTCACTCTTAGGGGGAATCCGTGTATAGAGAAATTTAAGACGCAATCAGAAAGTGATGATGTGAGCTGGTTTCTGACGATGAATCTGAGTGCATGCTGATTTGTTTGAGATTGTTAGCTGTGGATGGAACCTTCTACCTTTTGCCCAATACACCGTATGAAGACGCCAGGAGAGCACAGTGTCTATATATTAGGATATGCTGAATATGAGGGGGAATTTCTACAGGTGTAAATGTTAATCAATTTAGCTTGTGTGAAGATTGAAGCAATGGAAAACTATTCATGTCATTATTTGGACAAATCAGTCATATGGGGAATCTTGCTGCTATGATGGTGTTCTGCAAAGTAAACAAAAGCTATTGTGCCTAAATTCATTTTCAGGGATACTGTAGCAACCTGAAGGATCGACAACGTTGGCTAATATGGTTTTTTGTTTGATTTTATTGGAAACTAGAGCAAAGATTGACTGAAGTTTGTAAGAGGTGTTATCTACTATTCGCAAGCAACATCCAAAGGGGATTTTTTGGAGCATATATTGTCATCTATAGTGTGTTCGTCGCTTCACGAATAGTCTAGGCTTAATGCAATACACCTGATATGTTGTAAACACATGAACTTGGGTCATTCGCAGTAGCATATGCGAATGAGACTCAGTCGTACGACGGAGCCATACTAATGGACCAGTCGTGCGACTGAGAGATGCAATTGGGACATTCGTAAGACTAAACCATATATGGTCCATTCATACGATTGAACCATACGCATGGTCCAGTCGTACGATTGAACCATACGCATGGTCCAGTCGTACAATTGAACCATACGCGTGGTCCAGTCGTACGATTGAACCATACACATGGTCCAATCGCACGAATGGGCCCAGTCGCATATGATATGGGTTGAGGCCTATAAATACCAGTTCATTGTGTAGAGAGATTAAGGAGTGTGTCTGGGGCCTAGGTGTTGTCGGATGAGAGGGGAGATCATGCTTGATCTCCCCTTGCGAAAAGTCATGATTCTTATGTTGTAACAAGCTTGTAATCATTAGGTTTTATCAATGAAACCATTTTATTATCGTTCGTGTTATTGTTTGTCTCTTGGTTTTTTGGTTTTGTTTCTTTCCATCAAGAACACGCTTAGATGTCTATCGATCCAGTGACTTCACAAATCGTTATCGTTTTATGCTTCAATTTGGATTCAATCGAATTAGGGTTCTTGTGATTTGGGGTTTTCATGTGACTTGTGTTTATAAAATAGGGATCTGGCCTTTAGCAGGCATAGGCTACCCAGTCGAATGGTAACATACTCCCATTTCAACTTTGAGGTCCTAGGTTTGAACTCGGGCAACCTCAAACATTTTTTTAATCTTTTTCAACCTTTAATAAAATTATAGAAAATTTTAATAATTATAAAAATCATTTTCATAAATTTTAATTATTTTAAAGTCACCTAATAATTTTCTGTAAATTTATTACTTTAAATACTTTAATATTTTTATAAAATATTTTTAACAAATGTTATACTTTAAATCACTAAATTATTATTGGTCAATACATTACCTGTAATTGTAGTTAATTATGAAAATTATTTACATTATATGATTAAATTTCACAAATCATTATAAATGATTTTATTTCTCTCCATATTAAATTATCAAAATGGTATATTTCATTTCATTGTAAAAACCATATTTGATTTTAGGGGTAACTTTGTAAAATAGTACCAACTTTCAAAAGTGTTCCAATTAAGTAACTCAAGTTTTAAAAGTGTTCCAATTAGATCACAGAACGTTGACGTAAATTTTAGGCATTTTTTTATTTTTTATAATTAACATGTTTTTTTTATTTTTTAATATAATTTTATATATTAAAAATTCTAACTCCAATGTTTTTTCCATCGTTACTTTCTAGTCATAATAAAATTTGGAAATGACTCGATTTGATCGTTTGGAGCTCCAATTTGAGAAAAATATGCATGAGTGACTAAATTAGAACACTTTTGAAACTTGGTTACTATTCTGTGACATTTTCTCTTGATTTTATTAATTAACATTGTTTAGTTATTAAAAACCCCAAATTCCTCTTTAAACCCTAGTTCACATTTAATCGTTAATATTACCTTAAACTTAACCTTAAAATATATACGTTAGGTAATTTGTAAAAGGAATCGTTTGAGCATCGTTTAAATTCTTGTTATCATCTTATACATATATATATATATACACACACACACATATATATATACATATATATGCATATAGATATATATATATATATATATATTATATATATATATACACATATATAATATATACATATATATACACACACACACACACAGATATATATATATATATATATATGTCAAGTGAGTTTTCATGCCCCTCTTTTACTTTATTTCACATATTTTTGTGGTGAAACATGTTAACGTATAAACTTACACTTGTAAACATCTTGATACTTGTAAATGCACATGCAATTCATCTTTACATTTTGTCATGGTTATTTATAATATTGTGAGTCTTATATGATGGACATTATATGTTGACAATCATTAACTATTGCTAGCCTGGCTACGTCGTAGATCTATGGGCCTGACAAGCCTATTGGTGCTAAAGCCGAGGTTATTACCGGCTCCTGAGATACTTGTTCGTCATGGTAACCAAGTACACTTAGCTAATCGTTATAACTTATAAATGATATTCATGATCCAGGTTTGATTGTAGCTGTATGTTATCTATAACCTTGCTTTATTCATAAACATTGACAAGAATAGCTACTTGTAAACTTATATATATATATATATATTATATATATATATATTATATATATATATATATATATATATGCTTAACCTATGGAAACTCACAAATTTTCAAAATTGATCCTTTATTTTTAACATGTTTTAGAAAATGCACACGGTTGATGACTATCTTTTTAAGCATGCTTACACTTAGGAATTGGACCTAGGAAAATAAATAATATGTCTTGAAACTTGGAAAGTTGAACTTTTGTTACTTTATTTTTGAGACTTTTGGTTGTAATGTTATTTAAACTTAGGATTAATTGTATTTAAATTTAATGGTAGTGTTATGTGGCTATGAGCAATCTTAACCCTCACATCTCAATGATTCCACCGCTAAGGTTGGGATGTGACAGCACCTATTCTCTTTGTTAAGAAGAAAGATGGCACATTCCAAATGTGTATCGACTACAAATATTTTAAGAAAGTAAAGTCAACAATTGATACCTTTTGCCTCGTATAGATGACTTGATTGTTCACCTTCAGGGATCAAGTTATTATTCAAAGGTTGATATGAGGTCTAGTCATCATCAACTAAGAGTTGTAAAGGAAGACATCTCGAAAACTGCATGCCATACTCGTTATGGTTTTTATATGTTCTTGGTCATGCCATTTGGGTTGACTAATGCATGAGCAATGTTCATGGATCTCATGATTCGTGTGTGCAAAACCTACCTCCATCAGTTTTTTTATTGTGTTTATTAATGACGTCTTAATATATTATAAGACCAAGGAGGAACATGACGAGCACTCGCGTCAAAATTTTGAATTACTTAGAAAGGAAAAGTTGTACACAAAGTTTTCTAAATGTAATTTATGGATTCCTGAAGTGCAGTTTGTGGGGTACATTATTAACGAGAAGGGAATACATGTGGACCCTGCAAAGATTGAAGCGATAAAGAATTGGTCGGTTTTGCAAGACGCCTAGTGAGATAAGGCAACTTCTTTGGCCTTGCAAGGTATTATCGACGTTTCGTTGAGGGATTTTCTAAGATCGCTCATCCACTCACAACCTTGACCCATAAAGGAACAACCTATAAAATGGAGTTAGAGTCAAAACGATGCTTTCCTGATGTTGAAACAAAAACTCTATGGCGCACCGATATTAGCATTACCAGAAGGAAGTGAAGATTTTGTGGTTTACTATGATGCTTCTATGCAAGGACTTGGTTGAATCCTGATGCAATGTGACAAAGTAATAGCCTATGCCTCGTGACAACCGAAGGTGCACGAGAAGAATTAACTACTCATGACTTGGAACTAGGTGCACTAGTCTTTGCTTTGAAGATCTGAAGATCGACATTACTTGTACGGTACCAAATGCACTATTGACACCGATCACAAGAGTCTTCGGCATATCTGTCAGCAAAAAGAGCTGAGCATGAGGCAACAATGCTGGGTGGAGTTGTTAAACGATTATGATTGTGCATCAAATATCACACATGAAAGGCGAATGTAGTCGTTGATTCCATGAGCAGAAAGGAGACTGATAAACCCTGATGGGTGCGAGCTTTTCAACATACAATTAGCACTCACTTGCCTGAACAAATCAAGGAAGCTCAGATGAAAGCCATGAAAGTTGAAAATGTTGGATCTAAATCCTTACGTGAGATGGACAAACAGTTGGAAGTGAAATACGATGGAATTAGGTACTTCATTGATAGACTTTGGGTGCCTTTATATTGAATTTTGAGAGACTTGGTTATGAGTGAAGCACATAAGTCTAAGTATTCAATACACTCTGGTAGTGACAAAATGTATCTTGATACTATTGGTGGCTTAATATAAAGGTAGATGTAGCTACATACGTTGGCAAGTGATTGACCTGCTCAGAACCATCTAGGCTATTGCAACAACCTAAGATTCCTTTAGGGAAGTGGAAACAGGTTTCTATGGATTGCATTACAAATTTACCCATGGCTCCAAGTGGTTGTGACACGATTTGGGTGATCATGGATCGACTTACTAAGTCGGCTCATTTATTGGTGATCGAGGAAACTAATAAAATGTACAAGTTAACCCAAATTTACCAAAAAGGAGGTAGTTTCGAGGCATGGCATGTCAATCTCGATTATTTCAGATCATGATACTCGTTTTACATCCCATTTTTGGCAGTTGTTAAAGAAACCTTTGTGTACGTGTCTGGACATGAGCACTGACTATCATCCGCAGACCAATGGGCAAAGCGAGCGTACTATTCAAAACTTGTGTGATTGATTTTGGGGATAGTAAGGAAGTTCATCTACTATTAGTGGACTTCTCATACAACAATAATTATCACACCAACATCAATGCAGCATCATTTGAGGCATTGTTTGGGTGAAAGTGTAGATCACCAATTTATTGGGCGGAAGTTGGTGATAGTCAGCTGACTGCCCCCAAATTGGTGCACAAGATAACCAAGAAGATTGTGAAGATACAAAACCGAATGGCTATAATGCGAGACCGACAAAGAGTTATGCAAACAAGTGACGGAAACCTTTGAGGTTTCAGGTCGGTGACAAAGTTTTGCTGAAAGTCTCACCTTGGAAAGGTGTGATTCGGTTTGGAAAAAGAGGCAAGCTTAATCGGTGATATGTTGGACCATTTGACATTCTGGAAAGAGCAGGTCCAGTGGCGTATCAATTAGACCTGCCTGACTCACTGAGTGGAGTTCAAAATGTATTTCACGTTTCCAATCTGAAAAGTGTTTATTAGACGAGAAATTGGTTATGTCACTCGAGGAAGTGCAAGTAGATGAATAGTTAAGCTTTATTGAAGAGTTGGTTGAGGTAATGGATCGTAAAGTCAAAAAACTTAAGCAGAGCAAGACACCCATAGTCAAAGTTCGTTGGAACTCCATACATGGACAGGAATTCATGTGGGAACGTGATGATCAAATGAAGCTTATGTACCCTCATTTGTTCGAAACGATGAAAACAGTCAAGGAAGGTACAGATTAAATTTTGGGACGATATTTGTTTCAAAATGGGATTGATGTGACAACTCACTTAATTTTGTTATGCCAAATGCAGTAAACCAGTGATGTTACACAACCATGTAACGTAATTTTCAGAAAGAAAATTCTTTCAACATAGGGATAATGTGACATCAAGTAATTTTTCATTACCAAACTCCGTTTGTTCCGTTATTTCTTGCATATATGTGTCATGAGAACACACTAGTTATTGTCGGTGACTTAATAACAATTAATAATGGTAAAGAAAGAATAATTTAATTTATAATTATGATTATTAGTTTATGCTTATGATTTATGAATTTTAAATATTATTTGTGAATTTTACTTGATAACATGATGTAATATATATTTCATGTATTTTGTATTTAGTTGAAAAATGTTTATGATTATTATTGTTGATTAATAATGTTTGTATTGTGTACTTAAATTAGGAAAAAATGCTAAAAGACAAATTTTTATAAAAAGTGATTAAGGAGGGCTTAAATGATAATTCTTAATTAAGTAAAGTTTAGCAAAACCCACACCATAGCCCCCCTTGCATCCAAACTCGGTTTCCTCTCATCCCTTCGAATTTGATAAAGAACACACACCAAGCATCGATTTTGATTGATATTCAAGTGGTACAAGTTGTTTACAAGCACTAATCCTCATTTAAAAAAACTTAAAGGTAATTATTAATCAAGTTTTTAAGGTTTTTGATTCTTGTTGAACCCTAATTCTAAATTGTATAAGAAAGTTGAAATTGATGATTGTTTGATGATGATATGTTGTATGTTGTATGAATGTTGGCATATGATGATTATGTAAGAAAACCATGGTTTGATCATGTAATTCATACATTGCCTAAGGTGGAAACTTTTTCTTCTTGAAATTCATATTTTTGATGATTGGTATATGTTAGATGGATTGTTATGATTGCTATGAAGTAGGTTAGGGGATTGAAGTTTATGAGAATATGGATTTTTGATATTACTTTCCCAAAAGGGATCCTTTATATTTATGAAAGGTATGATTTTATGATTTGACCATGATTAGGATGTTAAGAACATGCTAGAGTGATCATGGATGATGTCTAATGTGAGATAATTGGACCTTTTGGTTAGTTGATGAATCTATTAGAAAATCTTGGTGTTCTTGGGAAATACGCAATTGTAACATTTTGTACAAGTTTATGAGTTGTGATGCAACATAGTAATTGAGTAATATAAAGTTGGCTATTGACTTGTATGAATTGTCTTTGGGTATGTGATGATGGCTATCATACACGCGTGCTAATCTAAGGCCCCTACTTTGTAGTCATGAGTGGCTTGATCATGATTAGGATTTGATCATGATTAGGATTGTAAGAACTTGTTAGAGTGATCATGGATGATGTCTAATGTGAGATAGTTGAGCCTTTTGGTGAGTTGATGAATCTATTTAAAAATCTTGGTGTTCTTGGAAAATATGCAAGTGTAACATTTTGTACAAGTTTATGAGATGTGATGCAACATAGTAATTGATTAATATAAAGTTGGCTAGTGACTTGTATGAATTGTCTTTGGGTATATGATGATGGGTTTCATACACGCATGTGAATCTGAGGCCCCTACTTTGTAAGGTTTAGGATGTGTAGTCGTGAGTGGCTTCACATCGCACGTCGTGAGTGGCTTCACATGGCACATTGTGAGTGACTAAACCCATTGTGTAAATTTTGGTGGAATTTAATTGTGAACGTGTTTAATGTGATGAATAGGTTTACGTGCATTGTATGATAACCTAAATTAGCATGTGGAGCATGATGAGACATAAGGGTTGCAATGTGGCTCACATGAATAACTTGAATTATAACCGTGTATGATGAATTGTTGTACTGGATCAAACAAAATTTTAATTAACATGTCACCAATGAGTCAAATGGATCAACTAGGTGAAATGATTTTTGTTTTCCAAAACCTTGGCTCAACGTGTTTATTGAGCACCTAGGGTTGGTAAGCTTTCTGTGTACATGTACTTATATATTTGTGTGTTTAGGTAACCTTTGAAGGTTGTCTTTCCATCAGTCATTAGCTTTTGTTATTGTTTGTTTGTGCACTAGGTGAGCTCATGCCCCACTTTATATACACTCTCTTTTGAGGGAGATAGCATACTTGGTTACAAATGGTTTATTATTGTAAGTTATGTATAATGTAACATAGTGTGATATACCTTGGAATCCCTCACACTTTCGGATCGTTAATATTGGTAACTAGTGAGAAATTTTGGATAGTTCTATTGGGTCTGACGAGCCCCACCATTGCGACTCGAGGTCAAAGTGGTGAAGTATTTTCCAAAACATAAACATTTTCACGACCTGGTAAGTTGTGACGGGAGGCAACAAACAAAACACAGTTAGCTTCGATCACGAAATCACTATGGTTATTACTTATGAATATAGACTAGCTATCTTTTTCAATGCACCATCTTATGTTTTACAACTATTACTGATTATGTTAATGCAAACTTTTGAACTTTCCAACCATTGTATTGATTTTTTTACTATACTATTCTGAGGTCGTTAACTTTGGTTGCCAATAGGAGCACGTAACAAGTCTCGCATGCATTTCAAAGCTTCATATTATGTGTAGAAATTTAAATTAAATTTAGGCATTTAAAAATATTGGGTTTTAAATGATTTGTATTTGACTTACTTACAAAATGCTTCTGCACAGTTTTAAAGTTTTAAACTCTGTTTTGTTTTAAATGTTTCATATAGTGTTGTTCCGAGTAACTAATGACTGACATCCTAGTTTGTTCACTCGGCTCACGATAAAACCAACATGTGGATTTTGAGGGTATGACAACTATAAGTAAAATGTTGAAATATGGTAAGACATTGTTTGTAAATAGACGACATATGGAAAGAAGATCTAAATCTAAGAATTTATCTTTTGGTTGTGACATAAAAGGGTTTTCCATTGTTCGTGAGTTTTTAAAGTTAATTGAATTAGTAAAAGTGTTTGATTTAAAAATGGAATGCTATAATGGTGATTTATAGAAGCCAGTGAATGAAATAGGTGCGGATTTGGATGTCTAATGGATATTATGTCATTCAATGTTTGTGGGATCATGAGTTTGGCTAAATGTACACGTAATGCTTCTTTATGTAATACTCAAGTTATCAATTATTTTGTGTATTCAAGAATCTATAATGGTGGTGGTGGTTTTTTTCTTCTATTTGACTAATGTGGGGAACTCTAGTTTTGAATGTGTGAGAAGTCGGGTCGTATACTGTCTATCAGGAATCTGACGAGCTTGTGATATATTATTTTTGTTTATGATTGTAGGCTTATTGTTAAAGTCAACATATAAATATTAAAATCGAGGATTGGCAAGAACATTCCTGTGCACACACCACTACTAGTGAACAACGTTGCTAATTTTGTTAGATGGAGGTGTGAATTTAGTACCAGTCATGCATTTACAGAGTGTACAAATAAGGAATATAGGTTGATGGCTCATGTTGATCTTTTGAAGTTTTGAATGGATAATCTGCATAATTTACAAGCCAACATGATTGAAGCATCTATGACGATGCATTTCACATCTTCACAATTTGAGCGAATGATAAACAAGGTATTTGAGAGAGCTATATATGACAATGGTACTGGACATGTCAATTTTAAACTGGATTCATTTTGCAGGAGCAAAGGTATTGCAATGCAATTCAGTGCACCAAGAACTCCACAACAAAATGGAGTGGCTGAAAGAAGAAACATAACTCTCATTGATGCAGCCAGAACAATGCTAGCTGATTCACAATTGCCCAACATATTTTGGGCTGAGGCAGTGAATACTGCATGCAATGTTTAAAACAGAATGTTAATTGTCAAAGAAGAAAACAAAACTCCTTATGAGCTCTTGTTTATAAGAAAACCATACATAGGATATTTTAGAGTTTTTGGGTGTCATGTATCTCTTTTAAACATAAAAGGACAGGATCAGAGATCACAAGTTTGATGTATCAGAATACAAAGCAGCGGAATACAAACTAGAATTAGACAAATTGTAGCAAGCAATCGATACTTGTAAGCATTAAGATCGCATACGGTTATGGGGAGAGAATATGTATTTCTGATTTCTAGGAATGTTTATAGATGTAGAATATTTCTAATCAAATCAATCATTCATTCCATTCAATTACTCATTCCTCGTTGATTACAATAGGTTGTCACTCCTTATATAGAGTGCAACAGTCACTGCTGTTATCACGGAAAGTGACAACTGGCAGATCCAATACAGAAATAACTAATTCTTAACAAACTACTGAAATGTTCACAACTACTGAGAACATATCAGCATGTTAAGTACAAAAATATAAAACTACTGAAACTACAACGACTGAAGAACAAGCTCTTCAGTCGTTTTACAAAACTACTGAAACATAAAAATATAAAACTACTGATATCACAACTACTGAAGAAGTACTCTTCAGCAGTTGTGACAAACTACTGAGGCTTCAGTACTTGATCTTCAGACTTTGACCTTCAGGTGTTTCATCAGCTGATGACTTCAGTAGATATCATCAGCTGATGTCTTCAGTCTTTGTCTTCAGACTTTGTACATCAGTTGTTGATCTTCAGCACTTGTGAACTCTTCAGCTGTTGTACTTCAGTACTTTGGTCTTTCAGCTTCAGCACTTGTGTTCTTCAGCTGTTGTACTTCAGCACTTTGGTTCTTCAGCTGTTAAGGTCTTCAGCACTTGATCTTCAGCTGTTGAAGTCTTCAGCACTTGTCAAACTACTGATGAGGCTTTCAGCAGTTGTTGTGATACCATGTGGGACTTAGAGGTTTTCTGATCTTGGCTCATTGGTTCTTTTGGTCCAACAAGAGTCATTTGGAAAATTTTCCGAAAAAGCGTACGATGGTTTCTTTGTTGGATATTCTTCAACATATAAATCTTATAGGATCTATATTCCACAACATAACATTATGGAAGAAACTCCTAATGTATCCTTTGATGAATCTGTATTCACTAAATCAGTTAAAGGTTCATCATGGTTGTTTGACATAGATGCTCTGATTGAATCATTTAACTATGATTATTTGAACATTGCAGGATCTGATGAAGTATGTTATCCATTTGTTCCACCTCATATGAATGAAGTAACATTATCTGCTTATCCTCCAAGGATACACACATCCTCACATGGAAACACTTCAGCAGCAGATACTGACACTACATGTGGAAACGATCACTTATCATCCGGAGAAGCTGTTGTAACTCCTACGGAAGAGATAAATGATTCTGGAGTATTTCCTGTAACTCCTACGGAAGAGATAAATGATTCTGGAGTATTTCCTGTAACTCCTACGGAAGAGATAAATGATTCTAGAGAAGTTCCTATAACTCCTATTGAAGAGCAAACTGATTCTGGAGAAGCCACTACAGCTCCTGTAGAAGACAATCATAATGCTACTGATAATCAAGCTACTAAAGATCATTCAACACCACATGTTGAACATTTTGACTACTTCCTACACTCTCAACCTGGTTTGAATTAGTCTACACCAATGGATATGACTAACCTAGAATCATCTATTCCAGTTGAATCAACTCTATCAACAAGAATCAATAAGACTCATCCAGTCAACAACATCACTGAAGATCTTACAAAGAGAACTACAAGAAGTCAAAGTGGTACTGCCAACATTTGTCTTTTTAGTTTTTTTCATTCTCAAGTGGTTCCTCTAAACATCACAGTTGCTTTAAAGGACAATAGCTAGATTGAAGCTATGCAAGAAGAGCTTCAACAATTCAGAAAGCAAAAAGTATGGTCTCTAGTTGATTTACCAGAAGGCCAGTATCCTATTGGTACGAGATCGCTATACAAAAACAAACTTGATGATAGAGGGATCATTGTAAGAAATAAGGCAAGGTTGATTGCACAAGGATACACACAAGAAGAGGGAATAGACTATGATGTAGTTTTTGCACCAGTTGCAAGAATTAAAGCCATAAGAGTGTTCCTAGCTATGCATTTGTTAGACCAAAAGAACCAATGAGTCAGATCACTACTAAAGACAAATTCTGAAGACAAAGTCTGAAGACAACTACTAAAGACAAAGTCTGAAGACAAGTTTGAAGACAACTGCTGAAGACAAAGTCTGAAGATCAAGTTCTCAGAAGTTGTCACAACAGCTAAAGTAGTTCTCTTCAGTAGTTGTGATGGTTTATATTTCAGTAGTTTGTAATCAGTAGTTTTATATTATGTAAAATATCTGAAGTTCTTATACTTCAGATGTTATAACTTCAGTAGTTATAATGTTAGTTTATACTTAGCTTCTAATGAAGGTATCCTCAGTTGTTGTGGACAGCTTCAGTAGTTTAGTTTAATTTCAGTTGTTTGTATAAATCAATTAGATGTCACTATCATGTGACGTCAGCTGATGTCACATTCCTTATAAACGGAATGTTGACCTAATTTCCTTTTACGGGAAGCTTGTGCATGAATGAAAACATTCTTTTTGCAGAGAACTCTCTCTCTATAACTGTTACTGTTTGATTGAATATTCATATTATTCTTGCTAGAATTTCGTCTAATTCGTGTGCTATTCCGCTGCAAATCCTAATCTAATTGATCAAACTAGATCTCAATCCTTTCAAATGGTATCAGAGCAGGTTAATCATTGATCGATTTCACAATTGATCATTGAAACTGTTCTTTTGATATCTTAGTTTGATCGAATTGGAAAATTTGCAAGAATTGGTTATAGAGTTTGTTTTTTTGTTGCTTCCTGTGAATCAATTTGAGATTCTTCTGATTTCAAATTGTGTTGTTGAGTTTTTGAGTTAGGTTCGTTTAACTCTTATTGAACCTGTTTGAATTGGTGAAAATGGCTACATCAATCAATGATCCTCATAATACTGGCTCCTCAACAAAGCCTCCGATGCTTGTTAGGAGTGAGTACAACATATGGCAACGACGAATGCTCCATCACCTGTCTGTTAATAGTTCAGGTTGTTGGAAATCTGTGGTTCATGGACCATATAAGCCTATGGTGAGTAATCCGATAACCAATGAGATGGTTTCGAAGAAGAAAGAGCAATATTCAGATGAAGATCTGAAACTATTTGAAATTGATGCTAAAGCCCATGGAATTCTGGCCATGGCACTGCCTAATGAAATCTATTCTGGACTTATGTATCATGAATCTGCTCATGACCTCTGGGTTGCTCTGAAAGAACAATTTGGAGGAACTGATGAGGTCTTAGCAAACAATAGAGAAATCCTTGCCCAGCAATATGAGACATTCTCTCATAGAAAGGGTAAGTCACTGACTCAACAGTTTGAGCGATTCTCCTGTTTGATATCTGAGTTGAAAATGGTTAAACATGAATATACAAACAGTCAGATGAACATCAGATTTCTCAGATCCCTGCCTGAGAGATGGGACACATATACCATTGTCCTACGCTCCAGTGCAAATCTAGATAATCTATCTCTCACCCAACTTCATGGGAAACTGCTTACATTTGAAAGAGAGATAGAACTGAAAAGAAAACTGACTTCATCTGTGAAGCTCACTGATGACTTTGTACCAGGAATGCTACTTTGGTTGGTCATGAGTTAGAATATGCTTCATCCGAAAGTTCCTATGATGAGCATATTGATTTCTCTTCAAACAGTGGAGATCATGCTTTTGCTGGTATTGATGGTAATTCAGGATGTAATAGTGCCAATTTGTGCTTTTTGAAGGATGATTTGAAAGGAATTGCTGATGATGATTTGGAAGAGATGGATATTTTCAGCCAAATGGCATTAGTTAATATCAGATCTCAAAAATTTTACAAAGGGACAGGTAGACAATTCCCTGGTCTCTCTGGAAAAACCAAAGTTGGTTTTGACAAGAGCAAGTTGAGGTGTCACAAGTGCCATAGACTTGGACATTTTACAAGAGAGTATAGATCATCTGGATCTAACTCTTCTGCACCCTTTGTAACTTTTCTAAGCAATAATTCACAAAACAAAGGGCAACATTCTACTAGTTCTGGTCATCATTCACAAAGTCAATCATCTCCTGCATATTTTGTTCCTCAAGGTCAAATGCCATATCCTTATCCCTATTTTTACAAGCCACAGTCCAATCAGGTTCATGTACCCGTAGCTCAACAATTACATGCCCTACCTGTGCCTCAACCACCTCAATCAAGTCAACAATCTCAATCTCAATCTCAATCACATCAAAGCTTTTTCACTCCTGGTGTTGTTGACTGGAGTAGTTTACTAGATGATCTTTCTGGTTATTCTGAACAAATGTTTTCTGGTGCTGGTCAACATGGTGGTGAAAATCCTTTTGGAAATATTGCTCTTATGGCCCTGGAGTCTACTGGTGGTTCAAGCTCAAATGCTTCATCATCACAGGTACCACAAATATCTTCTGAGGCTAAGGCCAAGTTGTGTTCTCAGTCATGCATAGCTGCTTTTGCCTCAATTAGAGAAGCAAATGTAGCTTTAATTAATCAAAATCTTGACCTAGAGAAAGTGATTTCCAAAAGAAAAGCTGAGTTTGAGTCTGTTTTAAAAGAAAAAGATGATGAGATTTACAAATTAAAATGCCAAATCATGATGAAAAGGCTAAGGTAGAGGTCATCTTAGAAAATCACAAGAGTCTCAAAGAAACACTTGCAGCTACTCAAGTGGAGTGTGAACACTGGGTAACATCTTGCAAGGGGTTTGAAATGCTTCTCAGTAAGCAAACTGCTTCAAATGTGAAGTTTGGGATTGGATATAATCACACTGAACCTCCTACAGATTTTACTCCTAAGACAGAAGTAAAATCTGAAGGTGAAATCAATTCCCAAACCACATCATCATGTGTCTCATCCTCAAATGATAATGTACAATCAGAGGATGAAGTTAGTAATAGTACCTCAGCTAATCAGTCTGCTGATGGTCCTACTGCTGATGAACACATGATCAAAGAAAAGCTGAGTCCTTCAGGTGTTGTCTCAAAAGGTATTCAAAGTACTAAAGAGCAAGTAATAACACCTGAAGAACATTTCAAGCCAAATGGAACCAAACATGGTTTGACAACTGCTGAAGAATCTATCAGGAAATCCAAATGTACTAATAGAAAATCTCTAAAGAACAAGTCTTCAGTTGTTACAAATCCTTCAGTACTACACATAAGTACTGAAAGGAAGAAAGTACTAAAGAACACACCTTCAGTAGTTTCATCTTCTTCAGCAGCTGATCAACAGAAGATGAAGAAAAAGCCATGTGAAATTTGTGGTCTATTCAATCATCTCACTGATGAATGTTGGTACAGAAAGGGTTCCAAATTTAACAAGGATAAAATCATCAAAAAGAAAATTAATGAATTGAAAGATGAATTTGAAACCAGGTTTGTGCCACAAACATCTCAACCTTGGATAAACCAAAGTCTTCACAAAAATCTAAACAGAAGAAAGAAGTTTATCATAAAACAGCTGAAAATACTCATCAAAGAGTATCAAAACTACAGATTAAGTCCGTGTCTTTCAAAAAGGAGGACATGGTGTCTCATAGGAATCATTCACAAACAAGTTTTGATGTGTCTGCTGAACTGAAAGCTTAACAACCAATCAGACACAACTTATTATGATGGTTCAACATCTATTGGGGAGAGTTAACCAAATAGATGTACCTGTGATTAAACCACTGAAAAGGAAACCTAAGCCAAAATCAAAGGAATCCTTTTCAGCACCATCTCCTTCTTCAAAGGCTGTTAATCATGACAAATAAGTTAGTAAAAAAGCCGTTAATGAGAACAGACCCAAAACCAAAAAGGTTTGGGTCTCAAAAGCTAACTAGTTGTTGTGATATATGCAGGGTTCTTCAACATGCCATAGAAGCATCTGGTATGTGGACAGTGGAGGATCTATGCATATGACTAGAAGCAGATTTCTTCTTCATGATTATTCTCAAGGAAAGAAGGAATTTGTATCTTTTGGTAATGATGCTAAGGGTTACATCATCAGCAAAGGCTTTGTTTCAAAAGGTGAAATAAGGTTTGATGATGTCAACCATGTGGAGAATCTCAAGTATAATTTGTTGAGTGTCAGTCAAATGTGTGATAAAGGGCATGTTGCACTTTTCACTAGTCAAAACTGTCGAATTCTGTCTTTCAATGTTTTGAATATGACTGACAAGATATTGGATGAACATACTCTCCTGAAAGCCAACAGGGTTGGAAGAGTATATGCCTTAGACTTATCAAAGAAAATTGATCTAAAAGGCCATCAATGTCTGTTCTCCAAGGCCTCTCCTCAGGAATCTGAGCTTTGGCACATGAATCTTAGAAACATGAACCAGCTGATCCTTCATGGGTTAGTGAGAGGTCTGCCATTAAAGGAGTTCAAATGTGATAACTACTGCTCTGCTTGTTTAAAAGGAAAGCAACATAAAGTATCATTCCCTCCAATAGAAGAACCAAAGTCCACTGCCTGCTTGCAATTACTGCATATGGATTTTTTTGGTCCAGTAAGAGTGATGAGTATGGCAAAGAAAAAATACTGTCCGGTAATTATGGATGATTATTCCAGATTTGTATGGACCTTCATCTTACATTCAAAAGATAAGGCTGGTCAAATTATCATCTACTTTGTGTTGCATGTGGAAAAGCAGTATTCTCTTTCTGTCAAGGGTGTGAGGAGTGATAATGGCACAGAGTTTAGAAATCACACACTTGATGATTTTATTTCTCTAAGGGAATGAAGAGGCAGTTTAGCATTCCTAGAACTCCTGAACAAAATGGAGTGGTGGAGAGAAAGAACAGGACCCTTATTGAAGCTGCAAGATCAATGTTGGCTGATTATGGTTTGCCACTAACCTTTTGGGCTGAAGCTGTTAACACAGTTTGTTATGTACAAAATAAAGTATTGGTAAATCAAAGTTTGATGAAGACTCCTTATGAAGTGTTACATCATTTGGCTCCTCTGATTTCCTTCTTAGAGCATTTGGGTGTCCCTGTTATATTCTCAACATAAAAGATCCTCTTCAGAAGTTTGAATCAAAGGTGGATGCAAGGTACTTTGTTGGGTATTCCTCTACTTGCAAGGCATATAGAGTTTTTAATTGCAGATCAAAGATTGTAGAAGAAACCTTGCATGTAAAGTTTAATGAATCTCCAAAGGAGAAAATCCCACAAAATCCTGTGGAGTTATTTGATCTGGACATACTGCAATATGTTCCTTATCAGTTTCCAAATATTGCAGGTTCTATGAATCCATCATCTTCTGCAACATGTTATCCATCTGTTGGTATCAATGCAAGTTTTAGTGATCAACTGCCTGAGTCTACTAAACTTGATGTTCCTGTAGCTTCAGCAGTTCCATCCACAACAAATGCTGATGAGATCTCTGAATCCTCTACTTCATTTGAATTGTCATCTCATTCTAGGTTTCAAGAATCTGGATCACCATCTGTTGTTGTTGAATCACCTGCAAACACTTGCACAGATCTTATTGAGTTTCAAGAACTGAAGAATCATCCCATGTCTCAGATCATTGGTGACATCAATGCTGGGGTTTCAACCAAAAGTCAATTGTCCAACTTTTACTTCTATGCTCTCTTCATCTGTCAGCAAGAGCCAAAGAATTATCATATTGCATTAAGAGACAATGGATGGGTTGAAGCTATGCAACTTGAGCTTCTTCAGTTTCAAAATCAGCAAGTATGGGAACTGGTTCCTCTTCCGCAAGGTAAGTGTGCAATAGGCACTAAATGGGTGTTTAGGAATAAAACTGATGAAAAAGGCTAAATTGTCAAGAACAAGGCCAGACTGGTTGTATAGGGGTTTTCACAAGAAGAGGGTATTGACTATGATAACACTTTGCCCTTGTAGCCAAACTGGAAGCAATCAGATTATTTTTAGCCTATGCTGCTTTTCATAATCTCAAAGTTTTTCAAATGGATGTCAAAAGTGCATTCTTATATGGTAAAATAAAAGAAGAAGTTTATGTGTGCCAACCACCAGGTTTTGAAGATCGTAAACATCCAGCTTGGGTATATAAGCTTGATAAGGCTCTTTATGGACAAAAACAAGCACCTAGAGCCTGGTATGAAACACTATCCAACTTTCTTCTTCAAAATAATTTCACTAGAGGATCCATAGATAAAACCTTGTTCATTAAGAAAGTAGGCATGCATAAGCTCCTTGTTAAAATTTATGTTGATGATATATTTTGCATCCTCTGATCCACAGTTGTGTGATGCCTTTACTAAGTTGATGCAACAAAAGTTTGAAATGAGTGCCATTGGAGAATTACAGTTCTTTCTAGGGTTGCAAATCAAACAAAAGGCTGATAGAACTTTCATTCATCAGTCAAAATATATAAAGGATTTGTTGAAAAAATTTGATTTACAAAACTGTAAGCCCTGTTCTACTCCCATGTGCATCACCACACAACTGGATGCTGATCAGAAAGGTAAAGCAGTTGATGAAACTCTTTACAGATGTATGATTGGTTCCTTGATGTATCTTACAGCTTCTAGACCAGACATTATATTTGCAACTTGTGTATGTGCTAGATTTCAGGCTGCACCTAAAGTATCCCATATGATTGCAGTCAAAAGGATCTTTAGATATTTGCAAGGAACTCAATCTCTAGGACTTTGGTACTCTACTGGGCACTCTTGCAAATTAGTTGCTTTCTCTGATAGTGACTATGCCGAGTGTAAACTAACCAGAAAATCCACCTCTGGTGGATGCCAATTTCTAGGCAACTGTTTGTGTGACACCCCGTGTTTTTCAAGTTAACACTGTTTCCGTTATCTAACCATTCTCGTTATATTATAACTATTATTATTATATAACTTAACCTTAGTTTAACATTAAACTAACCAAAAACATAAAAAGTACTAATATTAATATCTTTCATAGTGGAGGGACCTAAAATGTCATCTATCAAAGTCAAATATTAATAAAACCCAACCCCCACCCACGGTTCCATTCTTCCCGAAAACTCCAAAACCTCCAACCCTAAACCGCCCTTCTGCCGTCACCCCCTTCCCCCTGCAGCCTTCGACCTCCTTCGACCTCTCCATCGCTTGCAACCGCGAGCTCTTGACGATCGACATCGTTCCCACAGTTTCGATCGATAACCAAAACAACCGGGAGGTATGATTCCTTCCTTCATCGTTCAATGTTGTTCGGTTTCGAGTACGGTTCTCCTCCGTTAATGACTCACATTCATTGCGGTGCCCGGTTTCGGGTCGTTGTGTTGTGTGTGTTACGGTGGTATGTATATGGTTTCGTATGTATATATATGTATGTATTTGGTATGTATATATACATAAATGTATGTATGCTGCGATGTGTATATATATCTATATATGTTCTGCGTATATATATATATATATATATATATATATATATATATATATATATATATATATATATATATGTATGTATGTCTGCGTATATATATACGTGTGTATGTTCTGCGTATATATGCGTGTGGTTCGGATATGTGTCCTACGTGGTTGTATGCGCATGTATATTGTAATGATATGTATGTTCCGGAATCCAATTGTGCTCGCTATGCTCTTGTGTCGTTATGGTTCTGGTGAAACATGGTAACTCGGCTACGGTTCATGTATGTGTGTGTTCGTTACGTTTAGGCTGTGCAATGCATGAATTTATCTATGTACGTATATGTATGGGTGTGTTTTCTGTGTGTATAGATTTGCGATGCATATAGATAAATATTGCTGGATGTGTATGTATGAATGTTCCAAAGCATCATGGGTATGTTACATGTATATAAAGTGATATGTGCATGTGTTTTGGGTAGGTGGCTTGAGGTACATTGTGCATGTGTGTGTGTTTTCGCGAGTGTGTGTGTGTGTTTAGTTTCTGTGGTGTGTGTTGTGTGTGTATTTAAGCATTGTGCATGTGTATGTTGTGCATGTGTATGTTGTGCATGTGTATGTTGTGCATGTGTATGTTGTGTATGTGTATGGAGTGTTATTGGTTCATAAGTGTGTGGTTATGGATGGGCAAATTATGCTATGCAATTGTATGCATGATATAAATTAAAGAGTATTTTCATGCATGATTCGGAGCAAGCGTGCGTAATTGGGTGTTTTGTTCGTGTGGGTTTATATATGTTGTGCTTGCTTGGGTGTGGGGAAGTCTCGATAACCGACACCGCAACCGAATCGTGAAACACGAAACCGTATAATTGTTATATTCCTAGTTAATAATTAATATTAATATATATTAACTTTAATTCAAGTTATTGGGAACCTAATTTCTTGTTCTTTGCAATTTTCTTGCTGTGCTTTCGAGGTGAGTTCTCAGCCCCACTTTACTTACTTTCTTTGGGGTGAAAGAAACGTGTATTCTAAACGTATTTACACCTGATCAGTATTACTTTAATATCACTTGCTTACTAGTGTGACACCATGCTTAAGTCCGCACTTTCGAACCGTTAATATATGTACTCTAGCAAGGTAATTCTGAGTAGATCTACTGGGTTTGACAAACCCCACCCGGGCTAGTCGCACTAGCACAACGTTCGTCAAACGGGTGTTTAATTGACCTAATTCTGTTGCTGTGACCGGTGTTCATAGCCGAGGCATTCTTTACGTTGTCAGGGTCGGTTGCGAACTTCATACACTTAGTAACTTGTTGATTAGACTAGCTATCTACTGATATTATCTTGATTACTGCATCAATTTACTGTTATGTTCAATTTATCAAAACCTGTGGACTCACCAACCTTGTGTTGACACTTTAGCATGTTTCTTTCAGGTTCACAAGATGCGCACGCATAGGAGTATTTCATTCATGCATTATTATCCACGTGATTTATTTAACGTCTTTCAATAAATTTTTATTTATTCGGTTTGCGCGTGTTGCGCCATTTAAACAACTAATATTTACTATGCTTCCGCGACTACTATTATGTCCACGTTTAAAACTAGTCTTTGATGAATTCAAGTTTTATAAGTAAATTATGTTTTATAATTAACTTGTCGTTGGTGTAACTAGTGGCTGAGATCCTGGAAGTCACACGCCTAACGATAATACCCCGTTTGTGGAATTTGAGAGTGTGACAGATTGGTATCAGAGCCACTCCTATGCCGTTCGGGGTTTGGGACACACCTCACCGAGGACGATGAGTCCAAACAAGGGGTGCTTGTGACACCCTACAGATATCCCACATCGGCCGTGGATAGGAGAGATTCCTGGTTCATAAGGAATGTCTGGTCTCTAACATTAACAACGCGTTTTGGGGTATTGGCTGTGTGGAGAGGAGAACTCCACAGTTAAGTGTGCTCGGTGGGAGCAATCTAGGGATGGGTGACCTCCCTGGGAAGTTTTCACCTAGGCAACCAAAAGCAAATCCGTGAGCTCCTCATGGGTAAAGCGGACAATATTGTTGATGCGAAGGGCCGGGTGTTACAGATTGGTATCAGAGCCAACGGTTATAGCGAACTAAATTAAAAATTGCATCACATTTTCATTGCATTTAGACTATAGCCTGATGCCTTAGTTACACACATATAGACGCGATTAGTTTGCTCGTAGACTTTGCTTGTTTGTTCGTTGGCTTTATTTGCGGGATTCATTGGCATTGCTCATTCTTGTGAGGAGTTCCTTGCAGAATCGCATCATCTCCTTCAGCGCCAACATTATCTTCTCGAGGCAAGACGCCCATCTATTACGATCACATTCCTTCCTCTGAGAACTCCTGCGTCTGGCCCTTACGTTATAATAATAACGAGAGATTCGATTACGATCAACCTTTTGCTTTACCCGAGTATCCACCGGTCCATAGGTGGGAATGTTACCCCCAGTACATTACTGATCTCATCTTAGAGAAGAATGTACCCCCACCTCTCGAAAACCACCCACGCACTAGATCCACTGCTGGTAGGGACCCTAATGCCCCTACATTACCACCACTTCCTTGCCCTCCAGAGCAGGCTATAGCTACTTTGGCAGCCACAGTGCATTTGCAGCGTAAGCGTGTGGCCGCACTCGTGAAGGAAAATGCAGAACTAAAGAAAACATCGGCTAGGACTGCGGAGAAACTCGAACAATTCGAGGCTCGATTCGATAACTTCTTGGAATACCACAATGACCTAATAGATCGCTATAATGGACTGGTCGGGCGAGCCGAAAACACAGACCAGCGACTAGGAATTGTGGAATCCCAAGTCTTCGCTCAGAACGCAGTGCCTGAACCAGAAGCAGCACCTGAAGAAGAAGAAGAACCAGAGGAGGCACCTGAAGAAGAAGAAGAACCCGAGGAAGCACCGGAGGAAGAACTCGAGGATGCACCGGAGGAAGAAGACCCTGAGGAAGAGCCAGAAGAAGAACCCGAGGGGCAGCCTGATGACGAGGCGGAAAACAGCGACGGATCTGTTGACTCTCACTGACTTCCTCATTATTCTTTTCTTTCATTAATTCTGTTATTCCATTGGACTTATTTCATTTCACACCTAGATGAGAAGGGTTGTTTCCCATCTGACTGATACTTTGGATTTCAGTATTATTTTGTTTAATTGTACGCGTACCTACAATTATTTGATCAGAAATTATTATTTGAACTTATTAGTTGTGTGTGCTAAATTCTTTTAATTACTTGTACTCAAATGAAGTAGATATGTTTCATATTACTTATTTTTCTATGTTGTGATTGTTAAGAATGTCTGGAATTGGCCGAGGACGTGGACGTGGTCGTGGCACAATCAACATGACCCCAGCTGAACTGGCAGCCCTAATCAATCAGCATGTGGCTGATGCTCTTGCAAATCCTAATCTCAATCCGCACGCCACTCCAATCGGTAAGCAATACAAAATTTCCCCTGACGTTAACGTTCCGTCACCCTGGTTAAGTTGTAACATCTATTCAAAATTCTAAACGCCTGATCAAAACTTGTTGCAGGAGAAGGGGTATGCACGTTTAAGACCTTCATGGATTGTAAACCCAATCCATTCACTGGAGCAGAAGGAGCTGTGGGACTCCTACGCTGGTCCGAAAAGCTTGAGTCAGTGTTCGAGATGTGCAACTGCCCCATGGAAAATCGGGTTAAGTATGCCACTGGCACCCTGGACGGTGCTGCGTTATCTTGGTGGAACGCTCAAGTCCAAATGTTGGGCGTTGAAATTGCAAACCAGACGACCTGGAATGACTTCAAGACCTGATGAGAGAGGAGTACTGCCCTCGGAGTGAGGTGTAGAAATTAGAAACTGAGTTCTGGAACCTAAAGATGACAGGCTCGGAAATCGAGGCGTACACCACTCGATCTCACGAGCTTGCTACCTTATGCCCTAACATGGTCGACCCTCCTTCCCTAAGGATTGAGAGGTATTTGCATGGTCTGTCGCCTGAGATTCAAGGCATGGTCACTGCTTCCAAACCAGACACCGTACAGGAGGCAATCAGGTTGGGCCATAGACTGACTGACCAGGCAGTCATCCAAGGAAAACTACCTCCACGAGGTTCGACATTGACCCCTTTAAACAGTAACAACAAGAGGAAATGGGAACCTGGTTCCACCAACAAGCCGAACAACTCTCAACCGCAACCTCAACAGTCACGGAAGTTTGACAACTATCGCTCATCTCATGAATCATCCTCATCCTCATCTCAGCAGAGTGGTGGCTACTCTGGGACATTACCTAAGTGTAACAGATGCAACTACCACCACAACGGGAACTGCAAAAAGAATACTTGTGAGCGGTGTGGTACATTGGCCATGCTGCTAGAGATTGCAGGATGAATATGACATCTAGACAGCCGGCCCAGAGGAATGAACAAAGTGGCTGCTATGAGTGTGGTCAGACCAGGCACATCAAGAGGTATTGCCCAAAACTAAGGAAGAACAATGGTGGCGGTAATGGTGCTGATAACCGCAATGGCAATGTCAATGGAAACAACGATAAGAACGGTAATGGTGGAGCCAAGGGAAGAGCTTTCATTATTGGTTCAGGTGAGGCTCGTAATGATCCTTCTACTGTAACTGGTAAATTTCCTATCAATGGTTGCTTTGCTTCGGTACTATTTGATTCTGGTGCTGATAAGAGTTTCATTTCGTGTAAGTTCAGTAAATTGCTAGATGATAATTCTGTAGCCCTAGATACCAATTATACAGTAGAAATAGCAGACAGTAAGATCATTGAGTCTTCACGTATATACAGAGGTTGTAAGATTAGTCTATCTGGGCATGATTTCGAAATTGACCTATTGTCTATTACACTCGGTAGTTTTGATGTCGTTGTCGGCATGGATTGGTTGACTAAGAACCAAGCCGAAATCATTTGTCGTGAGAAACTTGTTCGACTACTTTTGCCTGATGGAAAGATACTCACCGTAGAAGGCGACAGGAGGGGTGCAGTAGTTGGCATCATTTCATACATGAAAGCTCAGAATTTTTGAAGAAAGGACATTCGGCGATTTTAGCCCTAGTCACCGAAAAGACAACTGAGGAGAAACGACTGGAAGACATCCCTATAGTTAGAGACGTTCCTGAGGTATTTCCCGACAACCTACCTGGACTACCCCCACACAGGCAAGTAGAGTTCCAGATTGAATTAACACCTGGAGCAGCTCCGATCGCTCGGGCGCCGTACCGTTTGGCACCGAATGAAATACAAGAGCTGTCTAAGCAATTGCAGGAATTGCTGGACAAGGGATTCATATGTCCCAGCTCTTCACCCTGGGGAGCTCCAGTGCTATTCGTGAAGAAGAAAGATGGAACTTTCAGAATGTGTATTGATACCGAGAGTTAAACAAGGTGACAATTAAGAACAGATATCCTCTCCCACGCATTGATGATCTGTTTGACCAATTGCAAGGATCAAGCTACTATTCCAAGATTGACCTGAGATCAGGTTATCATCAGCTTCGAGTCCGGGAGGAAGATATCTCGAAGACGGCATTCCGGACCCGTTATGGGCACTATGAGTTCACAGTAATGCCTTTTGGATTAACCAATGCCCCAGCAGTTTTCATGGACCTCATGAACCGTGTTTGCAAACCTTATTTGGATAAGTTTGTCATTGTCTTTATTCATGACATACTAATCTACTCTCAGAATAAGGAAGATCACGAGGAACATCTGAGGATCATTCTGGAATTATTGAAGAATGAACAATTTTATGCAAAGTTCTCAAAATGTGACTTCTGGATGCGAGAAGTGCAGTTTCTTGGTCATGTGGTGAACAAAAAGGGTATACATGTAGATCCTTCAAAGATTGAAGCAATCAAGGATTGGCCGGCACCAAAAACGCCTACTGAGGTGCAACAATTCCTTGGCTTGGCAGGTTATTACAGACGATTTATCGAGGGATTCTCAAAGTTAGCCCACCTCTAACTGCCCTAACCCACAAGGGAACCATCTACAAATGGGGCAGCCAAGAGGAATCAGCATTTCAGACACTTAAGGACAAGCTCTGCAATGCACCGATCATAGCCTTGCCAGAAGGAACAGATGACTTTGTTGTTTATTGTGACGCATCCATCCAGGGTTTGGGATGTGTGTTGATGCAACGCAACAATGTCATTGCTTATGCGTCTAGACAACTTAAAGTACACGAGAAGAACTACATAACGCATGATCTGGAACTAGGAGCTGTAGTGTTTGCTTTGAAGATTTGGAGGCACTACCTCTATGGAACTAAGTGCACGATCTACACAGACCACAAGAGCCTCCAGCACATATATGACCAAAAAGAGCTGAATATGCGGCAACGACGATGGCTAGAACTACTCAATGATTACGACTGTGCCATCAAGTATCACCCGGGTAAAGCCAATGTGGTAGCCGACGCCCTCAGTCGAAAAGAGACCCCTAAACCTCGTCGAGTACGCGCACTACAATTAACCATTCACTCCAACCTGCTAGAACAGATCAAGGTTGCCCAGTCTGAGGCCTTGAAAGTTAAGAACCTAAAAGCAGAATCCATGCGGGGTATGGAGAAACAATTAGAGATCAAGACGGATGGAATCCGTTATTTCATGGAACGGATCTGGGTACCACAATACGGGAATTTACGAGAACTGGTAATGGATGAAGCTCATAAGTCATGCTACTCAATTCATCCGGGTTCAGATAAAATGTACCATGTTCTGAAGGAGAGTTATTGGTGGCCTAACATGAAAGCTGAGATTGCCACCTATGTAAGCAGATGTTTAACTTGCTCTAAAGTTAAGGTGGAGTATCAGAGGCCATCCGGTTTACTTCAGCAACCAGAACTTCCAGTGTGGAAGTGGGAGCAGATCTCAATGGACTTTGTTACAAGGTTACCTAGGACTCCCAACGGATGCGATACCATTTGGGTTATAGTAGATCGCCTAACAAAATCCGCTCACTTCCTAGCAATCCGAGAGACTGATCGGATGGATAAGTTAACACGGATTTATCTAAGAGAAATAGTTTCCTGGCATGGTGTACCAGTGTCTATCATATCTGATCGTGACGCTCGATTCACTTCTCACTTCTGGCAATCATTACAACGATCATTGGGAAGGCGGCTGGATATGAGTACTGCGTATCATCCGCAAACGATGGTCAAAGTGAGCGTACGATCCAGACACTAGAAGATATGTTACGTGCCTGTGTGATCAGTTTTGGCAGTAATTGGGAAACTCACTTACCATTGGTTGAGTTCTCCTATAATAACAGTTACCACACCTCAATCAAGGCAGCTCCATTTGAGGCACTGTATGGACGTAAGTGCCGATCACCTATTTGTTGGGCAGAAGTTGGAGAAAACCAGCTCACAGGTCCTGAGCTTGTGCACGAGACGACTGAGAAGATCGTGCAGATACGTAACCGTATGGCGGCAGCACGTGATCGACAAAAGAGTTACGCTGACAAGCGTCGTAAACCATTAGAATTTCAGATGGTGATAAAGTACTCCTAAAGGTCTCACCCTGGAAGGGAGTGATACGCTTTGGAAAGCGTGGCAAACTAAACCCAAGATACGTTGGACCGTTTGAGATTGTCAAACGGGTTGGTCCAGTAGCCTACCAGTTGAATTTACCAGAAGAGCTAAGTGGAATACATAACGTGTTTCACGTGTCTAATTTGAGGAAGTGTCTATCCGATGACTCACTCGTCGTTCCGCTGGAGGAACTGGAGATTGATGAACAGCTTCGTTTCATTGAAGAACCAGTTGAGATTATGGATCGAGAAGTCAAAACCCTAAAGCGTAGCAAGATTCCCATTGTGCGCGTTAGGTGGAATTCAAAGCGTGGACCAGAGTTTACCTGGGAACGCGAGGATCAGATGAAGAAGAAATATCCACAACTGTTCAAACATCAGACATCTACTTCCCAAGGTATCCATTTTTAAGATATCTTTCTTAAATTTCGAGACGACATTCCCTTCAACAAGGGGATGATGTGACACCCCGTGTTTTTCAAGTTAACACTTTTCCGTTATCTAACCTTTCTCGTTATATTATAACTATTATTATTATATAACTTAACCTTAGTTTAACATTAAACTAACCAAAAACATAAAAATTACTAATATTAATATCTTTCATAGTGGAGGGACCTAAAATGTCATCTATCAAAGTCAAATATTAATAAAACCCAACCCCACCCACTGTTCCTTCTTCCCGAAAACTCCAAAACCTCCAACCCTAAACCGCCCTTCTGCCGTCACCCCCTTCCCCCTGCAGCCTTCGACCTCCTTCGACCTCTCCATCGCTTGCAAACGCAAGCTCTTGACAATCGACATCGTTCCCGACAGTTTTGATCGACAACCAAAACAACCCGGGAGGTATGATTCCTTCTTTCATCGTTCAATGTTGTTCGGTTTCAAGTACGGTTCTCCTCCGTTAGTGATTCACGTTCATTGCGGTGCCCGGTTTCGGGTCGTTGTGTTGTGTGTGTTACGGTGGTATGTATATGGTTTCGTATGTATATATATGTATGTATTTGGTATGTATATATACATAAACGTATGTATGCTGCGATATATGTATATATTATATATGTATGCTGTGATGTGTATATATATCTATATATGTTCAGCGTATATATATATATATATATATATATATGTGTATGTTCTGCGTATATATACGTGTGTATGTTCTGCGTATATATGCGTGTGGTTCGGATATGTGTCCTACGTGGTTGTATGCGCATGTATATTGTAATGATATGTATGTTCCGAAAATCCAATTGTGCTCGCTATGCTCTTGTGTCGTTATGGTTCTGGTGAAACATGGTAACTCGGCTACGGTTCATGTATGTGTGTGTTCGTTACGTTTAGGCTGTGAAATGCATGAATTTATCTATGTACGTATATGTATGGGTGTGTTTTCTGTGTGTATAGATTTTGCGATGCATATAGATAAATATTGCTGGATGTGTATGTATGAATGTTCCAAAGCATCATGGGTATGTTACATGTATATAAAGTGATATGTGCATGTGTTTTGGGTAGGTGGCTTGAGGTACATTCTGCATGTGGTGTGTGTTTTCGCGAGTGTGTGTGTGTGTTTAGTGTCTGTGGTGTGTGTTGTGTGTGTATTTAAGCATTGTGCATGTGTATGTTATGCATGTGTATGTTGTGCATGTGTATGTTGTGCATGTGTATGTTGTGCATGTGTATGTTGTGTATATGTGTGGAGTGTTATTGGTTCATAAGTGTGTGGTTATGGATGGGCAAATTATGCTATGCAATTGTATGCATGATATAAATATAAAGAGTATTTTCATGCCTGATTCGGAGCAAGCGTGCGTAATTGGGTGTTTTGTTCGTGTGGGTTTATATATGTTGTGCTTGCTTGGGTGTGGGGAAGTCTCAATAACCGACACCACAACCGAGTCGTGAAACACGAAACCGTATAATTATTATATTCCTAGTTAATAATTAATATTAATTATATATTAACTTTAATTCAGGTTATTTGGGAACCTAATTTGTTGTTCTTTGCAATTTTCTTGCTGTGCTTTCGAGGTGAGTTCTCAGCCCCACTTTACTTACTTTCTTTGGGGTGAAAGAAACGTGTATTCTAAACGTATTTACACCTGATCAGTATTACTTTAATATCACTTGCTTACTAGTGTGAAACCATGCTTAAGTCCTCACTTTCGAACCATTAATATATGTACTCTAGCAAGGTAATTCTGAGTAGATCTACGGGTTTGACAAACCCCACCCGGGATAGTCGCGCTAGCACAACGTTTGTCAAACGGGTGTTAATTGACCTAATTCTGTTGCTGCAACCAGTGTTCATAGCCGAGGCATTCTTTACGTTGTCAGCGTCGGTTGCGAACTTCATACACTTAGTAACTTGTTGAGTAGACTAGCTATCTACTGATATTATCTTGATTACTGCATCAGTTTACTGTTATATTCAATTTATCAAAACCTGTGGACTCACCAACCTTGTGTTGACACTTTAGCATGTTTCTTTCAGGTTCACAAGATGCGCACGCATAGGAGTATTTCATTCATGCATTATTATCCACGTGATTTATTAACGTCTTTCAATAAATTTTTATTTATTCGGTTTGCGCGTGTTGTGCCATTTAAACAACTAATATTTACTATGCTTCCGCGACTACTATTATGTCAACGTTTAAAACTAGTGTTTGATGAATTCAAGTTTTATAAGTAAATTATGTTTTATAATTAACTTGTCGTTTGGTGTAACTAGTGGCTAAGATCCTGGAAGTCACACGCCTAACGATAATACCCCGTTTGTGGAATTTGAGGGTGTGACAGTTGGTTTCTTGGCAGAGTAAGAAACAAACCTCTGTTGCTACATCCACTGCTGAAGCAGAGTACATTGCTGCTGCAAGTTGTACATCTCAGGTACTCTGGCTTCAGAATCAATTACTGGATTATGACATTACAGAGACTAAGACTTCTTTACTAATGGACAGTGCTGCAGCTCTTTGTATTGTTAAGAATCCTTTCCAGCATTCTAGGACCAAACATATTGAGATCAGACATCACTTTATCAAGGATTGTTATGAAAAAGGTCTGATGATCCAAAGTTTGTTCCTAGTGCTAATGAGCTTGCAGATATTTACTAAGCCTTTGGACAGTGCAACTTTTCAAAATCTGTGCTAAGGCTTGGTATGCTGCAGCTTGAATAAATTGACAACTACTGATGATCTCAGCTCCCAAGTACTGATGAGCATTAGTATACAGCTATCACAAATAGGTACTGAAGCTATTTTATCTTCAGCAGTTTTTCATAACTACTAAAGACTAAATTCCTTAAAGTACTAAAGTACTTTATCTGTTGCAAAGTACTGAAGTGGTTACAGCTACTGACGTCTGTTCTAACAGATAAGTACTGATGACCAACGAAACATCTGAAAATTAGATAATCTGCTGAGTAAGTGTTAAGGTCAAATGAAACAACTGAGATATGTGAATTGACGACAACAACTGATGAGTAGGTTTATTCTTCAATTGGTTCTAACAACTGCTGTTTCATTTCAAAACAACTGACGCCAAACCAAGTCTTCAGTAGTTTTTTTTTCAACTATTGATGACAAACACCAAGTCTTCAGTTGTTTACAACACCTGAAAGTTAAAACCATGTCTTCAGTCGTTTTCTAACAACTGATGACTAAAACCAAACTTTCAGCCATTTCATAACCTATAAATACCTAACCCTAACTTCAAACTTTTCATAAATCGATTTCCGAACGTTCATCTCCATTAATGGCGACCATGCAAATCCTAGTCTAATTGATCAAACTAGATCTCGATCCTTTCAAATGGTATCATATAAGAAGTTCACTGTGTATCAGATGGATGTCAAGTGTGCATTCCTATATGGGAAAATTGATGAGGAAGTTTATGTGTCACAACCCCTGGTTTTGAAGATCCTCATTATCCACATAAGGTATACAAGCTAGACAAAGCCTTGTATGGTCTTTATCAAGCACCAAGAAAGTGGTATGAAACATTATCATATTTCTTGCTCAAGCATGGCTACAAAAGAGGAACCATTGATAAGACACTCTTTGATAGGATCTCAGCATCTAGTTTGATCGATTCGAATGATTTCAGCAGCGGAATAGAGTACCAACTAGCACAATTCGAGCAAGAATACCAAAGATATAGCAATGAACAGAATTAGTTATAGAGAGAGAAAGTTTCTGCAAAAGGAATATTTCATTCAATCACACGCTTTGGCATGGCTTTCGCAAAATTACAATTTAGGTCATTCTTCCTTATATAAGGAAAGATGACGTAGGCTGATGTCACTTGATAGTGACATCTAACTGTTATTTAACAAACTACTGAAACACTAAAACTACTGAAGATGTCAAGCAGCCGACCTCTTCTTACAAGAAGCTAAGTGTTTACTTATTACAAAACTACTGATAAGAAACTACTGAAACTACAACGACTGAAGAACAAGCTCTTCAGTCGTTTTACAAAACTACTGAAAGTAAAAACATAAAACTACTGATAAACACAACTACTGAAGAAGTACTCTTCAGCTGTTGTGACAAACTACTGAAACTTCAGCACTTGGTCTTCAGACTCGAACTTCAGACGTTTCATCAGCTGATGACTTCAGTAGATGTCATCAGCTGATGTCTTCAGTCTTTGTCTTCAGACTTTGTACATCAGTTGTTGATCTTCAGCACTTGTGGACTCTTCAGGTGTTGAACTTCAGTACTTTGGTCTTCAGCTTCAGCATTTGTATTCTTCAGCTGTTGACCTTCAGTACTTTGGTCTTCAGCTTCAGCACTTGTGTTCTTCAGCTGTTGAGCTTCAGCACTTTAGTCTTCAGCTGTTGAAGTCTTCAGCACTTGTCGAACTGCTGATGAAGCCTTCAGCAGTTGTTGTGATATCATGTGGGACTTAGAGGTTTTTTGATCTTGGCTCATTGGTTCTTTTGGTCCAACACTCTTTCTCAAACAAGAACATCAAGATCTCTTCATTGTTCAAATATATGTTGATGACATTATATTTGGATCAACTATAAGAGATTGTGTGTAAATTTTGAAGAGCTGATAAAATCTGAATTTCAGATGAGTTCAATGGGTGAATGGACTTTCTTTCTTGGTCTTCAAGTTCATCAAAATTCAGATGGGATATTCATCAATCAAGAAAAATACATATATCAAATTTTGAAGAAATAAAATCTTGCTAATGTATCCTCATGCAAAACACCATCATCAACAATTGATAAGATTGTACCTGATCCTTCAGGAAAATCTATTGATAAAAAATTATATAGATAAATGATAGGATCACTTATTTATCTAATTGCCGGTAGACCTGACATTATGTTTGTTGTGTGTGTGTGTGTGTGCTAGGTACCAACCTGATCCAAAGGAGTCTCATCTAAATGCTATGAAAAGGATTTTCAAATATCTCAAAGGAAAACCAGGACTTGGTCTTTAGTATCCAAAGGATGGTGACTTTACACTCTACACATACTCAGACAGTGACTATGGTGGTTGTAACAGTAACAAAAAATACACAACTGGTGGATGTCAATTCATAGGACCAAGACTAGTATCATGGCAGTGCAAGAAACAAACCAATGTCTCTATATCGACAACTGAGGCTGAGTACATAGCTGTTTCAGCTGGTTGTTCTCAAGTCCTTTGGTTGCAAAACCAATTGCTTGACTATGGTTACAACTTCCTTCAAACTTTAATTTACATAGACAATTCTGCTACTATGCTTATAACTGCTAATCATGTGCAACATAGTAAAATAAAACATATTGAAATAAGATATCATTTTCTGAGAGATTGCTCAGAAAAAGGTTTGATTAAGTTAGTCAAAGTGGATACAACAAATCAGCTTGTTGATTTATTCACTTAAGCCTTTGATTCAGTCAGATTTAATTTTCTAACTGAGTCACTAGGCATGATTAACTTAGATTAATCAGTTTTAACAAACAAAAAACTGTGTCTAATGTTGCTTCAGCATGACATATGCTTGGGAAATCATAGTACACTATATCTTTGCTTATTCCTGAATTCTTAAATATCATTAAATCTGAGCAAGTTTCTTGACATGTAAGTAGGTTCATCTTGAGTGGAAACTACACTTAGTGCATGCCAAACATAAATCAAAATGATTGTTTATGGGAAACTTCATTTTGAGGATACAAATGAGTCTTATTCTGATATGGTCAAATCACTCATCTAAGCACACTATGTACCAGCACTTTATAATATCTATCTTTGAAGATCATACACCCTCTGTTTTGTGTAAACAAAGACCTAGGTATATGATCACCATATTGTATATCAGTTATCAAAGGGAAAAGATCATGATCCTCATCATCCCTCTGTTTTGTGTAAACAAAGACCTGGGTTAAAGGCACCTCTGTTTTACGTTAGTAAAGACCTGGTGACCTGATGATGATCATATCTAAGCTCTCAAAAGAATCCTATGTGATCAATTGTACATTTATCTAGAGCTTTTATATCAATGCATTAATAAGAGTCAAATGCATCTCAAGATAGAACTTATAACTTAAACTATATAGTTATTAAGTGTGAAAAAGTGATGATTTGACTTGCAAAGGGAGGACAAAATCTTCGTAAATTGAATGTGAAGCCCATAGTAGTTATTTCCTAATCAATATGAAAACATGATAAACAGCATGCCTAGTTGATACATTAGCTCTTGTATGGGTCTAAGTGGACAATATACTTGCAATCAGAACTATGTTCAGGTATTTATTCAAAAAAATAACTCATCAGGAAAAGGCTTAGTATTATAGTATGATCCTATCATATGTGTATATATGTCAGAGCATCATCATTGATCATACAGTTATATGACACTCATGATATTCTTCTTAGAAATTTATGATAAATGCATACTGTCATCATTAATCACAAATTTAGGAGGAGTAGAATTCATGAAGATAAGTTATCAATTAGCAGCTTTGTTTATTTCATTAATAATTTGAAGGAAATGGAACGTGAGCACCAACTTAGCTCACGGATAAATGAAGTTTATACATGAAGTTTTTCTAAATTATTTAAGCTTTCTTGTACTCAATTGTTATGTATACAAAGTGAACAAGGTCCTATAGCAACAAAGAGTTCTAAGCAGTGGACATGGACCATATAACAAAATAAGTTTTTCTTCACAAGTGTTCTATAAGCATCAGCAGATGCTACAGTTCCGTCTTAAGCATCAGCAGTAAAATACAGTGTGTGACAAATTTAAATGTCTATCCGTAGATTGGTAAACTATAGATGAGCAAAGATCAACAAATATAATTTAGTTTCATAGTTTGGTAACCTATGAAAATTTAAGTTATACTTCATCAGTAGAAGTTGTATAGACATCTGCAGATGATTGATGGAATCCGTAGATGATCTGCGGAAGAACTTAGAACAGGAAAAATTGTTGAGGGTCCTGGGTCCCATTTAATTAAATAAATAAAATTAATGTGTCTGAAAAAGTATAAATGTTATTCTTTGACTTCAAAACTCATTATTCGCTTTTTCAGTTCACTTTTTCAGACCTAGAAAAACATGCACTCAACAATCTTTCCCCCCTTCTATAACATTCAAAAATTACCGAATCAAAACATCAAAAAAACATATTTTATGCTCTCAGATCACTGTGTTCAAGGTAAACATGTCTTAATGTTCAATAACGAACTGTTTAATTCTCGTACAATCTCCCAACTGTTCGTATTCTCATATCAATAATGTGATTCTAACGAATCTTCTTTATTCTTATGAACAGATGGATAATCGATTTGCAAGACAGCACAATGTGTGTTCTTTCTTAAACCCTGATGACCCTGTCTCAGAAGGGTGTCAAGACATTATCTGATATCTAAGAAGATCCGAGTTGTTCTATGCATTATCAGCAGAGCCTGTGATTTATCAATCGCACATAACTGATTTCTGGAACTCCGCCTAAATAGAAGAAGATGATCAAGTTTTGTTGCTAATGTGAAGAATCAAACTAAGAGTGGATGAACAGAAAATAAGAAGGGTTCTTGAGTTGGGAGATATAGAAGCTGGTCACCCTGATGTATTCGATAATGATTACATAGAGAAAGTCTTTCTCTGATGGGGTATGATAATGACTTCGAGAAGGGAGAAATCATGAAAGGAAGACTTTGCAAGCCAGATAGATTTCTTTATCATACTTATCTTAAGTGTATCTCAAACAAGAAATCTGGACTTTGACAGATTTATAAGGCATATCTCATCAGGCATTATTGGTGTCTTTGAGGGAAGAACCTACAATGACTCAAAGTACATTTTCCACTGCTTATGTGATCAGATCAAAGTACCGAAGGCTGACAAGATGTATATGTTTCCAAGGTTTCTACAACTGATCATCAATGCTAATCTGCCTGGGACTGCTATAGATGGTGATGTGTTTGTTCAAGCAAACCTATGTAGCTTTGTTCTGAATAAAAGATTTGGGAAGTATGAAGGTGAAAACATGCCCATGTTTGCTCATGTGATAGATGTTAATGCCAATATTCTCCATGAGCTTGTGTAGGAAGACCAACAAGAGGATTCTTCAACCAACTCTATTCAAGCCACACACTCACCAATTCTATCACCCATTCAGCAACAACATCAATCTCCACAACCCCCTTCTCCTACAAATCAAAATTCTCAACCCATCTCACCCACTAACTCTGTTCACCCTCAACAATCTCCCTAAGCTAATCAAAACACTGTCTCTTAAGCCAATACTATTCAATTATCATTATCCAAGACTGAATCTTCTGTCCATTCAAATGATACTGAACCAGTTTCTCCAGTCATTGTCAATCAGCAGCAACAACAACCACAACATGATGAGCATGATGAATCAAAAGTTGAATGCTCCAGTTCAGCAAGTGTGGCTCATACTAAAGATCATAAAGATGAATTGCTGATCAACAAGAAGAAAAGATACGTATGAGGAAGTATTGCCTATGATAAAGATGACATCAGTGATGAGGACATCCCAGTAAGCAAAAGCTATCTGGTGGCTGAATATAAGAAGCTTGTGATAAAGTCTAATGGCAAAAAGAAAAGAATTCAAGAGCTAAAAGGGATTTTTGAAGAAAAGGATGCTCTACTGATGTAGCTGAAAGCAAGGGTCAAAAGCTTAAGAGAAGATGCTAAGTGCAATAATGAAGTGATTGATGCCTTACTTCAACAAGAGTTTGAGTTCAAAGAATCAATAGAGGCTAAGAAGAGTGAAAATGAGAAGCTAAGGTTGAAGGTTGATCAAATGAATGACTCTCTCTATGATCAATCAGCTCTGTTAAGAAGAAAAGAAGAAGAGATTGATTAGCTGAAGATGAAAACAACTAAAGAAACCTACTGAATCTTTGAAGTCTCTGATCTTATACTCAAGAAAGAGGAAGTATTTGGGTTCCACAAAGAATCAAATTATCAATATTCAAGATTCTCCTAAAAGGTCAAGGCATACATCATTAGAGCACACTCCTTCTATGAATGTCTCAACATCAAAGCAAGCAACTCTGATGAAGCTAAAAGTGATGCTGAATGGCAAAAACTGACTGAAGAGGTGCCTAACAAAAAACAAGAAGACCTAAACGATGATGATATTCTGACAACAAAAGACATAATAGAAGAAAGGCTTGAGTCAAGTATGTTTATGAACCTAATCAACCATGGATTTCCTTATGACATGGTTGAAAGGATGAATATGACTGAGATGAAGAACATACTGAAAGAGTTTGAGCTTGCGAGATTTATGATTCCTATTGTAATTATGAGGAATTCACAACATTTCAAGCCATCCAAAAAATAAAAAAAGACCTAGGCCACTGTGACACATCAAAACTCAGCAACTACAATATGGTCTGTTGGCTACAAGGTCATAACTACAAGACACATGAGCTCAAAGGAAGAAATGTTGGCGAGCTGAGAAGAATTATGGAACATGTTATGATTGTTGAGCTTGACACAAGAGTAAGGTTCAGAACTGAAGCTCCAAATCCAACCTATGAGCACCAAAGCAAACTTTCTGCTAATCCTGTAACTGTTTAATCCAAAGATCAGCACAAAGGCAAAGACAAACTGATTCGAGAACCAAGAGTAGTCATTCCTGGCAAAGTGTGGCCATTAGGGACAACTGTTACAGAAATCACCTCTAATAGAGATATATGATCATATCACAACTCCTAGTTCTGTGAAGAGAAAGCAGGATTATGACCTAGAACTATGATCCAGACTGGGATTGTGCAATTATCAAAAGAACCTCCGAAAGATTCAGTATTTCCATGATACAGAAGCATTGCTGAGGCTTCATGAGAGCGATATCAAGGACCCGTAAAGTCTAATAATGTCTAACTATCCAATTCACTCAAGGCGAAGAGATTTCTCTGTGTTGGTGGGAAAACTGAAGACAAAATTCATAGGTTATGTGCTCAAGGAAGCTAAGAGAAATAATGATGATCATAGAAAGAGAATTTAAAGAATCAAAAGAACAACAAAGCCCTCTTCACTTGTTGATGAGGAAATGTTGAAAAGGGTGGGATACAGCCATGGAAATGCAGCATCTATCAAAAGCTTCAAGGGAAATCAATACACGTCTCCCATAACAGAATGGGGTTATGTTGAGAAAACAAAAGAGCTGGTGCTACTCAAGAATGCTAAAAGAAAGAAGGCTGAGAAGATTCGAATTTTTGACACAGTGGAGATCAAATTGCTTCACCCAAGCTATACTTCATATTTTCATGACAAATTCTTTCCAAAGCTAACTGATGAAAAGCTGAGAATGACTTGTGTCTATATGTGCACATGATTCAAGTTTTGTGGATAAGCTGCATGTCAAAGCATACAAGAGAAGAAGGTATAATGCTGGGATGCTGAAGGGAGCCAACATTAAAGATATATCAGAACTGAGAATCTTAGAAGAAGATGAGATAGAAATTTTTAACAATCAATGTGTTGTGGAAACCCTCACCAAAGAAGAAGATGTATTGGGGCTGACTTTTGAGACACTCCAAAGGATATGCAAAATGGAGACAAGTACAAATACCATGATTAAAAGGATGCAGTATCATATTTCAACAAGAAAATGGTTTCAAGATTGAAGGAGCTTTCAGTTTTGAAGAAATGATTACAAGTATCTAAGCCTAAGGGGGAGTATTGTTAGGTCTAGGATCAGTACATCTAGTCCATTTTGTATAGGCTTAGTACTTGAATCAATATCTGTAATGAATGTTTGTATTTCATTATTATGTAAGCATTAAATGTATAGTTTAACCCATATATATGTGTGTTGATTTATGTGTGATTGCAGGTACAAACATTATACTTAGTCAATTTCCAAAACATTCGGAAGAAACAGTTTGTTGCGGAAGAACAAGATTCCTGCGGAAGAACAACAGCTTCAGAAGAACAACCAACTACAGAAGACAATACTCATGCGGAGTCCAAACACTTGCACTCAAACAATACAAGTATTACAAGTCAACAACTCAACAAGTCAGTTATGCGAATCCTAAGAAATCTGGAGATTCCTTAACAAAAAAATTCAAATCCTAAGAGATCCGATGTTTCCTTAACAGAAACATCATTGTCTATATATTTGGATCCTAGGATTCAAATCAGAGGACAACAACAGGAATACAACAATTCCACAACAGAAAAACATCACACAACCAAACCCTAGGAGCCATCACATCAAATTCAATATCATTTATTCTTAGTTATTTGTAATCATGAACGTGTTTTTAATGAAATACATTTGATTTAAACTGATCATTAGTTGTATTTCATCAATCGTATTCTTGAATATTTATTGATATTGATAAACATTTAATTCGAACAATTAAAAGATAATTCCTAATTGCGATCCTTGGCTTCACACTTATAGGAAAGCTAAAACTGTGTTTTGGGTTGCTGTTACAAACCTAGAAAGATTAGCATTTTAGTCTTTAGATATGTTTTGTCATAGTTTAGGGACTTATTGTGTAAATATATGTTCCTTTTTTGTTTCTTGATTATTAGTATAAATAGGATTGCTTATGTATGTGCAGGTTAAGACTTTTGATATTTCTCTCTCAATTTGCACTTTGTAATCCATCTAATATCAATGAAAACTCTATGAATTTTTCTGATATTTGTTTGTTTTCATTACATTGTTCATATTATTGTCAATTGCTTGATATCAATTACAAATCGATCCATTTGAACCTATCAAATGGTATCAGAGCTTTCGGTTCAGTGATTGAAGTTCAAAAACGACTTTTTGAGCATTTTTTATCACTTGAATATGTGATTTGATCACAATTGTGCAATTAACTGATGATTTAGTTATGTTTCATCACTAGAAACATGATTTGAATCTCAATTGAGTGATTTTACATCATCAAATCTGAGATTTTATTAAATTTGTGTTCAAAACGAACACTAATTTGGTAAAATTAAGTCCTAAATTGTTGTTAATTGAAAGATATGAAGCTAAAGGATTGATTATCGGTGTAGTTGTGACTTGATTGAACAATTTCAGATCAATTTATCAAGCTTTGGAAAAATTGGTAAGATCAGGTTGTTACGAAGATCATGAATTAGGCATTTGAAGTGTTGAAACCATCTGAAAATCACCTAAGTGTTTAGACGCATGAACACTGTTCAGACGCTTTAACACTGTTTTGGCGTTTTAGAAGTGGTAGCTTTGGCACTGTGTAGGCATTTCAACATTGTGCAGACGTTTTTCAGAAGTCAAGTCCCAGGTGCTTTTGACTATTCAGGCGCATCAACACTGTTTGGGCGCTTTGACACTGTTGGCGCGTTTCTACACTTGGAAACTTCAGAAGTATTCTAAGGCAATCCCTTAGGAATTTCTAAGACAAGTTGGGGAGTTTCTCTATTGTTTAGGCATTTTACTACTATGCACACACATCACTACTATTCAAGCACTTCTAATTCAAACTTATCACTTAACACTTAGAAATTTTTCAAAAATCCAAAATATTTTCATTTCTTTATTTCATTTCAAAACTAAAAACATCAAAAATAGCATATTTTCTTGAATCAAAAACTTAATCATGGCTAAGTCTGAAGATTCAGAGCACAAAGTACCAAAGCTAAAGAATCAAGCCGACTTTAAAAATTGGTCACTTAGATTAAAATATCATATGAACTCAATTGATACTAATCTATGGAAGTCAATTCAAAAAGGACCTCACATTCCAATCACTTTAGATGGTCCTGATAGAGGATTTGTATATAGTAAAGATACTCAAGAGCCATATCCTGAAGATGGCTTACATGGTGATGACTTAAAGAAAGTGAAGAACGATGTTAAAGCTAACTCACTCGTGTGCAAAGGGTTACCCCTGGAGGTACTTTCAAGATTGGAGAACTATAAAACTAGTTATACAATGTATAAAGCTTTGAAAGTTATGTGTGAAGGAGGTAAAGAAATCCAAATCTCAAAAGACAAAAGTTAAAAAGACAACTTGAACTTTTTGAGCACATGTCAGGAGAAACTATAAATCAGATGATGAATAGATATGTTCAACTCACATCTGAAATGTCAACTTTAGGAATCAAAAATGATCTTAAAGATCTAAATGATAGACTCCTGAATGCACTTCCATCTTCATGGAAACAAACTATAACCCTGCTAAAGCATATTGAAAAGTTTCCTATGGATCTTGATCTTCTTATTGCAAAGATTGAATCTGTAGAAATTGATGAACGTTCAAGAAATAATGGCAGATCTGCTTCAACATCACAATATAAGTATGTTTCTTCTCCAGCAAATACTATTGAAAATGCCTTTCTTTCCAAGAATGATGCTACTCCTGAAGATGAGGGTGATCTGTTCATGGGAGCTGGATTTTTCATAGGTACCCCAGTCTATTCAACCTAGCCACAACAACAACAGTCTCCATCAAAATCTACTATGCCTAAAACTCACAATGAGACTCCATCTTCTAACTTTGCTAATCCTAGCAAAGATAAAGATATTATAAATATCCTATGACAGGATGAAGTCCAAAACTGCTTTTACAGCTTTAATGGCAAGCTTCCATGCCTACCAGGGTAGTCATATAACTCAACTTGATTCGGTTTTGCAAGATTTATTCGAGATGGATCCTGATGACGTAGAAGAAATGGACTTGAATTGGCAAATGGTGATGATTTCTTACAAAACACAAAAGCACTCATATGTCAACACGAACTACAAGCCCAGTGCCAATAAAATAGTTGGTTTTGACAAGTCAAAATCAAGATGTTTCAACTGCAATAGTTATGGCCATTTTTCTAGAGAATGTAAAGCTCCAAGAACTCAAAGTGGAAATGGTCAAAGTAGTTCAAATAATTAGAGACATCAGCATCAGACTTAAAAAGACATTCCAGAAACCATATTAGAGTTTGCCTATGCTAGAATTAAAAGATGAACAAAAGTCAGCTGAAGAACTAAAGAAAGCACTGGTTGTAAGCATAAAAGATAGTTATGATTGGAGTGCATATGCTGAACAATTTACTTCTGATCTTACTTCAGGTTTAGCATTGATCTCAGAAATAAATGAAGACTAGTCTGAAGACAAGGATCCAAAAATAGATGAATCTGAAAATGAGATAGACTATGACTGGAGTGACAAGTCAGATCCAAAGGAGGAAGAAGTTGCTCTCATGGAAAAGTCTGAACAACCAAAGGTTGTAAAATATGTTTCTGACATTGAGTCTGCAAATTCATATCCTAAAATTCCAACTGACATAAGAGAAAAATTGTACACAAAATCATGTTTTGAACAGGTTGAACATTATAGAAATTACTCATTCAAAATATGTGACAAATTAAAGCAAGAAGAATCAATGCATAGAAAACTAAAAGATGATCATAAAGTTGCAGATGAAAAAATAATGTCACTTCAAGCAAGTTGGAATAAAACTCTAAAAGAACTTGAAATAGTTAAAAAACAACTTCAAGAAATGACACAGACACTTGAACAAGGAAAAGTGGCACATGCTGCAACTCAAGTTGATTTGGCAAAAGTAAAAAGCTAAAAGACTATAGTTAGGCAACTGGTAAATGGAAGGAAGGATAAAGATAAATCAGGATTCAGTTTTACACATGACCCTATGCTTGAGTCAATCTCTAAAATTTTACCCGAAAATTTCAATACTCATGATCATTCACCAGAAAACAAGACTAAACTAGAAGAATTTCAAGAAAAAAAGAAGATTGATCAAGAAAATGCTAAAAGTGAAATTAAAAAAGTAAACATTCAAATATTCGAGGAGAATGACAAAGAAAAGATTAAAAATAGTAATTCAATTAAAGAAACATCTTACAAACCTTGAATGAAGAATAAAAAGTTATTTGTTTCAAAAGGTGAACGTGTCATAGAGAAGTGCCAAATTGATCAAGATATGAAAAAGCAAATGAGATCAATCTTAAAATGAAAGGAAAATGTCAAGAAGATAAAGCAAACATTCTATCTTCTGATGATTCAAGTTCAAATGAACTAAATCAAAACAAAGAATGTGATAAAGAATCTTCTCAAGATTCAATACCACAAAATACTAAGAATTCATCAAGAAATCAAAGAAGAAGAAAACCAACTTCAAAAGCTAAACAGTCTGAACAAAACAACAACTCAAGTAAAATCAAACCTATGAAGTTTGTGTCGGCGGGAACTTTCAACATGAACACAATATCAAAAATAATATCAAAACCAAAGAACAAATTCAACTCTGATGTGAAAACAGGTTCAGGTCCTAAGTCTTCCGCTATTCAACATAGATTTGTATCTAAGGAGAAAAAGAATTGTGATATTGTTCAAAAGCTAAATCCAAAAATTCAAAAGACTAAACTTACACAGCATAAAAAAAGCTTAACTAGGCTACTCCTATATCTAAACAAGGATCTAATGTTGCATCTACATCCATGGTTAAGAAAATGTTGTTTCAAAAGCCACAATAATACTGCTATATATCTGACATGCATAATCATAACACTTCTGAGTGTTATTTCGACAAATACTGTCACATATGTGATATGACGAATCACAACACAGTTGATTGTTTTTATAACCAATATTGTGCATTGTGTGATGAAAGGTTCATAATACAGATGATTGTTTCTTCAGAAATAACTCACCTAGAATGAATTTTGACAACCAAGGATATGCTAATCCAAAGTTCAAAGAAATCACTATAATGGATTTCAAAATCAAACAAAAACACCTTCTCTGGGTTTGGGATCATTTAGAAGTGTAGATACATGTGTACCTAGTTTAGGAACTCATATGTAAAATGTCTTTCATGTCTAACATATATGTAGCAAAATGGGTATGAATGAAATGTAATGTGTTTGCGATGCTTATTATGTTTAATATTTCATTGACTATTGTGTGTTAACGCATATTGAACTAACTATATAGGTTTGTAGTTGTTTACATAGTTCTTAGTCAATAATGGTTGACAAACATGCTTAAACTTAACCTTGTGAAGTTCTCATGTGAATGGACCATGCTAATGGACCACACACACGAATACTTCATGCTAATGAACCAGTCGCATGACTGAACCAGGAGAATAGATCAGTCACACGATTGTAACATGAGATTGACTCAGTCGCACGATTGAATCTTCAGTCGTGCGGATGGATCAACCCCATGCTTCAATCGCACAACTGAACCATGCAAATGGTTCAGTCGCACGAATGGAAAAACCTAACCTTTAAATACCACTTAATTCGTGGAAAACAGAACAATTCGAATCCCTACGCACTAAATCGTACCCTAGCCATCCAGAGACCCAAGAACACCTGTTCCAAGTTCATAGATCACAGTAAATCATCGTACTATTGTTCTTAACGTTTAGTTTCATTCTTGGATTGATTATACTTGCGTTCTCGCTGATTGGATCGCCAATCAAATAGGATTCCGCACTATTTGGTTTGGTATACACGTAAATTAGTTAGTACTCTGTACCGTACACGGTCCTAACAAGTGGTATTAGAGCTTTGGCTCTTGATTTGCGTGTGATTCAATTGATTTTGATATAAAAATCATGTTTTTCACTCAAATGATAATAAAACTAGTTACTACTAAGGTAACACGGAAAAAGTAGACCTAGAGGTTGCTAGACCATTTGATGATGTGTCGGTAAATTCAACACAATAGATAAGTAGAACTCGTTGGTTATGTCAAGCTCAAACTAAGTTGTTCAACAAGGTATGGATTATCATCTTATCCCTGGTTAACATAATCAACAAAGTTCCAATAAGGGGTGACGAGCAAAATAAATGCCGCAAATATATGCGGATGACCATAAAATGAGCAAAGCACATGATGAAAAATGCAAAAAGCAATCAAGCTAATAACCTATGTTGTTGGTGCGATCTATGCAAAAAGAATAAAATTGCTCAAACAAGAAGATAGGGTGTGTGCCTCTCTGTTGTGCGGTGGCACTGACCTGAGGATAAGCACAACCTAAATATTGTAGAATTCATTGGTGTTTGCGCCTCTTTGCTGTGCGGTGGCACTGACCCGAGGCTTAGCATCTCTTTGAAAGCTCTTGAATAGTTTATTCTTGAATACTACCCATAGACCGCTCAAAAATCTCCTGAGGAATGTTGATTACCATATAGCGTGGGATCCACAAATGCTTGTTGAAATAATTAAACCTCATATCATCACCAATTTATGTCAAAAGTCTGTATATGGATTTAAGAGGACAAGTATACTAACAATCATCGTGGCTGCAACTTTGGAAAGTCAACACCACTATGTGCATCTTGTGGTACTAGTATGATTTCCTAGACTTGCTAATGACTCTCGATGAAAACAAGAATCGAGCATCAAAAGGTTTTGATAACATGTCCCGAATAATTTGATTTACCAGTATGATTCCATAATGAATCATTCCACTTATGGTCAAAATAACTTGAAGCTCTCTGCTCTAGAATAAATCTATTAGATATCTATCTTAGGATTTCCACCTCACACAAATTTACAAAAATATGTTTTAATTTTGTCTTTCAGTTCTAGTAGTTTCATTTGTTTAATTTTGTCAGTTTAGTTGTTCAAAGTCGGACTACGTATTGGAATTCTGTCTGGGATCTAATCACTAAAAAGGTCACGTCTGAGGTGACAAAACGTGTTTTCTATTGTTAAAAGGATCACGTCTGAGGTGATCAAAAGTTTTCGAAGTTGAAATGGTCATGTTTCTGACTATAGAATGCTCAAAATGTTTTATCTATAGTTAAAAGGGTTAAGTGTCAAATGATCATCAAGTCAAAATCATAAGTATGAGGCCATCCGCATGACTGGACCATGAGTATGGACCAACCGTACGATTGGACCACCTATATGAGCCCGTTCGCACAACTGAACCATGAGTATGGACCAGCCGTCCGATTAGACCATTCATATTAGTCCAATTGCATGACTAAACCACACGTATGGCCCAAACGTGCGATTGGACCATCAGCATGAGTAATCTTACACGATTGGTTCATAAAATGAACTAATCGCATGAATAGAGGTGACCGAATGACACAATCGCAGGACTGACATCTAGTCGCCCGACTGAAGGTGACCGACTGTACCAGTCGCATGATTGATCTTCAGTCGCACGAATTAAGAATGGGATTAGGCTTAGTCGCACGGCTGAAAGAAACCCTAGTATAAAAGGAGAGGGAGTCGGTCGCAGTCACTCATCGCCCCTAAATCACACGACTCTACCGTTACTCTGCCCGATTTTCATTTGACCATTATAGACTACAAATTGTTGTGTTCTGACAATTTCCAGTGATTATACAAGTAAGTGCGGTGCAATCCACTCAAATGTCCATCGATTTGTGCCCTAAATGAGTGAATTTATGCCCTAAACAGAACCGAGACTTAGTTTGCCTAAGAAACTAATAAAACTAAGTACATTTTGAAATTAAAGATTATTAGGTGTTATATCGATCATTTGCGAGACTAATGAACCAAACCACGACGTCTAACATTAAATTTTGCTCAAATTTTGAATTTGAATTGAACAGACAGTCTGTCATACGAATGGACACCCTGATGAACTTCAATCGCACGACTGAGTTGGGCGAATGGCTCAATCACACGACTGTACCATGCGTATGAGTTTAGTCGCACGACTGGTGTAACCGCATGAGATAGCATACGACTGATCCCAGTCGCATGCTCAGTCGTACGTAAGAGCTCAATCGCATGACTAAATCTCAGTCTCACAGTTCATTCGCACAACAGAACATAAAACTTCGAGTTCAAATGAATCAAATTGTTACTCATTGATACGTACCAACGCTTATTTGCATTGTGTAACAGATGGCTAGTCGTTGGACTATGAGCATGAAGCACAACAACTGTGCTCATCTGGATCTGACATCCAGGAACACAGCAACTTCTCAGACATTATTACTTTTCTATGGAGATCGAGGATTTTCCATGCCATATCGACTCCTTGCACACCATACCGCTCAGTTCAGCAGGCCTTCTGGGAAGGCGCGGTTGTCGACAGGACCTTAGAGCCCCAACGTATCAGGAGCTCTGTCTTTGGCCAGGCCATTGAGATCACTGAGGACGATCTCAAGACTGTATTAGAGCTTGGGACGATGCTGACTGCCCGACCCGATTACACCCAGTGATAGTACGGGGCTATTTTCTGCGGGCCAAGTACTCAGGGGATATCACCGTAGGGGTGCTCAACAAGAGCAACCTGTGCCCCCAATTCAAGTACTTGGCCCACGGGCTGCTCAAGTGCATTGCCTCCAGGAAGGGAGGCTCCGATGAGCTTTTAGATCAGATTTAGAACGCCTATGTGGCGTTGGTGCTGAACCATTCGTTCAGCTTCTGTAGGATGATCTTCACCTACCTGGCAGAGAACATCGAGGCGAAGGGGAAGGAGAGATTTTGCATGTACCCTCGCTTCATGCAGATGATTATTGATCAGAAGCTCCCACAGCTACCAAAGGACAAGGAGGATGTCGTGGTGCTCGAGGTGATGGACGATACCACCTTGGGTTGGATGAAGGTGTACAGGGGGAAGCAGGTGAGATCCCCCTATCAGGCTGCTGTTCGGGCATCTGGCCCGTGAGGACTATGTGGCGCCGTCACGAAGGAAGTGGCGCAACGATGATAACGACTCAGATACTGGGCGGATTGTGCTTCGCACTAATGAGTCAAATGATGATGACAGTGGTGATGGTGGAGACTCTGGCCCCGCTTCATCTAGGGCCCCCACTACACATGTTACATCTCCACCACCCACCATGGAGATGCTACCACAGCTGGTTTCCATCAGGATTTCTGTCCTCCTGAGGAGGAGGAGGAGGAGGAGGAGGATGAGGAGCCACTGACTCGGACGATGGGCAGCAAGGTTGTAGCCACCGAAAGAGGGATTCAGGTGCTTGGTGGACGCCCAGGTGAGTGTGGAGAGACTATGACTGATCCTACCTACACCCCAGCTCAGTCCAGCTTCCCAGGGGGAGCATCCTCCTCGAGGGTTTTGAGGAAGAAGAGAACGGCTCAGCCCCACGGGATGAAGCCCAGAGACGGAGGTACACAATGATTACAGCCTCTTCCCCCACTGCCACCACAGCTACCACCACCACCATTACCTCACCCACCACAACTACTACACCACCACCCATCTTTACTTCCACACCTTCACCTACCACTACCTCACCCACCACCACTACTACCACTCCACCCACTCACATACCACCACCTATATTCACCACTACCACCACTAGCCACCAAGCATGACTATCATTTCACCCATCATTCCCCTCAGATCATCTCTACCTCCCAGTGGGGTAGAGGAACAGCTGTTAGCGCTGAATCGTATGGTGCTGAAGCTGTTGGCTGCCGATGACGACAAGACTACTTAGCTACAACATCTAGTGGAGCTAACTGCTGCCCAATCACCGCAGATATCTCAGCAGGCTTGGGAAATTGCCCAACTCAAGGAGCATAAAGCCCAATCAGCAAAGAAGATTGAGGAGTTGGAGACATCTAACAGGTCTATCATGCTCAAGCTTAAGGGATCAAAAGAAGAGCCTCTGAAGATCAGAGAAGAAGATGATGATGATGATGATGATGATGATGATGATGGTGGTGGTGAGGATGAGGATGAGGAGGATGATGATGTGGATGAGACAGATGAAGAGGTGATGAAGGAAGGGATGAGAATGATAAGGATGATGATGAGGAAGGAGGCAATGCGGGTGCTTCAAAGGCCACACATGCTAGAGAGAGGCGCACCAAGAAGACTCAGGACCAGGGTGCCTTGACCTCAGCCCCGCCTGAAGCAGAGCACATGATTCAAGATAAAAGTAATATTTAGATGTTTATGTAAATTAAATCTTGTGTAATTGAATCATGTATTAAGCTTATGTACTTAATGTTTATATATATATTTGCGATTTAATTGTCTTGATTATTGACAAATGATTGATGTGTTAAATGTTTAAATCAAGCAGATTAACCATCTCAGTAAAATTAGTATGATGTTGCTCCTTACAGAAGTCTTAATTCACTATGATACTTGATTTGCAAGGGATTGTCAGGAGGTCTGTGAGTTACACTCCTGAAGAAGGAGAAATAATTCACGATCTTACTTATGAGCAACTGGCAGAGATGTTCTGGCTGAATCCGGATGAACTAGTCAAAGATGCTCCAACTGTTGAAGTTGCAAGTGACGACGAGTTGAATGACATAGACGACATCGAGATCGAGAACGTCACCGCGGAGCATTATCCTGAGTATACTGATAGAGAGGGAAATGTGGTCCCCAATCTGGGAGATACTCTAGTCAGTGATACTTTCGATAAACAGGATCAGATGGAAAGTGAATCTGAGAAGAATAAGGATCAAGCCCAAGCCTCAGACACTGATGTCGACATCAAAAAGGCTAAATGGGCAGCATGTTTTGCGGATATCCGAGCCCAACACACCGCTCCAAAGCCGAGTGCTTACACCAAGCTCTACAAAGCGAAAAAGCATCATAAGGTGTCAGGCAAGATTATCGTGTGGGCCTATTTTGAAGATCTAAATGTATATGCTGCCAAGAGGGAGAAGGGAATCGCGTACTTCCGATTCCCACATGATCTGAAGACTTTCCCTGGTTTTGAGCTCAACCAGTTGGCCAAACTGAAGCTGTTATATGCTGACCCAAGAAAGATGTCAGCTGGTTTGAGGCTGCACTACAGAAAGAGTACCACACCAGGTGGGTCAACTTCATACCTCAATAACCGATGAGGTAAATCAGACGATCAGAAGTTGATGCCATTACTTGAAAGCCCAAGATAGTGCTGAAGTGGAGTCCTTCACGCACGATGTCAAGAATCTCGTTAAGGGAAATGCCATAGGACTTCACTCCACACATTAAGTGGTGGTACTATGATTGGAAAAAAGGTGAGGCGGTCATAGTTCTGAACAGAGATGGAAATATGGAAACTATCAGGGTATTTGACCCAATGTGGCTAACTAACTTGTCTTCTGACGATGCCTACACTTTATACAAGTGGCCACTATTCTATGACGCGCAAGACACTATACAAGCCCTCCAGTTCCAAAACGTGATAAGACTCTGCTTTGCTTTCGAAATACATGCAGGAGTTACAAGGGAGGAGAAGTACAAAATGTTTGAAGATTGATGAAGAATGTTAGACAATAAAGTAAACTAGGTCCAAGGGGGAGTTTGTAGATACATGTGTACCTAGTTTAGGAGCTCAAATGTAAAATGTCTTTCATGTCTTACATATATGTAGCAGAATGGATATGAATGAAATGTAATGTGTTTGTGATGCTTATAATGTTTAATATTTGATTGATTATTGTGTGTTAATGCATATTGAACCAACTATATAGGTTTGTTGTTATTTACATAGTTTTTAGTCAATAATGGTTGAGAAACGTGCTTAAACTTAATCGTGTAAAATTCTCATGCGAATGGACCATGCTAATGGACCATACGCATGAATACTTCATGCTAATGAACTAGTTACACGACTGAACCAGGAGACTAGATCAGTCGCATGATTGTAACATGAGATTGACTCGGTCGCACGATTGAATCTTCACTCGTGCGGATGGATTAACTGCATGCTTCAATCGCACGGCTGAACCATGCAAATGGTTCAGCTGCATGAATGGAAAACCCTAACCTATAAGTACCACTTAATTCGTTGAAAAACAGAACAATTCGAATCCTTACACACTAAATCGTACCCTAGCCATCCAGAGACCCAAGAACACCTGTTCCAAGTTCATAGATCGCAGTAAATCATCCTACTATTGTTCTTAACATTTAGTTTCATTCTTGGATTGATTATACTTGCGTTCTCACTAATTGGATCACCAATCAAATAGGATTCCACACTATTTGGTTTGGTATACACGTAAATCAGTTAGTACTATGTACCGTACACGGTCCTAACAAGAAGAATCAATTCAGATTATGATAATGTTGGGTTTGTTGGACCTTAATCAAAGTAGTTTAACCATTTAAACTTGAAAAACACAGCGGATTAAAACCTTAATATTATCATTTGTAATCTGAAAATCAAGGCTAATAACATATCATCAACAAACCCAAAATCATAGGATCATTTGTATGTGTTTGAACTAGGTACCAACAACAAATAACAACCATAATATGACATACAAATTACCTTTTGTATGCTGCTGAAAAACATGATGAAGGGGAAAGAATATGAGCTTCTTGAATGACCGAAACACCAGTGTCCTCAAGCATCCAACCCACAAGCATCAAGCAAAGACCACTCTTGCTAGAATTTGTACACCCAAAACGACCAAGAAGGCTGCTGGAAAACCGATTTCCAGCCTTGATTAAGCTGCTGGAGAACTGATTTTCAGCCTTGATTCAGCTGCTGGAAAACCGATTTCCAGCCTTGATTATCTTCAAGAAAAGAAAGAAAGTTTGTTCTTCTTGGTCTTTTGCATGTATAAGAGAGAGAGAGTTGGAGTGTGTATCTTATTCTTGGAGTATGGTCACTTGAAAAAAAACAAAGACCCCTACCCCATATGGGGCGGCCGAAAGTTGTACAATGGAGGGGTTTCCCCCCAAAACCAATCTCCAATTTTTAATAAACTAGTTGTTTTAATAGTTATATAATTAACCTTTTAATTATATAACTCGTACACACTATTTATTATTTGATGTTATTTAACTAAATTAAACAACATTACAAATAATATCCATGAACAAAATATCCCTATAAGTTGTTCAATCTCATATGCAACTTATTTAAAAAACCCATTTTCTAAATTGGTGTAATTTATAATTGCATGATCATATCATCAATTAAATATTAATTGGTGTTTGCTAAGCTTGTTATTGGGTATGACCCGACTTGGATCATAACGTACTAACCACATCAATGTTCTATGTGTCTTGGGCATAAGAATCCAACAATCTCCCACTTGTATAAGATTCATAGAAGATTGATGCAAGCAGTAAATACCCCCTAACAACGGTTTACTACCCTTAATACGCATGACTTAAAGCCATTCAATAACATCATCCCCTTCAAGTATCCAACTTGAAATGATTTAGGTGAATCAATCATTTATCCTTTGGTTACAGATGTCATGTTAAATCCAAGGACATAGAATGATCATTCCTTGTTGATTTAACTTAATCAGGCCTTAGACATCTTGCTCTCAACGAATAAGAGGAACAAATTCCATCTTGACTACATACATTTTTCACAATCATCTCGTGTCACACCTGAACATAGCCTTATGTACTGCCCATTATTTCAGAGTAGTGAAGAACTAGCTCAAGTTATAACATTTGGTGAATATCAAAACCCAATATGTATCTCATGTCGGAGGATACCAAATGATATTTGCCTTTACTCAAATTTACTTATGATCAATCTAGAAGATTCCATGTAGTAAAATTGAGATGCGAGTCAGTCCAATATTTGTATCCCACAAATATCTATGAACTTTGGCAGCAACCTATTGCTCTATATTCATTCCTTATGAATATCCACCAATCCATGTTCATAATAGTCTTACGTTCATATTTGTTCCCACAAACATGACCGACTACGGACATTTAGAATAATAAACATATTCATGGATGTATACATGCTTAAATGAATATAACTCAAAATATCACAAGTATATAAAGAGTTAAATATTACATTGTTTCAAACTTTTAAATACTAAACAGATCAATTCCAATAACTAGAATATCGAAGTCCTAAGGCACAAGTATGACTTTCATGCTTTGCCTTTTCAAGGAGCTTCGTGAGTGGATCCGCAATGTATTGATCGGTGTGAACTTTACAAATACATATTTTTTCCCTTTTCAACTTCATCCCTTATGTAGTTGAATATCCGCTCAATGTGCCTAGCCTTTTGAAGAGGACATGGTACCTTGATTTATGCAATCATACCCTCATGATCACAAAAGGATTTTTAGGGGTCTTGAATGGTAGAGACCACCCTAGGTCGGCGATAAATTTCTTTATCCATGCAGCTTCCTGCTGCTAATGATGCGGCAATGTATTCGTATTTTATAGTGGACAATGCTACTCCATTCATAATGAAGACATACCCCGATTGTGATCGAGAATCATCTCGAACGGTTTGGAAAACTTGCATCTGTGTAACCCTTTACAACAAGTTCCTCTTCATCAAATCCGTATATTAGAAACATTTCCTTAGTCCTCCTAAGGTATTTCAATATACTTTTAACAGCCATCCAATGGCTATTACCTGGATTCTGCTAATATCTGCTTGTCATGCTTAACGCGTATGACACGTCCAGTCTAGTGCATATCATCGCATGATGGATCCTATAGCTGATGCATATGGGATGTCCTTCATTCGATCTTGCTCATACTTTGAGATTGGACATTGAGATGTACTCAATATTGTCCCTCTTTGAATAGGTACCATACCTTTCTTAGAGTTTTTCCATCTTGAACCTTTTCAAGACTTTATTAATATATGCACTTTGATTTAAACCTGTCAACCGCCTCGATCTATCCCTATAGATCTTTATTCTCAAAATATAGGCGGCTTCACCGAGATTTTATGGAAAAACAACTTCCAAGCCAGGTTTTGACACCTTCCATGGTTGGAATATCATTTCCAAAAGGTAGTATGTCATCAACATACAATACTAAGAATGTTATTATGCTCCCACTAGCCTTCTTATATACACAAGCCTCGTCAGCATTCTTGATGAAACCAAATTTCTTGATCTCTTCATCATAACGTTGATTTCAACTTCTCGATGCTAGATTCAATACATAGATTGATCTCTTTAACTTTCATACTTTATTAGGATGTTGTGTATCGAAAAAACCATCTTGTTGAACCATATGGACAGTCTCTTCGAGATGTCCATAAAGAAAAGAGGTTTTGTCATCCATTTGCAAAATCTCATAGTCATAATATGCAACTATGGCAAATAATATCCTAATTGACTTTAGCATTGCCACAGGCGAGAAGATTTCATCATAATCAACCCCTTGATTTTGAGTGAAACCTTTTGCTACAAGTCTTGCTTTGTAAGTATCCAAGTTTCCATGTATATCTATTTTCTTCTTGAAACCCACTTGCATCCAACCGGTTTGGAGTTAAGTGGAGGGTCAACCAATTTCCAAACTTGATTGTCATACATGGATTGCATCTCAATGTTCATGGCTTCCAGCCATTTGTCCCAATCCGAATTGGACATTGCTTCATGGTATGTGTTTGGCTCATCGGAGTCAACCACATAGTATCCATTCATGAAAAATCCATATCTTTCAGGTGGAATGCTAACTCTACCAGATCTTGATCAACCTCTTGATCATCATCAACAACCTCTTGTTGATTGCTAGTGTCAACCAAACGTGTATCGGCTTGTGGATCTTGATCCTCATCAATTCCACTATTCTATACGTTATTCCTCCATAAGGAACTTAGTTTCCAAGAACTCAGCCTTTTGAGCAATAATTACTCTTGCTCTGTTGGATCAAAGAAGTAGTATCCTATACAATCTTTAGGATATCCAACAAATATACACTTAGTGAATCGACTATCTTGGTCAGGGCCATATTCAAAATACGAGCCTCGGAGAGCATTACGAAATCCCAAAATGATATAGGTAGTGAGCTTATAGCCATCATAGATTGAACCATATCCAATAGGGTTTGATTTCTCCTTTCAGGCACACCATTATGTTGTGGTGTTCCAGTTGGAGTAAGTTGTGAGACAATCCCATAACTTCTTAGATGGTACTAAAAAGCATCATTGAGGTATTCACCTCCTCTATCTGAACAAAGAACTTTGATAGTGTTATTGAGTTGATTTTCTACTTCATTCTTGAAGATTTTGAACATTTCAAAAGCTTCATGTTTGTGTGTCATCATGTACACATAACCATAGCGACTATAATCGTCGGTAAAGGTAATGAAGTATCTTTCACCATTTCGAGTCATTGTCTTAAAAGGGCCACATACATCCAAATGTATGATTCCTAATAAGTCTTTTGCCCTCTCGTTAGTGCCATTAAAGGGCGACTTGGTCATCTTACCTTTTAAACAAGATTCACACTTCTCGAATGAAACATTTTCATTTGTTTTTCAAAAGACCATTCTTTTGAGGTGTTTGAATCTGATTCTTGTTTATGTGACCAAGATGACAATGCTAAAGATAAGAATCACTTAAACCCATTTTAAGTTCCTTGGTGCTTGTTTGGTATAATGAGCTATTATAGGATGAATTATTATGAACCAATTCATAGATTCCATTAAAAGGCATAGCCTTGAAATAGAATACATCATCCATACAAACATAAATACCATCGTTAACAAACTTTAATTCATAACCACATTGTTCTAAAAGGGAAAACAAAATTATGTTCCTAGTCTAACTAGGAGCATACAAAATGTTCTCAAGAACAACTTCCAAACTATTTGAAAGTTTCAAAATATCGTCTCTTTGGGCTTCGTCATGAATTTTTGCTCCGTTGCCCATGTAGATACTTGTGTCTCCCTTTCTTAAGTGCTAATTTCTTTTGAACCCCGACAACAATTGCATATGTGAGTTGCACATCCGGTATCCAATACCCATGTGTTTGAAGAAATAACATTTCAACCAATGTGAATCATGAAAGTTGTACCTGAGGTTTGGCCAGCATCCCTCTAGTTTCTCAACTCTTTGAGATAGGTTGGACAATTCCTTTTGCAATGACCTATCTCACCACACTCAAAACATGGATCGTTCTCCGCTACCTTAGGCATCTTAAGCTTAGGCTTTGGAGGTTTCGAGTTAGCCTTTCCTTTCCCTTTTCCTTTGATGTACCCCTTTCCTTTGACAACATTTGCCTTGGGATCTGTCACACCCTCAAAATCCACTTGCGGAGTTTTACCGCGAGGCGTGTGAACAAACCAGGATCACAGTCAATAGTTACTCAGAACGACTCTATATGCCATAACATAACAAATTCAACCAAAATACCAACGTTAATTAATGCGGAAGCGTTTTTGAAAACAACCCAAGTCTATAAGTATAACTTATGGCAAAACAAGTGCCAAACCAAAAGTAAACCATAATTGTTAAAATGACACATTGTCTTGAAGCATAATGTCTTAAATGAAGTGAACCGTGCAGTGCTCCTATGGCAAGCAAGTTAAGGACCTGAGAAAAGCATACTAAAATGTCAACACATAGGTTGGTGAGTTCAAGAGTTGAGTTCAATAAACATGTAAACAGTTGCGATAAATATAAGCAGGTATGGTAATAGATAGCTAGTCTATTATCAACAAATATTATACATATGATTTTGCAATTGAAGCTGACTGTGATAGTTGTTGCCTCCTGTCCACGACTTACCATGTCGTGACAATGATCAATAGGACAAATTGCACCCGGATGACCTCGAGTCACACAGGTGGGGCTCGTCAGACCCAGTAGTACTACCCAAGTTTCCCCGCTATTAAATATTAACAATTCAAAAGTGTGAGGACTTTTCTCATGGTAAACAGCACTATATTAATATTTTACACAACTTAAATAATAAAATCGTTCGTATAAATACCAGTATGCTATCTCCCAAAAGAGATTAAGTAAAGAGTGGGGCATGAACTCACCTGATGTATGCAAAAGTACTTAGGGTTATTTTGAGAAACGAGAGGATAGCCAACCTTCACAGGTTATCTAGATCATGTGAGTACATAAGTACGTGTAAATAAAAGACATGTGAAACCCTAATCATACCCAAAATCAAAGACTCAAGCTTCCAGACAAATAGACACGTTTGACCTAGTTGACCCGTTTGACCCGTTGGTGACATTATGAGTTATAATTCAAATAAAGCCAATGAACACATACAACATACATGATAAGCATTCAAACAGTATCATACATATGCTATATCAACCCGGTGTATCACCTAGATCATCATACAATCAACTACTATACAAGTCATGCGAATCTAGCACATTAACATAACCATTAGCTACAAAACAACTAACATGTCATACAAGGTTCAACCATTCATCACATGCCATGTGAAGCCACTCACGACTTCACATCCTAAACCCTGCCAATCCCACTAAGTAGGGGCCTCAGATCCGCACGCGTGTATAATGATCACAACCAAATTCTTTAAGCATATACATTGCATTCACAACATCACAACAATCAATTACCAGACCCAAGCATGATGTCCTACTACTACACAATACCCAAACCATACATGATTACCAATTCCAATTATCACCCATGATCATCCAAACATGCCATACAACTAATTTAACACGTTCTATTACACTAGGATCCATCCTTGAACATATTAGCAAGTTCCTATCGTCTCAAACATGATCACAACATCATACTTCAACATTTACACAAATAAATTTTCCCTTTTGGGAAAGAACATCCCAAAATCTATCAAACATCCAAAGCATACATGAATTCATCAATAATATACCAATTCAAACTCATACTAACATCTAAGCATGATCAACAACACTAAACACCTCAATCCAACAATCTTCATAAACAAAGTTTCTACTTTTGGCAAGCTATGATCAACATCATCAAATTAAAGATTTCTAGCATTCATAATACCAATCTAGCATCTAATTATCATCATGACACACCCATAACATCATAGCATCCATAATTCAACATTTCATGCAAATAAAGTTACTATTCTTAGTAACCTATGAACAATGCATCCAATCCCAACTTCTTGCATAATCAACGTATTCTAACATTCATACAACCAATTATCATCAAACATTCATCAAACAACCATCATTCATCCATAATCATACAATTTACGAATTAGGGTTTGCTCAAAACCAATTTCATGATCAATCCACTAAAAACATGTAATTCACCCATGATCGACGTTAACTAACATGTATTCAACCTAACTAACATATAAACATCATCAAACAACAACCAATTCGACCTAATGAGGGTCAATTCCGCAAATTAGGTTCGGCCATAATGAACACTTCACAAAAACTCGCAAAAACTAACCTTTAAACTGTAATTGCTTGAAATTGATGATTCCTAAGCGTTGTATAACTTGTAATCGAATCAAATTGATGTTTCCGTGCTTGTTCTGGCTGATTTCGCAAAGGGAGAGGTGTGGGATGGGAGATCGCGGCCGATGGGTGGGGAATTAGGGTTTGGGTTTGTTTTATTAAATTTTATTTACATATTTACCCTTTAAACCCTTGTGTTTTGGTATTTTATAAAAACTAAGCTTTAAACTCTTTGTAAAGTGTTTTTAACTTCATAATATAAAGATATATAACTTATGAAAATCATTATATATCTTATCTTTATAAAAACACAAGACATACGAATAAATAGACACGTTTCCGCGTACGCGATAAATTCTTTAATTAACCGTTTATAAATGTGTAAAACCATAAACATAACCCAATACTCACATAATCACTTAGATTAACATCAAATTAACATTATTCATTATTATTAGGTCACCAACGTTCAACGACAACTAGTGTGTGCTCACGACACGTGTTTACAAGACTTAACGGAACTAACGGGTTTGTAACGGAAATTTACCGGATGTCACATTATCCCCATGTTGAAAGAATTTTCGTCCCGAAAATTGCGTTACATGGTGAGAGTGTTCCATCACTGGTTTCCATCACTGGTCTACTGCATTGGCACACAGAAATCGAAATCGTGTGAGTTTTGGATGAGTTGTCACATCATCCCCATGTTGAAAGAAATTTCGTCCCGAAATTTAAATCAATACCTTCGTCTGCTGGCATCGTTCCTTCGAATAGTTGAGGGTACTTAAGCTTCATTTGATCTTCCCGTTCCCATGTGAATTCCGGTCCACGTCGCGAATTCCAACGGATTTTAACAATAGGTATCTTGCTGCTTAAGTGTTTTCACCTCACGGTCCATCACCTCCACTGGTTCCTCAATAAAACGCAATTGTTCATCCACTTGAATTTTCTTAGTGGTACGACCGTCGTTTCATCAGTTATGCACTTCTTCAAGTTTGACACGTGAAATACATCATGAATTCCACTTAGCGAATCAGGTAGGGATAATCGATACGCTACTGGACCTACTCTTTCCACAATCTCAAATGGTCCAACGTACCTCGGATTTAGTTTCCCTCGTTTACCAAACCGAACTACGCCTTTCCATGGTGAGACTTTCAACAAACTTTGTCACCAACCTGAAACTCTAAAGGTTTCCGTCTCTTGTCAGCATAACTCTTTTGCCTGTCTCGCGCTGCAGCCATACGGTTCCGTATCTGTATAATTTTCTCAGTCGTCTCCTGAATTAACTCGGGACCTGTTATTTGACTATCACCAATTTCCGCCCAGCAAACCGGTGATCGACATTTTCTCCCGTACAACGCCTCGAAGGTGCTGCTTGTATACTAGTGTGATAAATGTTGTTATAAGAGAATTCCACCAATGGCAGGTGAATTTCCCAGTTATTCCCAAAGTCAATCACACAAGCACGTAGCATATCCTCCAACGTCTGTATAGTACGCTCACTCTGACCATCCGTCTGTGGATGATATGCAGTACTCATATCCAAACGTGTACCCAAGGATTTCTGCAATGATTGCCAGAAATGTGACGTGAAACGAGCGTCACGGTCAGAGATAATTGAGATCGGTACCCGTGTCTCGAAACGATCTCCTTGAGGTACAGGCGAGTTAACTTCTCCATCTTGTCGGTTCCTTTATTGCAAGGAAATGAGCAGACTTTGTCAATCGATCCACAATAACCCATATCGTGTCACAACCAGTACTAGTCCGGGGTAGTTTAGTAATAAAGTCCATGGAGATTTGTTCCCATTTCCACATTGGAATCTCGGGTTGTTGTAATAGTCCGGATGGTTTTTGATATTCCACTTTCACCTTCGAGCAGGTCAAACACTTGCTCACGTATGTAGCTACATCCGCTTTCATGTTAGGCCACCAATAGTGAGCCTTTAGGTCATGGTACATCTTGTCGGATCCAGGATGTATAGAATACTTAGATTTGTGTGCCTCGCTCATAACTAAATCTCTCAGATTTCCATGAACAGGCACCCAAAGTCTATCCATGAAATACCGAATTCCATCCTCTTTCATCACTAGCTGCTTATCCATTCCCCTTAAAAATTCAGAACCAATATTTTCCACCTTTAAAGTCTATTTGTGCCTCCTTAACTTGTTCGGGCAGTTGGGTACTGATAGTAAGCTGTAAAGCACGCACCCGTCGGGGTTTAGCTGTTTCCTTCCTGCTTAAAGCATCGGCAATTACGTTCGCCTTTCCCGGATGATACTTAATTGCGCAATCATAATCATTAGTAGTTCCACCCAACGTCGCTGCCTCATATTCAACTCTTTTTGCTCAAAGATATGTTGAAGACTCTTGTGATCGGTGTAGATTGTGCACTTGGTACCGTACAAATAATGTCTCCAGATCTTTAAGGCAAAAAACTACTGCGCCCAATTCTAAGTCATGGGTAGTATAGTTCTTCTCGTGAACCTTTAGTTGTCTCGAGGCGTAGGCTATCACCTTGTCTCGTTGCATCAAGACACAACCCAATCCTTGGACGGATGCATCGCAATACACCACAAAGTCATCTGTTCCTCTGGTAATGCTAATATCGGGGCAGTACAGAGTTTTTGTTTCAATAATTGGAAAGCTGATTCTTGACTCTCAGCCCATTTGTATGTCGTTCCTTTGTGAGTCAAGGCTGTGAGAGGTTGTGCGATCTTAGAAAATCCTTCTATGAATCGGCGGTAATATCCTGCTAATCCTAGAAATTGTCTTATCTCACTTGGTGTTTTGGGTGTAGTCCAATTCTTTATCGCCTCAATTTTGGCAGGATCAACGTGTATTCCTTTCTCATTAACAATATGACCTAGGAATTGTACTTCTCTTATCCAAAAGTCACACTTTGAGAATTTAGCATACAGCTGCTCATTTTTCAACAGTTCCAAGATCATTCGTAAGTGCTCTTCATGCTCCTCCTTGGTCCTAGAGTATATCAGTATATCATCGATGAACACAATGACAAACTGATCAAGACAAGGTTTGCACACGCGGTTCATGAGGTCCATGAACACAGCAGGTGCATTAGTCAACCCAAAAGGCATGACCAAGAACTCATAATGACCATAACGAGTACGAAATGCAGTCTTGGGAATATCTTCCTCTCGAACTCTGAGCTGATGATAACCAGATCTCAAGTCAATCTTCGAGTAATAGCTTGATCCTTGAAGCTGATCGAACAAGTCGTCGATACGAGGTAAGGGTATCGGTTCTTGACTGTTACTTTGTTTAACTCTCGATAATCGATGCACATCCGAAAGGTACCATCCTTCTTCTTAACAAAGAGTACAGGAGCTCCCCAAGGTGATGTACTAGGTCGAATAAAACCCTATCCAAAAGCTCTGAAGTTGTGACGACAACTCCTGTAGTTCGTTTGGTGCTAATCGATAAGGTGCTCTAGCAATCGGAGCTGCGCCAGGAATCAACTCAATCTGGAATTCCACTTGGCGGTGCGGTGGTAATCCAGGAAGATCTTCTGGGAACACCTCCGGAAAGTTGCGTACTACGGGAATATCCTCCATTCTCTTTTCTTCCTTTTGCTTATCGGTTACAAGTGCTAGGATAGCCACGCGGCCCTTTCGTAACAACTTTTGAGCTTTCATATACGAGATGATGCCTATCACAGCACCACTCCTATCACCTTGACAGTAAGAATTGATCACCAACGGGATCCGTATAATCTTCTCGTGACATATGACTTCCGCTTGCTTGCTAGAGAGCCAATCCATGCCTATCACAACATCAAAACTTCCCAGCGTAACAGGCATGAGATCTATAGCGAAAGTATGACCAGCAAGTTCTATCCTACAGTCTTTAAGGATATGCGTTACATGGATTTGTTTACCGTCGGCTAATTCCACAGTGTACTTAGATTCTAAAGCAGAAGGTATATCACTTAAAAGACTACAGAATTTTAAGGACACAAAACTCCTATCGGCTCCAGTATCAAATAGTACCGTAGCAAAACAACCATTAACAGGGAATCTACCAGTAACAGTTGTGGGATCATTTAGAGCCTCACCTGAGCCAATGACGAAGGCTCTCCCTTTGGCTCCTCTCTATTGCCGCCATTTCCAGTGCCATTTCCACCATTGTTGTTATATTGCCATTGTTGTTGTTATTCCATGATTATTGGGTTGTTGTTGTTGTTGCCATTTCCGTTCCTTCTCAGTTGTGGGCAGTTTCGTTTGTAATGCCCTTCTTTCCACACTCAAAACAACCCTTAGGGGTTTCTTGAGATTGTTGTGGCCTCTTCATTAGTTCACCACGGCAATCCTTCGCGGCGTGTCCAATCTTTCCACAACGTTGACACTTGAAGTTATCACACCGTCCCACATGGTGGTAGTTACACCGTGGGCATTTAGGATGTCTGCCGCCGTAACCGCTGGGTCCTTGGTTATTTGGGGCAGTTTGGTTGGAATTGCGGTTATTATCAACCGCCGCTGTTGCTGTTGAGCTGGTTGTTGTTGCTGTTGGGATTGTTGTTGACCGCCAGACGATGATGATGATGATTTGTTGTTGCTATTGCTGGGAGCATCCCACTTCCTTTTGTTGTCGGGCACGCTCACCACAGCGCCCGTTTGGGTAGACGCCCTTGCTCTACCGCCTGGTCAGTAAGTTTGTGAGCAATCTGGATGGCCTGCTGGATCGTAGTTGGGTTAGAAGCCGTAACCATACTTTGGATTTCAGGCACCAATCCTCGTATGTAGTGCTCGATTCTCTTGTGTGTCTCATTAACCATTCCTGGACACAATGTGGCCAGCTCATGAGTACGGGTTGTATAAGCCTCAATTCCGAACCCTTCATCTTGAGCTGCCAGAATTCCATCTCCAACTTTTGCACCTCATTTCGAGGACAGTACTCCTCGATCATCATATCCTTGAACTCATTCCAGGGGAGTCCATTTGCCATCGCTTGTCCAAGCATGGACTTGCGCGTTCCACCATGACAGGGCAGCACCCTCCAATGTCCCGGTGGCATACTTTACTTGATCCGCCGGTGGACAGTTACATTGGAGGGGAAAACGGACTCAGTCTTCTCAAACCAGCGTACAAGCCCTACAGCACCCTCTGTAACGCTGTAGGTGTGTGGTTTGCAGTCCATGAAGGACTTGTATGTACACACTGGTGGTCCTGTTTTAAGACAACACACGTTAATCAAACATCCCCTATAGTTATAAAGGATATCAGATTTGTTTTTTTTTTCTATCACTGTTTACCTGCTGGCTGACCCGCATGGGCAGCAGCCACTGCCGCCTGAACATGCTCATTAATTAGAGCAGCCAATTCCGCAGGAGTCATGTTAATAGCACCACCCTGTTCTCCGGTGCCACGTCCACGTCCACGTCCACGACTACGTCCACGTCCACGTCCACGAGCGTCCATTCTTTTCACTTTATATTCACAATTCAATAATGAGTAACATCATACACATTTAACTCATTGAAGCGTAGTAAACAGTAAATGAAAGAAATAACATATCATCACAACCACAACATTCTTAACAAAAATAATAACCAAAGTAAATAAATTGTAATAAGTCACACGTATTTAGCAATGTCAAATTGAAGTTTTGTCGTTCGTGTGGGGAAACAACCCTTCCCACATAGGTTTCAAAAAGAAAACACTACGTAGTCTAAGTCATATAAAGAAATCAATCGACAATGTCAGACCCATCACTATCATCCTCCATCTCCTCCGGTTCCTCTTCTCGGGTCCCTCCTCGGGATCCTCCTCATCCTCAGAGTCTGCGGCAGGAGCAGGAGCTATAGCAATCTGGAGTGCTGCTAGTTGAGCTTCTAATATGGCAATCCTATTATCGGCTATGGCGTCCGCTGTTCACGAGCAGTCACGCGTCCTTGGAGTGCCATAACACCATCTTGCATATGGTGACAACCGTTCAGCGTCTTCCGTGTTCTTCCTTGAGTTCGTCCAATTGATGTCTCAGGTTGTACACCTCTTGCTGTAGTGTACAGACATCACTCGTGAGTCGTCTTACGCGATGCTGTTCAGTATCCAATGCAGCCATCAGTGCAGCAATCAGTTGCTCGTTAGACTGCGTCATTCGTGGGAGTGAAGGCATGGGTTGATTGGCATTGTTCCTAGTCCTTGGCTTTAGGACAGGTACGCGTTCCCTAAACATGATATGGTCAACAAACCTAGGATAAGAACGCCAGTCACGCGGAGGGTCACGCTTCATCAACGCGAATGGTTGATCCCAGTCAATCTCCTCTCGGGGATAAGCCAGTCTGGGCCAATCGAATCCATCATCAGGTACAGGTGCGGGAGGTGGGGATTCAGATCGTGTAGGTGATTCGGGTCGTTTACCCGGAGCTCTTGAAGACGATGCCATGCTGCAGATAATGTGATGTGTATGCCAATGAGTGTACAGTCGATGGAACAAGAAACAGGTAACTAACTAACTGTGCGGTTATAGTCTAGTGTGTATGCAACCTAGTTCCCTATAACCAATGGCTCTGATACCAATCTGTCACACCCTCAAAATCCACTTGCGGAGTTGTACCGCGAGGCGTGTGAACAAACCAGGATCACAGTCAATAGTTACTCAGAACGACTCTATATGCCATAACATAACAAATTCAACCAAAATACCAACGTTAATTAATGCGGAAGCGTTTTTGAAAACAACCCAAGTCTATAAAGTATAACTTATGGCAAAACAAGTGCCAAACCAAAAGTAAACCATAATTGTTAAAATGACACATTGTCTTGAAGCATAATGTCTTAAATGAAGTGAACCGTGCAGTGCTCCTATGGCAAGCAAGTTAAGGACCTGAGAAAAGCATACTAAAATGTCAACACATAGGTTGGTGAGTTCAAGAGTTGAGTTCAATAAACATGTAAACAGTTGCGATAAAATAAGCAGTGTATGGTAATAGATAGCTAGTCTATTATCAACAAATATTAATACATAGTGATTTTGCAATTGAAGCTGACTGTGATAGTTGTTGCCTCTGTCACGACTTACCATGTCGTGACAATGATCAATAGGACAAATTGCACCCGGATGACCTCGAGTCACACAGGTGGGGCTCGTCAGACCCAGTAGTACTACCCAGTTTCCCCGCTATTAATATTAACAATTCAAAAGTGTGAGGACTTTTCTCATGGTAAACAGCACTATATTAATATTTTACACAACTTAAATAATAAAAGCGTTCGTATAAATACCAGTATGCTATCTCCCCCAAAGAGATTAAGTAAAGAGTGGGGCATGAACTCACCTGATGTATGCAAAAGTACTTAGGGTTATTTTGAGAAACGAGAGGATAGCCAACCTTCACAGGTTACCTAGATCATGTGAGTACATAAGTACGTGTAAATAAAAGACATGTGAACCCTAATCATACCCAAATCAAAGACTCAAGCTTCCAGACAAATAGACACGTTTGACCTAGTTGACCCGTTTGACCCGTTGGTGACATTATGAGTTATAATTCAAATAAAGCCAATGAACACATACAACATACATGATAAGCATTCAAACAGTATCATACATATGCTATATCAACCCGGTGTATCACCTAGATCATCATACAATCAACTACTATACAAGTCATGCGAATCTAGCACATTAACATAACCATTAGCTACAAAACAACTAACATGTCATACAAGGTTCAACCATTCATCACATTCCATGTGAAGCCACTCACGACTTCACATCCTAAACCCTGCCAATCCCACTAAGTAGGGGCCTCAGATCCGCACGCGTGTATAATGATCACAACCAAATTCTTTAAGCATATACATTGCATTCACAACATCAAACAATCATTACCAGACCCAAGCATGATGTCCTACTACTACACAATACCCAAACCATACATGATTACCAATTCCAATTATCACCCATGATCATCCAAACATGCCATACAACTAATTTAACACGTTCTATTACACTAGGATCCATCCTTGAACATATTAGCAAGTTCCTATCGTCTCAAACATGATCACAACATCATACTTCAACATTTACACAAATAAAGTTTCCCTTTTGGGAAAGAACATCCCAAAATCTATCAAACATCCAAAGCATACATGAATTCATCAATAATATACCAATTCAAACTCATACTAACATCTAAGCATGATCAACAACACTAAACACCTCAATCCAACAATCTTCATAAACAAAAGTTTCTACTTTTGGCAAGCTATGATCAACATCATCAAATTAAAGATTTCTAGCATTCATAATACCAACTAGCATCTAATTATCATCATGAACACACCCATAACATCATAGCATCCATAATTCAACATTTCATGCAAATAAAGTTACTATTCTTAGTAACCTATGAACAATGCATCCAAATCCCAACTTTCTTGCATAATCAACGTATTCTAACATTCATACAACCCAATTATCATCAAACATTCATCAAACAACCATCATTCATCCATAATCATACAATTTACGAATTAGGGTTTGCTCAAAACCAATTTCATGATCAATCCACTAAAAACATGTAATTCACCATGATCGACGTTAACTAACATGTATTCAACCTAACTAACATATAAACATCATCAAACAACAACCAATTCGACCTAATGAGGGTCAATTCCGCAAATTAGGTTCGGCCATAATGAACACTTCACAAAAACTCGCAAAAACTAACTTTAAACTTGTAATTGCTTGAAATTGATGATTCCTAAGCGTGTATAACTTGTGTAATCGAATAAAATTGATGTTTCCTTGCTTGTTCTTGGCTGATTTCGCAAAGGGAGAGGTGTGGGATGGGAGATCGCGGCCGATGGGTGGGGAATTAGGGTTTGGGTTTGTTTTATTAAATTTTAATTACATATTTACCCTTTAAACCCTTGTGTTTTGGTATTTTATAAAAACTAAGCTTTAAACTCTTTGTAAAGTGGTTTTAACTTCATAAATAAAGATATAAACTTATGAAAATCATTATATATCTTATCTTTATAAAAACACAAGACATACGAATAAATAGACACGTTTCCGCGTTACGCGATAAATTCTTTAATTAACCGTTTATAAATGTGTAAACACATAAACATAACCCAATACTCACATAATCACTTAGATTAACATCAAATTAACATTATTCATTATTATTAGGTCACCAACGTTCAACGACAACTAGTGTGTGCTCACGACACGTGTTTACAAGACTTAACGGAACTAACGGGGTTTGGTAACGGAAATTTACCGGATGTCACAGGAGGGGAATGGCTATTTCTTATTGCCTTCCTCATTGATCGAGAGAACAGGTAGAACCATTCTACCCATTCCTGCCTCGGCTGTTTTGAGCATTGCGTGAAGCTCACCAATACTCTTGTCCCATCCGTTCATATTGTAATTCATTATGAACGTCTCAAACCTTTTAGTTAGGTCATTAAGGATCAAATCCGTGGCTAGCTCTTTCGACACGGGACAATTAAGCCGCGCGTGGCGATCAACGTGGCTTTTCATCTTAAGTACATAAGATGATACCGATTGGGTTTCTTCCATGTGACACGCATGAAGTGCTCGAATCGTTTCGAAGCGCTCTACCTAGCTTGTTGAAGGAACATTTCCTTCAACTGAGTAATTATGTCATATGCCCCAAGATGCTCCAAATCCTTTTGGAGTTCGGGAATCATAGTTCCCAACATGAGGCAGGAAACCTGCATGGAATCCTCAGTGTATTAAAGCCAATCGTCATAGGCCTCAACATCCTCAGGTCGGGTTGGTCAGGTATAGGATCGTCAAGGACATAGGCCCTTTTCTCTTGCTTGAGAACAATTCTCAAGTTTTGATACCAGTCCATAAAGTTATTATGGTTAAGATGATCCCTTTCTAAGATGGTTCTCAGTGATAGGGTAGGGACGGTCGGGGTGGTAGCATTATTGTTTGTGGCCATTTCTACAAAATTACAAAGTTCATTTTAGTATTTCTGAAAAAAAATTGCATTTATTATAATACCCTTTACACGTCTCATAGATAATTAATAATTAAAATCTAGAATCCAACATTACATTTAAATGATGGTTACGTGACTTTATCCCATTATTTAAATTAACAAGGTAGTCAACATTTGACAATTGCAACCTATTGCAATTTCTAGCTTTATGGGATCGGTTAAACATCTTATGTTTAGTTGGCATGTAAAATCCCATCAACACCATTGTACGCCATGCTTCGGTGACCCTATACACATGGCTTCCAATTCAAGTCATCCTACTTACACACATGTGTGAGTTTACACATACAAGTGGTTAGGTGACCTTTATCCCACAAGTATGTTAAGCCCACCTCAAACACACAAGTTATCTAAAAGTGGTTAGGTGACCTTTATCCCAAAAGTAGTTCTCAAGTGATTCGAGTGTCGTGTAAAAGGATGGTGTTAAATTTTTCCAAGGGATTTAAGTTTCCATTAATTGTAGTTATGAAAACTCTATGTACCTTGTATTCGCATGCTTTCAAATACATGGTACCCTATGGTTCTCTTTTAATAAAACCTCTTTTATTTTGAAATCATTAATCCTTTAATAAACTTTTATTAATCACTTAATGATTAGGAACCAAAAAATTCAGCTTGTTATGATAATTTATTTAGATTGTTAAACATATCCATATATCAAACAATCAACATAAAATGAACAATCAAATAAGCATATCTCAAACAACCACATGTGCATAACCATAGCCACTATGTTGACAACACTTGTTTGCCATCACAAGTGTTGTCATTTGGTCTTTCCTAAGGGTTTAACACAACACAAAAATGAAATCTCCAAAGACCCCCACTTGAACTTGCATCCAAATGCTTCAAGTCCTTCTCTTTGTGTCTTCCTTTTGTGCTTCCATGTTGTGCATCTTCTTTTACAAAATTTTATATCCTAATACAAATTTTCTAATAAAAGAAAACACACTAAATCTATCTCTTACATTGCCATTGAATGAATAAATAAATTACATCCAAATACAAAACACAAAAGAATAATATTACAACCCATTATGAATGAATACAACCAAAACAAACATCCATTCAAAACCAAATCAACACAAGGTCAAGGCTAGGTTATGCACCAATATGAAACATTATATAGAACATTCAAGAACCAAATAAATCCCTATATGACCCTAAATTTTCAGCCAACATAAACCAAGAATTTAGGGTTTTGTCCAAACAAACACAATCAACCATTTGATATCTTTCTTTCAAGGTTTAATCACAAGCATGTTAGATATAACCTTGAAAGGTTGGGGATTTATAACATCACCTCAAAACAGCCCTTTTAGATTGTTAAAGCCCCATAAAACCAATTTTACAAGGACAAATGAAACTAGTCATCCACATATCTGGCTCTAGATGCCAATGTTGGGTTTGTTGGACCTTAATCAAAGTAGTTTAACCATTTAAACTTGAAAAATGTAGCGGATTAAAACCTTAATATTATCATTTGTAATCTGAAAATCAAGGCTAATAACATATCATCAACAAACTCAAAATCGTAGGATCATTTATATGTGTTTGAACTAGCTACCAACAACAAATAACAACCATAATATGACATACAAACTACCTTTTGTATGCTGCTGAAAAACGTGATGAAAGGGAAAGAATATGAGCTTCTTGAATGACCAAAACACCATGGAGAGGTGTCCTCAAGCATCCAACCCACAAGCATCAAGCAAAGACCACTCTTGCTAGAATTTGTACACCCAAAACGACCAAGAAGGCTGCTGGAAAACCGATTTCCAGCCTTGATTAAGCTGCTGGAGAACTGATTTTCAGCCTTGATTCAGCTGCTGGAAAACCGATTTCCAGCCTTGATTATCTTCAAGAAAAGAAAGAAAGTTTTTTCTTCTTAGTCTTTTGCATGTATAAGAGAGAGAGTTGGAGTGTGTATCTTATTCTTGGAGTATGGTCACTTGAAAAACAACAAAGACCCCTACCCCATAAGGGGCGGCTGAAAGTTGTACAAGGGAGGGGTTTCCCCCCTAAACCAATCTCCATGTTTTAATAAACTAGTTTTTTTAATAGTTATATAATTAACCTTTTAATTATACAACCCATACACACTATTATTATTTGATGTTACTTAACTAAATTAAAAACATTACAAATAATATCCATGAACAAAATATCCCTATAAGTTGTTCAATCTCATATGCAACTTATTTAGAAAACCCATTTTTTAAATTGGTGTAATTTATAATTGCATGATCATATCATCAATTAAATATTAATTGGTGTTTGCTAAGCTTGTTATTGGGTATGACCTGACTTGGATCATAACATACTAACCACATCAATGTTCTATGTATCTTGGTCATAAAGAATCCAACAGATAATCAATGTAATGTGAAATCACAACAGTATAATCAAGGACAATTTGTTCCACGGTTAGTGAAAATGAAAAATGAAACATACAACAAGAAAAACATTTATAATGTTTCAAACAATGGTTTAAAATTTCTTGATGATGATCTTGAAAACAAATTTAGTGTTTTGAAAACAAAACAAAGAAAAGATAATCAAACTATTTTCAAAAGATGATTTCAAAATCACAAATTTTAAAATAAACCTAACATAAACAAACTCCATTTAAAACATTTTACCATAGTTGATAAATTTGGAGAGACCAAGACCATTTTGGTTTGAGTTACTAACTCATTTTAAATATTCTTGCATGTAGCTACGCCCACGGAGACCAGTAAACACATGGTATGCTGACAGTGGGTGTAGCCGGCACATGACAGGCAATCAAGCCTTGCTTCAAGATTTTAAGAAAAAAAGATGATACTCATGTGGCGTTTGGTGGAGATTCAGGAGGAATGACAACCGGTGAAGGAACGGTATCTAATGGAATAATAAGTTTTGACAAAGTCAACTTCTATGAACAATTGAATTTCAATATTTTGAGTGTTTCACAAATATGCGATAAATCTTACTCTACTTAATTTAATGATTCTTTTTGTTATATTTTAAAGCCAGGGTTTCAGATCAGTAAAGAATGGGTTGTTCGTAAAGCTGTTCGTGACAGAGATGTCTACAAACTAGACATGTCACAAGTTGATCTGTCTAGAGAAACAACCTGTCTCATTGCTCGAGCATCTAATGATGAATTCCAGCTTTGGCATAGACGTCTCGGTCACTCAAACTTTAAGAACATGAAAAAACTTGCAGTAGGAAATCATGTTATAGGAATTCATTCAAAGAAGTTCTCAACATCTGACCTCTACAAAGCATGTTTGAAGGAAGAACAACATAGAGCGTCTTACAAAACCAAACAAATAAACTCAAATTCAAAACCATTACAAATATTGCACATGGATCTATTTGGCCCTGTAAACAAACAGAGTAGCGAGAAGAAATCGTACTGTTTAGTCATCATTGATGATTATACACGATTTTCTTGGGTTTTCTTTCTTCATTCAAAATTTGAAACATTTGATCTTTTAAAAGAGTTTATCATTAAAGTGGAAAATAAATTAGATCAAAAAGTTAAAATAATCAGAAGTGATAATGGAACTAAATTTAAAAATGCTAATACTGATAGTTTTTGTGCAGCCAAAGAAATAGCTCATCAGTTCAATGCTCCTCGAACTCCACAACAAAACGAAGTTGCAGAAAGAAAGAACAGAACTTTGATTGAAGCTGTTCGAGAAATGTTAGCTGATGCAATAATTCTAATCACATTCTGGGATAAAGCAATATGAACAGCCTATTTTATTTAAAATTGTACTCTATTAGTTAAGGACAAAGAGAAAACTCCAAATGATTTAATGTTTCGCAGGAAACCCACTATTGATTTTCTTAAATCTTTTGGATGTCATGTATTGATTTTAAATTCAAATGACCATCTTGGAAATTTTGATTCAACATCTGATGATGGATTCTTTCTTGGATATTTGTTCGCTTCGAAAGCATATAGAGTTTATAACTCTAAGACGAATGTTATCATTGAAAAGTTCAATGTTAAATTCCTTGAAAACTCCTTTCCATCAGTTACAAATAGTCCAAAGTGGTTATTTGATTTAGATTCATTAACAAACTCATTTAATTCTAATCTGTTTGAATCTTCATGTGTCAACAGAAAACTAGCAGGAGATCTTGGAACCTTCAGTGAAGACTTTGATTCAGATGATATGGATGATTCTAGCCCAGATTATCCATTTTTCTCTTTTGCAAGAGATTTATTTTCTATAGAGAATCTTGAGCATCAACAAGTTCTTGAAGATTCTGATAATTCTTAACCTATTCCTAATGATGGTCCAGAAATTCACCATCCTTAGTTTGGAACTTCATCTGTATATGGAGATATAGATATGAATGACAAGTTTGATTACTTTGTCAATTCTTCAACTCAAGTTCCAAATTGTATTCCACATTCCTCAACTTTATTGCAACAGCTCTCCGACCTGAACCAATCTAATCTGGATGTGAATGTTTAACAAGAAGAGATTCCAACTACTCGTATTCACAAGAGACATCCCATCTCTCAGATTATTGGTCCTTTGAATGAAAGAACAACACGACATCACTCTGAACGAGCAAATGTTTGCTTTTACTCATGTTTTCTTTCTCAAATGGTCCTTAAAAACATTACTGAAGCTTTGAAGGACAACAGTTAGATTGAAGTAATGCAAGAGGAATTATTACAATTCAGAAAAGAAGAAGTGTGGAATTTAGTGGATTTACCTGAAGGAGAGAATGTCATTGGTACAAAATGGTTATTCATAAACAAATCAGATGACAAAGGAATAATCATTCAAAACAAAGCTCGATTAGTAGCTCAAGGATATACTCAGGAGGAAGGAATAGATTATGAATAAGTGTTTGCTCCAATTGCAAGACTAGAAGCAATTCGAGTATTCTGGCATACGCTTCTTATATGAAATTCAAATTGTATCAAATGGATGTTAAGGGTATATTTTTGTATGGACCAATCACCGATGATGTGTATGTTAAGCAACCTCAAGGTTTAGAAGATGCTGAATTTCCTCATCATGTGTACAAACTCAGCAAAGCTCTATATGGTCTACATCAAACCCCAAGAATCTAGTATGAAACATTGTCCCAACACTTGCTCCAACATGGATATACATGTGGGACGATTGATGCTACTTATTCATCAAGAAGGATGCATCTGATCTTCTTTGTGTACAAGTGTATGTGGATGATATCATCTTTGGATCAACTAGTCAGGAACTTTGTTCAGAATTTGAAGAAAACATGAAATCTTGTTTCCAAATGAGTTCTATGGGAGAAATCAATTTCTTTCTTGGATTGCAAGTTACACAATCTGCAGATGGCATTTTTATCAATCAAGCGGAGTTTGTCCATAAGCTATTGAAGAAATTTAAGTTGCAAGATTGTCAATCCATTAAAACTCCAACTGACATAAACACCAAGATTGATCCTGATCCAAAAGGAAAATCAATAGACCAAACATTATATAGATCTATGATTGGATCTTTAATGTATTTAACTACATCTAGAGCTGACATAATGTATGTTATTTGTGTATGTGCAAGGTATCAATCAGACATGAAGGAATCTCACCATATCACTGTCAAACACATATTCAGATATCTCAAAGAAAAACCATCCCTAGGATTATAGTGTCCTTATGAAGGAAACCTCGAGTTACATGGATATACTGATAGTGATTATGGGGGATGTTGTCAAGATAGAAAATCTACCATGAGTGGTTGTCAGTTTTTAGGTCCTTGATTAGTCTCATGGCAATGTAAGAAACAGACAAACGTCTCAGTCTCAACTACAGAAGCTGAGTATATTGCTCCCTCAGCAGGATGTTCTCAAATTCTCTGGTTGCAAACTCAACTACTAGATTACGGGTTCAATTTTCATAAAACCCCTATTTACATTGATAACATTGCTGCTATGTTTATTACTACTAATCCTGTCCAACATTCTAAAACAAAACATATCGAGATTCGATATTATTTTCTCAGAGACAACTCTGAAAAAGGTTTAATCATTTTGATTCAGATTTCAATAGAAAAACAATTAGCTAACTTTTTTACCAAATCTTTCTTACCAGGAAGGTTTGAGTATTTAGTTGAGTCAATTAGTCTTATTAATCATAATGAAAATTGATTCTTCTATTTCAAAATGATAATAACCCTCCCTTATTTTCTTAAACAAATCAAAGTTAAAATGTCAATATTAATTGCTTGATTATGTATATTATGTGTGTGTGTTAAATGAAAAAGAAAATACAACATCAGAAAATGCAAAAACAAAGAAAACATTTTAAAATGAAAATATAAAAATATAGTTTAGTAGTTATAAGTGTTAGGATTGAATCTGCCTTTGCAATTTGTGGGAAATGATAGTACATCAGTTTAATCAGTGGCATACTTCACTCAATAATAAAGTCTGACATTATTAGATATGATTTGCAGGCAAGATCATGTAATTATACTGAAAAAGTAGATTCTTGTGATTGAACTAAATCATCTATGCATTTGTGTGTGTACATCTTAGTACTAAAGTGTTGTATTGACTTTTCTGTTTGATTGCTTGTCAAGTCATAATCTCACACCTTGACACAAAATGTGTAACCATGAGATCTATTCACTTATTTGTTATGAGTCATCATAGACCTAAAGTGACGAGGTATCCTTTGTTGTAAATCATTACAGACCTGGATATTCTCACCTGATGCAAAAGATACCAATGTACACAATCCTTTCTAAAGTCCAAAATGGATGCCCTATGATTCTTATGAATCAGCTCTATCTATTTTTTTATGAAACGGATTCGAGGATTACCTAATGGCTTGTTCATGGTGGTTTTCTTGGAGATTATCAACTGGTTTAGCCATGATGATTCTCTTATTGACCTAAACATGAGATCTGGTATACATATGTGACAGGTTTAGGTTGAGTAAAAGTGTTTGCTGGAATACCTTGACGAGGGTTGAACTCTCTAAGTCTAAGTATATATTACATAATTTCATATCTAATACAACCTTAATAAATCCAAGAATTGAAAAAGTAAGTGTACTAATTCTTTTGCCAAATCAGTCATTGTCTATCCTTAGATATCGTGTCTCCTTTGCTATGGTAACACTGACCTGGAACACACTTGATCAGAAATTAATCATTGTCTATGACTATTCACATTTTTTTATTTTAATGTGCTGATTATTATCCGATATGATTTCACTACAGGCATATGATTCAATATGTAGAATTTTAGTCTGCTTTATTTTGATTTTTACATGATTTTTTTATGTGCGAGCATGTTAATAATGATTGGTTTTACTTCAACTTTCAACTTTTATAAACTTCTAAGTTTGGAAACTTAAAATTTAGGGAGAGTAAAGATGAAAAAGTGTTTATCAAAATAAATGTTTGGATAACAAAAGGATGATGCGAAAATATTCAAAGCTTATGTGTGTTTGAAATGTTTAAAAATGAACCTAAAAAGATTTAAAAATGTGGAAAAGCTTCTTGTAAATAATTGAGAATGTTTGTAATTTTATGAAATTCTTGAGACTAAAATGACAAGAAATAAATTAAAAATAAACAGGTCAAAAAGTCAAAATTTTGTTCAAAAAGTCAAAATTTTAGTCAAAAAGTCAAAGTTTAGTCAAAATTCAAAGTTTTGGTCAAATAGTCAAAGCCTTAGTAAATTGTTCAAAGTTTGACCAAAGTTTTGAAATTTTTTGAAGAACAGTAAAATTAATCAAAATTGTGATTTTAATGAAGTATGTGAAATTTATTCAAGTGTTAGACGTATGAATGTCTAATGCGCCTAAACAGTGTCCATAAGTCTTTGTTCAGCCGGATGATGAAATTCCAGTTTTATGAAAAGTGTTTTAGACGTTTTGAGTAATCCTCATGCGCCTAAAGAGTGGTCATAAGTCTGAAATTTTTGGTTAAGTGTTGGGCGTTTTGCATAATCCCATACGCCTAAACAGTACCAGACATTTCATATTTAGAATTCAAAGTGTTAGGCGTTTCATTATAGGTCATGCGCCTGAACAGTGCTCATGCGCCTGAATAGTGGTCATGCGGCTAAACAGTGGTCATGCGCCTAAACAGTTGTAATGCGTCTATGGGTATTTTACACTTGTATAAATCAACACTTGCACAGATCATTTCATTCAAAAATTGTACTCTTATTCTCTATGTTCTTGTTCTTAAATATTCGACTCACTAAAGTACACACTCATTACTGTTGGACCAAAAGAACCAATGAGCCAAGATCAGAAAACCTCTAAGTCCCACATGATATCACAACAACTGCTGAAAGCTTCATCAGCAGTTTGACAAGTGCTGAAGACTTCAACAGCTGAAGATCAAGTGCTGAAGACTTCAACAGTTGAAGACTAAAGTGCTGAAGTACAACAGCTGAAGAACACAAGTACTGAAGCTGAACAGCTGAAGAACACAAGTACTGAAGCTGAACAGCTGAAGAACACAAGTGCTGAAGCTGAAGTTCAAAGTACTGAAGTACAACAGCTGAAGAGTTTACAAGTGCCGAAGATCAACAACTGATGTACAAAGTCTGAAGACAAAGACTGAAGACATCAGCTGATGATATCTACTGAAGTCATCAGCTGATGAAACGTCTGAAGTTCAAGTCTGAAGATCAAGTACTGAAGTTTCAGTAGTTTGTCACAACAGCTGAAGAGTACTTCTTCAGTAGTTGTGATATCAGTAGTTTTATGTTTTACTTTCAGTAGTTTTGTAAAACGACTGAAGAGCTTGTTCTTCAGTCGTTGTAGTTTCAGTAGTTTTATGTTTTTCAGTAGTTATAACAACTGATAACACTTAGCATTTTTGTAAGGAGATGTCAGCTGTTTTGACATCTTCAGTAGTTGTGTTTCAGTTGAAATAAATCTGTTAGATGTCACTATCAAGTGACATCAGCAGACGTCACATCTCTTATATAAGAGGTGTCGACTTAATTGTAAGTGTGACATTCTGTTACCACGAAAGTGAATATTGAATGAAATATATTTGCAGAATTCTCTCTCTATAACCGTCTTTGTTCTTCATTGAATATCGTTTCGTTCTTATGAATTGGCTAATTCATTGTTAGAATTCCGCTGCTATACTCTCAAATCAATCAAACGTAGATCACTGATCCTAACAAGTGGTATCAGAGCTGGTTAATCATTGATCGATCTAACAATTGATCATTGAAACTGCTAATTGATATCTGTGTTTGATTGAATTAGCATATTCGCAAGAACTGGTTATAGATTATTGAATTTCTGTCGCTTTCGTTCATTTACTTCGAGATCTCTTTTGGTTCAATTGGTTGTTGGTTTTGTTCTAAATCTGTTTTAGCTTAATCGAATTTGATTGAATCTGAGATGACTACTCCTTCTAATGATCCTCACAATACCGGTTCCTCAACCCAGCCTCCGATGCTGGTTAGGACCGAGTTAACATATGGCAACGAAGAATACTTCATCACCTGTCTGTTAACAGTTCAGGTTGTTGGACATCTGTGGTACATGGACCACATAAGCCTATGGTGAACAATCGGAAACCAATCAAATGGTTCCGAAGAAGAAGGAACAATACTCTGATGAAGATCGGAAACTATTTGAGATTGATGCTAAAGCCCATGGAATTCTGGCCATGGCACTGCCTAATGAAATCTATTCTGGGCTTATGCATCATGAAACTGCTCATGATCTCTGGAATGCCCTGAAGGAACAATTCGGTGGCACAGATGAGGTCTTAGCAAACAATAGAGAAGTCCTTGCCCAACAATATGAGACATTCTCTCATAGAAAGGGAGACACTGACTCAACAGTTTGAGCGTTTTCCTGCTTGATCTCGGAGCTGAAAATGGTGAAACAAGGAATACACCAATAGCCAGATGAACAACAGGTTCCTCAGATCACTGCCTGAGAGATGGGACACATACACTATTGTCCTACGCTCCAGTGCAAATCTGGATGGCCTATCTCTCACCCAACTTCATGGGAAACTGCTTACATTTGAAAGAGAGATAGAGCAGAAGAGGAAACTGTCCTCATCAGGAAAGCTCACTGATGACTTTGTACCAGGGAATACTGCCTTGGTTGGTCATGAGTCAGAATATGCTGCATCTGAAAGCAATTATGATAAGCATATTGATTTCTCTTCAAATAGTTCTGATCATGCATTTGTTGGTATTGAGAGTCATTCTGGCAGTAATAGTGACAATCTATGCTTCATTATGGATGATTTGAAAGGAATAGCTGATGATGATCTAGAGAGAGATGGATATTCTGAGCCATATGGCATTGATTAATATCAGATCTCAGAAGTTCTATAAGAGAACTGGCAGGAAATTTCCTGGACTCTCTGGCAAAACCAAAGTTGGTTTTGACAAGAGTAAGTTGAGGTGTCACAAATGCCAAAGGCTAGGACACTTTGCAAGAGAGTGTAGATCAACTGGATCTAACTCTTCTGCACCCTTTGTGACTTTTCCTAGTACTAGTCCACAAAACAGAGGGCAACATCCTGCTGGTTCTGGTCATCATTCACATCCTAGATCTCCTGCATACTTTGTTCCCCAGGGTCAAATGTCATATCCTTATCCCTGCTATTATATGCCTCAACCAAATCCTGTTCCAGCTCCAATTGCACAACAACCACAAGCATTGCCTGAACCACAACCTTCCCAATCTCATCAACAAACTCAACCTCAACAACACAGCTTCTTCACCCCAGGAGTTGTTGACTGGAGCAGTTTACCAGATGACTTGTCTGGTCATGAACAACTGTTCTCAGGTGCTGGTCAACATGGTGGTGAAAGTCCCTTTGGAAATCTAGCTCTTATGGCTTTGGAATCTGCTGATACTTCATCCACTAATGCCTCTACACCAAAGGTATCATAGGTATCCTCTGAGGCAAAAGCCAAATTATGTTCTGAAACATGCATAGCAGCATTTGCATCTATTAGAGAAGCAAATGTAGCTTTAATCAACAAGAACATTGAGCTAGAACAAATAATTTCCAAAAGCAAAGCTGAATTTGAGTTTGTGCTTAATGATAAGAATGATGAGATTTACAAACTTAAATGCCAAATAACTGATGATAAGGCTAGGGAAGAGATACTTCTAGAGAAGTATAAAGATCTCAAAGAAACCCTTGCAGTTACCCAGGTAGAGTGTGATAGATGGGTACAATCATGCAAAGGTTTTGAAATGCTTCTTAGTAAGCAATCTGCTTCTAATGTGAAGTTTGGCATTGGTTACAATCACACTGCTCCACCTACAGATTTTACTCCCAGAGCAGAGATAGAATCTGATGGTGAGAGTAATAACAATCCATTTCATCATGCGATCTACTTTCTGATACAGCACAATCAGAAGTAGAAGTTAGCATCAAGCCCTCTCAGAACCTATCAGCTGATGTTGATGGTTCCAATGCTGACACTCACATGATAAATGAGTTGATCAACTCAGGAGTTAATTTTGAAAGTCCTGAAAGGACTAGAGAGCAGGATTTAACACCTGAAGTTCAAACTCCAACTACTGCCAGTACTGAAAAGAAGAAAACTGTCAGTAGAAAGAGTTTGAAGACTACTAAAGAGGTAGTCAAGAAAGCAAACAATGCTTCCAAAGCACTGAAGAGCAAGTCTTCAGTTGCTTCACCCTCTTTAGTTGATGATCAACCTAAGATGAAGAAGAAACCATGTGAAGTATGTGGTTTGTTCAATCATCTTACAGATGATTGCTGGTACAAAAGAGGTTCCAAACTCAAACATAAAGAAGAAATTAAAGAGAAAATGGTAAAAATGAAAACTGAGTTTGAGACCACATTTGTATCAACAACATCAAATCCTGTAACCCTTAAGTCCTCAAAGAAATCCAAAAAGGAAGGGGTTAAACAGGTAACAGCTGAGATTGCTCAGAAGAAAAGGTGCAACATAGGAACTTATCAAACTCCACTGGCAATGTGTCTGATGAGCTAAAAGCTTTATCACAAAATCAGACACAGCTGGTTATGATGGTTCAACATCTATTGGGAAGAGTTAACCAATTAGATGCTCCTATGTTGAAACCACAGAAAAGGAGATCCAAGCCAAAGGATTCCTCTTCTTCACCATCTTCTTCCTCTCAGACTGTTGTTTCTAATAAACCTGTTAGTTTACCATCTATTGATGAGACCAGGCCCAAAACCAAAAAGGTTTGGGTCTCCAAAACTAACTGATTGTTTATTATTGCAGGGCTCTCCACATGCCAAAGTAGCATCTGGTATGTAGACAGTGGGGCATCTATGCACATGACTGGGAACAGCTCTCTTCTTCATGACTACTCTCAAGGAAAGAAGGGGTTTGTTTCTTTTGGCAATGATGCTAGGGGTACATCATTGGAAATGGCTTTGTCTCCAATGGAGAAATCAAGTTTGATGATGTTAATCATGTGGAAAATCTCAAGTACAATCTCTTGATTGTCAGTCAAATGTGTGATAAAGGCCATGTTGCTCTTTTCACCAGTCAGAACTGTAGGATTTTGTCATCCAAAGTTCTGCATTTGGTTGATAAGGTGTTGGATGATCACACTCTCCTGAGAGCCAACAGGATAGGAAGAGTGTATGCCTTAGATCTTTCCAAGAAAATAGATCTCAGAGGCAATCCTTGCCTATTTTCCAAAGCCTCTTTTCAAGAATCTAAACTGTGGCACAGAAAGCTGGGTCATGTTAATTTCAAAAACATGAATCAGCTTATCTACAATAGTTTAGTCAGAGGCTTACCAATAAAGGAGTTCCACTGTGATGAAACCTGCACTGCTTGTTTAAAAGGAAAACAGCACAAAGTCTCATTCCCTCCTATTGAAGAGCCTAAGTCCACTGCCTGCTTGTAATTACTGCATATGGATCTATTTGGTCCTGTGAGAGTAATGAGCATGGCAAAGACGAAATACTGTCTGGTAATTGTGGATGATTACTCCAGATTTGTATGGACTTTCTTCCTACATTCAAAGGATGAGGTTGCTCAGAAGATTATTCACTTTGTGTTGTATATTGAGAAGCAGTATTCCCTTCCAGTTAAGTGTATTAGGAGTGACAATGGAACTGAATTCAGAAACCATACACTTGATGACTTCTATCTCTCAAAGGGAATCAAAAGGCAGTTTAGCATCCCAAGGACTCCAGAACAAAATGGAGTAGTGGAGAGAAAGAACAGGACCCTAATTGAAGCTGCAAGGTCCATGTTGGCTGACTCTGGTTTGCCACTGACCTTTTGGGCTGAAGCTGTTAACACAGCTTGCTATGTGCAGAATAGAGTCTTAGTAAATCTAAGGTTGATGAAGACTCCATATGAAGTTATCCATCACTTGGCTCCTCTAATTTCATTTTTCAAAGCATTTGGGTGTCCCTGTTTTATTCTCAACACAAAGGATCAACTCCATAAATTTGATCCTAAGGTGGATGCAGGGTATTTTGTTGGTTATTCATCTACTTGCAAGGCATACAGAATCTTCAACTGCAGAACAAAGATAGTTGAAGAGACTTTGCATGTGAAGTTTAATGAATCTCCTTTGGACAAGATTCCACAAAACCCTGTGGAGTTGTTTGATTTGGACATACTGCAATATGTTCCTTATCAACCTCCAGCTGTTGCAGATCCTGTGGATAAATCATCTTCTGCAGCATGTCTTCCACCTTGTGGTATTGATGATGATGATGATAATATCAATACTCACCTATTCAAGTTTAGTGACCAACTGCCTGTGTCTGCTAAATTTGATGTTCCTGTAGCTTCAGCAGTTCCATCCACAACAAATGCTGATGAGATCTTGTTTCCTCTACATCTTTTGAGTTACCATCTAATTCTTGGTTTCAAGAGTCTACATCAACATCTGCTGCTGCTGAAGGTCCTACAAACACTTGCACAGATCTCATTGTTTATCAAGAACTGAAGAATCACCCCATGTCTCAGATTATTGGTGATATCAATGCTGGTGTTTCAACAAGAAGTCAATTGTCTAACTTTTGCTTCTATGCTCTCTTCATCAGTCAGCTAGAGCCAAAGAACTACCATGTTGCTTTGAGAGACAATGGATGGGTTGAAGCTATGCAGCTTGAGCTACTTCAGTTCAAGAAACAGCAAGTGTGGGAACTGGTTCCTCTTCCCCCAGGTAAGTGTGCAATAGGCACTAAATGGGTGTTTAGGAATAAAACTGATGAAAATGGGCTTATCGTTAAGAACAAGGCTAGACTGGTTGTACAGGGGTTTTCACAAGAAGAAGGTATTGACTATGATGAAACCTTTGCCCCTGTAGCCAGACTAGAGGCAATCAGATTGTTTTTAGCCTATGCTGCATTCCATAATCTTAAAGTTTTTCAAATGGATGTCAAAAGTGCATTTTTATATGGTAAAATAAAGGAAGAAGTTTATGTGTGTCAACCACCAGGCTTTGAGGATAATAAACATCCTGAATGGGTGTATAAACTTGATAAGGCTCTTTATGGGTTGAAACAAGCTCCTAGAGCCTGGTATGAGACACTCTCTACTTTTCTTCTTAAGAATAATTTCACTAGAGGCTCCATTGATAAAATTTTGTTTATTAAGAAGGTGGATCAGCATAAGCTACTTGTTCAGATTTATGTTGATGATATCATTTTTGCATCCTCTAATCCCCAGTTGTGTGATGATTTTACAACATTAATGAAAAAGAGGTTTGAAATGAGTGCAATGGAGAATTACAGTTCTTTCTAGGCTTGCAAATTAAACAAAAGGCTGATGGAACCTTTATTCATCAGTCAAAATATACAAAAGATCTTTTGAATAAGTTTGATTTACAAAACTGTAAGCCCTGTTCTACTCCTATGTGCAACACCACACAACTGGATGCTGATCAGAAAGGTAAAGCTGATGATGAAACACTTTACAGATGTATGATTGGGTCCTTGATGTATTTAACAAGCTTCTAGACCAGATATTATGTTTGCTACATGTGTTTGTGCTAGATTCAGGCTGCTCCTAAAGAGTCTCATTTGATTGCAGTCAAGAGAATCTTTAGATATTTGCAAGGTACACAATCTCTGGGTTTATGGTACTCCACTGGACACTCTTGCAAATTAGTTGCTTTTTCAGATAGTGACTATGCAGGGGCAAGTTAATTAGAAAGTCAACTTCTGGTGGTTGTCAATTCCTAGGCAACTGTTTGATTTCTTGGTAGAGTAAGAAACAAACATTGTTGCTACATCAACTGCTGAGGCCGAGTACATTGCTGCTGCAAGTTGTACTTCTCAGGTACTCTTGCTTCAGAACCAACTTCTGGATTAATGCATTACAGAGACTAAGACTCCATTATTAATGGATAGTGCTTCAGCTCTGTGTATTGTCAAAAATCTAGTCCAGCACTCTAGGACCAAACATATAGAGATCAGACATCATTTTATTCGAGATTATTTTGAAAAAGGTCTGATTGATCCTAAGTTTGTGCCTAGTGCTGATGAGCTTGCAAATATTTTTACTAAGCCTTTGGATAGTTCTACTTTCCAAAACCTTGTGTTAAGGCTTGGTATGCTGCAGCTAGAATAAGTGACAACTACTGATGATTTCAGTAATAATTACTGGTGATCATTGGTAACCATGTCACTATAAGTACTGATGAGTCCTTTCACCTTCAGTAGTTTTTATAACTACTGACGGCCAAATGCCTCACAAGTACTGAAGTACTTTATCTGTTTCAAACTACTGATGTAGTTACAACTACTGATGTAGTTACAACTACTGAAATCAGTACAAACAGATAAGTACTGACGTCCTATGAAACACCTGAAAAGCAGATGCAAAGTCTGATGAGTAAGTGTTGAGGACAGTATGAAACAGCTGAAAGGCTATGAATTGACGAAAACTACTAAAGAGAACTTTTCTTCAGTTGTTTCTACAACTGTTGTTTCATTCTAAACAACTGATGACAAAACCACTGTCTTCAGTAGTTTCACAACTACTGATGACAAACACCAAGTCCTCAGTTGTTTCATCATCTGAAGTCAAACCCATGGTTTTCAGTAGTTTTCTAACTACTGATGCCTAAAACCACGACTTCAGCCGTTTCAACGTCTGAAAGGGTAATACCATGTCAAAAGTCGTTTAAAACTACTGATGACTAACACCAAATCCTTTAGTCGTTTTCTAACCCGTACCCTATAAATATCCCTGCCCTAATCCTTCAGAGCTTCATCTCTTCAAACCTAACATTCATCTCTCCAAAACGTTTCTCTCTAAATGGCGTCCATGCAACTCAAACCGCGACACAACTGTGTAGCTTACCTCACCAAATCACCATTCTGGGCTAAGTTTGATAATGCTATTGATCTTATGGTCCAGTCACAATACAAAACGGCCTTTCTTCTCAATCCAATCCTTCATGCCGAATCCCTTAACCTATTTTGGATGAACGTCACCCTCACCACTGGGGAGAACAACACAACGTCTCTCCAGTCGGTCGTCAACAACCACGAAGTGGTCATCACTCCCGATATACTCCGTCAAACTCTACACCTGGATGATGCCACTTCTCCTGCTGGATATCCAAAGGGCACAACTGATTTATCTTTTGCTCACCATGGATATCAGGGCAACCTTAGTGCCTCCACTATACTGAAGAAACATTTCCATGACGCTGAACGTCTAATCTTTCACATGGTAAATGTCTATTTGGCTCCTAAGACTTCATCTTGGGATCAAATGTCTACAAAGTGGCAGCAGGTAATGTATTCTATTCTTGAGCAACAGCCTTTAAATTTTTCAGAAATAATATTTTCAGAGCTCAAGGATATGGCTCAAAAACTAACTGCTAACCGTTGGATATTATATTCGCGGTTCATAATGGCCATAATTACAAACCAGCTTCAAGCTGAGGGACTTGTTGGCCTGGGAGTCCCTGCTATGGCTGTTTTGCCTGAAGTATACTCCCGGCACAACTCTGACCAATCCCTCAAACTGGCTGCCAAGCTGCGCAAACCCACGCTGCTGGAACCCACAGCCACCACCTCCAAATCAAAAGTCCCCACCAAACCCACTAAAAAGAAACCCAAAACGGCTACTCAGGGAAATGAGTCCCCTGAGGATGCCCCTGCAACACAAACGCAGGCTATATCCACTGGTTATAACCCCCTAGTGGATATAAGGACTCTTCCAGCCATAGCCGCTCAGATTCCTCTCAACAGGAGCCTGCAGCAACCACATAAGGGGTACCCACACATCTGGGATCTTCCTCACTTGAGGAGATTGCCATTGAAGAGCACCATCCTCCCCAGGTGCATACTGCTTCTATCCCTTCACCCCATGCAACCGCCCCCCCAAAGCCCTACATTGCTTGTTGCACAAGTGCTGACTCAGAGTTGCACTCCTCACCCCCTCCCCAGATACCATTACTACTGGGAATACCTCTACCATTGAGGGGGAGGACCAAAGTGCAGCTGAGAACCCACAGCATAGGGGTTACAATGTTCCTTCTCCTAGTGTAGCAATGGAGATTGGAACTTCTGGTGAGGCTGCCACTTCTCCTGCATCAGCATATGATCAGGTTGTAGTTGGTGCCATTACTAAGACCTTACCAGAGGCAACTGCTGATGACGGACATAGTCCTGAGGCAGGAAGTCCCCAGTACCAAGACAAAGGGGCACATGCTACAACTGAGTTACACTCAGTGCATGTTCATCCTGATCCTATCAGGAGGTCAGATGATTCAGTATCTACTGATGATGACCTGGGCTTCTTTTACGATGTAATCGCCAAAACACCATCCTGGAAGAGGAGGTGAGCAGACTCAAAGAGCTGCTTGCCAAAACTTCTAAGGACCAAAGACCATCTGCCTCCACCAACCCACAGATGGCACCTTCAGTTGAAGGTTCCCCAAACACTTTACCCTCTCACTCCAATGAGCCTCCAGCTTCTGCTTTTGGCACTATCTCTCCGAGACAGAAACCCCCAGAGCAGATGGTTGCTGTATTCCAACAATCCATACCTCTCATCACTCCCATCATCAATGAAATTGTTACTAAAGCCATTGATGAGAGGATTTCCTCAACTCTACAACACTGATTGATGCTGCTGTGCAAAAGACACTTTCTACGGTACAAACCCCTACCACCAATGCATCCAAAAGGGGGAGAGTACTGCAGTGAAAGAAAAGAAGAGGAAAAGAACTGAGGATGAGAAGGCAAAAGAACAAATCCAGGAGTTGGAAAAAGAAAAGCAACAACTGATCACCTATAAAAGAAAGAAAAGTGCTGATGATCAACCTACTGCTGAAGAAAAATCCTTGGAAGAGCTGGTAAAAGATGCAGATGACACACACAACCGATCCATGGATAAAATCATTGAGCAACTCTTCAAGCAAGGTTTTGATACAGCCACATTAGATAGTGAGATCAGGAAGTTGGAAGTGGAGGAGATTCAAACCCGATGGGCTAGGTATGATGTACTGGAGAAGGAGAGATTGGAGATCATGATCCGTTTCATTGCCAAATACTTAGGAAGATCTTTGATGGAGATTCGTGCGTGGACCAGAGACAGTATTCTGGCTATAGCCACTAGAATCTGTCTGTCTGAGCAATTTTATAAGGGGATTATCATTGAAGCCCTTGATGAGGCTGGGGCTGGAAAAAGGTTTGAAATGGCAAGACTTACAAAGGCTAAACTCACAACCAAAATGCTGGAACAACCTTCCCTTCCACCCACTCAAAAACAGCCTACCCCTCAAATCTCCAAACCAATCTCAAAGCCCAAATCCAAACTTCCTCAACCCACAAAACCAACTCCCTTACCATCTAAACCAACAGCCAATGGTGCACCTAAGAAGAAGAAGAGAAGGGTGTTGAGGCTAGAAGAAGAAGAAGAAGAGGATGATGTGGAAGAAGATAGGCTGCCTCTGTCTGCAGTTCTAATATTGGCGAAAGCCAAACCTATGCCCATCACTCCTACCTCACAGATGGATACTGTGAGAGTAAAGATTGAAGAAGAGGAGCAGCAAAAGCTTCATGATGATGAAATGCTGAAAAGCATTGACAAAACTTATGCTGCTTCATCATCAATTATCAGTATGAAGAAAGAAGCTCTGAGGTTGTAAACTCTCGCCAACACATTTCAATATCAGAAGGAAAGGGTGAGAGTGTGGCCTGATCCTAGGGTGGCTCACAGGATTGTAAAGAAAGACATTCCTTCGAGATACAAGGGTCAAGTCAAGAGGATCGTAGATGAAGAGATCACAGTGGCCCTTGTAGTATCACCCTGGGAGATTGTCGAAGATTTCAAGAAGGCCTACGAGACTAAACAACCACCCCAGAAGATGCTAGAGAACAGAATTATTAAAAAGGGTTAGTCTACAAGAGGCTTGAGAACTTCAAACAAAATGAGCTCAGTCTGTTACTCGAAGGGATCATCCTGATGAGTTTGCATACAGACAGATTACAACAGTTGAGCTCAAAAATGGCAAACAGGCCAAGTACATCTCAGAGCTGTATGGGCGAGAAGGATTGTTTGATGGTGAAGCCAAGAACCTGACCATGGAAGAACAAATCATGTTTCTCAGGGCATACACCAGAGAATCCTACAGGCTTATACACGGGAAGTAGATCTCATGAATGGGATAACAACTCCGTGTCCAGTTCCCCAAAACAGAGTTCCCATTCATACCTTGCCAAACAAATATCTGAGATTTCTTCCCAGGCCGGAGCTTATATGGGTCATCTTCTCTACTGATCAAGAAGGAAAAAGACCAACCTTTTTGCCAACAATAAGTGGGATAATAAATAAATTAGAGGTTTTGGCTGCATTGGTTCAGGGGGAGTTTGTTGGACCAAAAGAACCAATGAGCCAAGATCAGAAAACCTCTAAGTCCCACATGATATCACAACAACTGCTGAAAGCTTCATCAGCAGTTTGACAAGTGCTGAAGACTTCAACAGCTGAAGATCAATTGCTGAAGACTTCAACAGTTGAAGACTAAAGTGCTAAAGTACAACAGCTGAAGAACACAAGTACTGAAGCTGAACAGCTGAAGAACACAAGTACTGAAGCTGAACAGCTGAAGAACACAAGTGCTGAAGCTGAAGTTCAAAGTACTGAAGTACAACAGCTGAAGAGTTTACAAGTGCTGAAGATCAACAACTGATGTACAAAGTCTGAAGACAAAGACTGAAGACATCAGCTGATGATATCTACTGAAGTCATCAGCTGATGAAACATCTGAAGTTCAAGTCTTTAGATCAAGTATTGAAGTTTCAGTAGTTTGTCACAACAGCTGAAGAGTACTTCTTCAGTAGTTGTGATATCAGTAGTTTTATGTTTTTACTTTCAGCATTTTTGTAAAACGACTGAAGAGCTTGTTCTTCAGTCGTTGTAGTTTCAGTAGTTTTATGTTTTTCAGTAGTTATAACAACTGATAACACATAGCATTTTTGTAAGGAGATGTCAGCTGTTTTGACATCTTCAGTAGTTGTGTTTCAGTTGAAATAAATCTGTTAGATGTCACTATCAAGTGACATCAGCAGACGTCACATCTCTTATATAAGAGGTGTCGACCTAATTGTAAGTGTGACATTCTGTTACCACGAAAGCGAATATTGAATGAAATATATTTGCAGAATTCTCTCTCTATAACCGTCTTTGTTCTTCATTGAATATCATTTCGTTCTTCTGAATTGGCTAATTCATTGTTAGAATCCCGCTGCTATACTCTCAAATCAATCAAACGTAGATCACTGATCCTAACAATTACGTAGTTCTACCAAGATTGTATGATCGTATAAGGTAATATCAGTGATTGCGATCAACTTCATGTGTTTATATCATCAAATTAGTTTATTAAAACATCAAAATCAATCGGGCGTTTGAATCCTATTTAGGCGTTCGAACCCTAATATCTTGAATAAATCTGAAATGGTTGATTACTTGTGATTGTTTGTTACAATGGAACTTGAAATTGTTAATGATAATGAATTGAGAATATGTTAACATCATCAAAACAAGATTTTCATCACAAAAGATTTCTGATTATTTAATGAGCTTCAGAGTTAAAATAATTATAAATTAATAAACTTGAAATGAATTGACATATTGCTTTTCAAATAAAATTAAGTGTTATTCATCAAGTTCAAATGTATATCCAAATCAAATAGAAACAAATCTCTAAATTGATTTTATATCATAAAATTTGATTAAATCATTAAAAAATAATTTCAAATCATTAAATTTTATTAAATTGATCAAATTTTAAAATATAAAATTTTATTAAGAAAACTTAAAAGTTAGTGAAGGATTTATTCATTTATAAACATTTGATAAAAACTTAAATGATTTGAAAACCTTCATACTAATTCATGTTTCTTTTGAATGATAGATGAACATTTTAAATTTTGAGCCAAAGCACAATGTTATTGCATTTGTTAATGAGGATGTTAGAGAAGCTAATGGATATGAAGATATGATCAGATTTCTGCTAAGAACTAAATATGTCTATGCTATGTATGCTATGTGTGCTAGACCTGTTATATATGAGAGACTAATTAAGAAGTTTTGGAGAACAGTAGAAGCTGAGATAGATGATCAAAGAAGAAAAGTTGTAAGAGGTTTTATTACTAATGATAGAATGATTGAAGTATCTGGAGATTCTATCAAATCTGCATTAAGATTGGGTGAAAATGAAGATTAAGATTTATCTGAGTACACTTTCATGAGTGTAGAAAGATATTTTTGTAGATGGGTCATCCAGATTAATTCCCAAAGAAGAAATTCTTTAGAGCACGAGTTCACAATCACTGGAAGTTGTTATGTTTATGTTTCAACACTGCATGTCAAAAAGAAATGCAGGATGGAACTCATTTCCAGTTGATATGGCATCTCCAATAATAGCCATAGCAACTAACAGAAGATTTAACACAGCTAAGTGGATCATGAATGGATTCATCTTTAACTTGGAGAAGGGAAAGAGGAATAAGTACTTAATGTACCAAAGATTTCTCCAATTGATTATAAATGAAGAATACCTAGACATACATGCTTATGGAGTACAAGGTGAAAGACTTATTATAGACCATACGTTTGAGGTAGTTTACAAGAGGCTAGCAGTGATCACTAGTGCTGCTAATATACCTATGTTTGAGTACATGAGAAATGTGGCTGATGACATTGTTGATATTAATCAATAACATTTTCATTTGACTGAGGATGAGCCTGTGAATCCTAATGATATTATTAAAGATGTTATAGAAGAAGTTGTTGAAGAATCCGAGGAAGATGATGATGATAATGATGATGATGATTATGTTAAGGATGATAACAATGATGATAATAATGATAATAACAATGATGATGATGGTGATCAAGGTGGTGATCAAGGAGATGAAATGGAAGGTGCTAATGATGAAACTATTCAAGAGATGGATAGTGAACAAACAATCTCTGATCATAGAGATGATAATGAAGATGAAAGGAATGCTAATGAAGGTTTTAATACTGAAATGAATTATCAACAAGATGATGATCAAGTTGCAAATGAAGATATTGAGAATATTGATTTTAATCACGCATTTGATTTTGATACTTTATGGTCTGAGTCAACTATAGAGAATGTTATTTTTGTTGTACAATCTCAAAGTCCTAAAGTTGAGATTGTTGAAGAAAAAGAACAAGAGATAAAACAATTAACAGATGCTTGTATTCAAACTAAACTGGATGATGGTTCTGATGAACTAGAAGAGTTAAAGTCAAAGATTGTATCTCAAAATGAGGAAATTGAAAGGTTGAAGAAAGAAAATAAAATGTTAAAAGAAAGTGATCAAAAGAAGAATGTTATGATGTCAGAACTTGAAGAAAAAGTTAAGAAAATGTTTAAGGAAATTGAGATATTAAAAGAAAGGTTGAAAGAACTGTGAAGGAAAGTGTAGTGATTGTTGTTGAAGAAGAAACCGCTCAAGAATCTCAAAAACCTACAACTGGAAAGTTTACTAAATTAGAAAAAGGAAAAAGGAAAATAAATGAAGTTGAAACCTCTTCCATTCCTTTTAAAGTTCAAAAGACTGCCGATCAAATTGAGAATGTAGATGAAACAGAAATGCAATAAAGAATTGAAGCACTGGATGATATAGAGTCAGATTTACCTGATGAATGGTATATTGATGTGCTTGAAGATGAAGATGTATGTGACATTGCTGATTCTCCAATTGAAAAGACTCAAGATGATATTCTAATGGACTTTGAAGACAGATACAATTATTTGATTAGGAAGAAATATAACAGAGTTTATTTGGATGGACTGATAGTGACTTAGATTAATGAAGAGTATGAGAAATGTATGTTTGCAGAGTCGTCAGCTCCAGCAGATCCTCATGAGATAAGCCTTGAGCATAGAGAATGGACACCTTTGAATAAAAGCTTAAATATTGATTATGTTCCTGTAATAGAGTTGCACCACCCAAACCCTGATGATATGAGCATACCTACTCTGAGAATGTGGTTGTAGCCAACGAATTATCCAAGGAAAAGACTGAATAAGCTTCAAGGTGAGTCCTTAAGAAGGTGGTGAGGAGTTTCCAAGAAACTAAGAAGATGTATAACAAGATGATTATTTTGGATATGGATAACCCTTAGTATCTTGAGATAACCAAAAGAATAAGAATGCTAAAGCCTCAGGAGATAAAATCCAAAGAGTTAGTGAGGAAAACTCATAAACACAGGAAAGAGCTTATGGATATGTTTCCTAATGTTAAAAAACAAGGTTACAAAGTTTCTATAGATCAAAAACAGCTTTGGAATAAAGCTAGATCAACGGGAGATCTTGTGAGTAATGTGCTTCAAACAGGACAATCAGTTTCTAAATTGCTGAATACAATGATTGTGCCTGATAAAACCAAAGAAGTGAGAATAATTGCATGGAAATATGATAAGATTTTTTATGTATTTTTTATCAAAAGAGTTAATGTTATTTGTGATGTATATTATTTCACTCAAGCATCATTGCTTTACCTGTACAAGATTTGAAAGAATTGCATAAGTTACCACTGATCAATCCTAGAAAGGCTAAAAGGGGAGAAATTTTTATGAAGTTACTTGATAGAGGTATATCCAGAATGCCAACATTTCTTCAACTCGTTGTGACTAAGAAGACAAAAGCTATTTTACTAAGATGAAGAAGAAGTCAAAGAAAGGTGAATCCAATGAGGCTATGGATTATTGTTACTTAGAGACATTCAGTGATAAGTATTTTGAAAAAATAACAAATCCTAGACTGAAAGTTATAGATGGCACTCAATCATCAAAACTAATTTTGAGATGGTTTTATGATTCATCTACTTTTCATATGAAGCTTGTAAGGAATTTACTGATTGGGATAATGATATGATCAGTTTGTTTAGAGTATTTGAACTCAAACTCCTTCATTCTAGTTATATCTCATTCTTTTCCAATCAAACTTTGAAGCAGTATCATCAGCAGAAGCAGATAATAACAGAAGACACTTTTTGACCATTATTAAAGTAATGATTGATGCTATGGAAAGAATCTCATTGAGGAAGGCAATGGCATATGCAAACATTGTGAAGAAAGATATAAAAGATATTGAGTTTATGAGAATTTTAAGCAAGGGAGTATTAGAGATATATACAAAAGAGAATCCAAGACCAATAGAGATGTATGCTAATGTTGATATTCCAGGATTATCAAAAGAAACATTATTGGTGATGGAAGCAATGGAGATTATGACTAATTACTCCAAGCCAGAGCAAGAAATTCTAGCTGGGAAGTTCAAGTCTTCAATAAGAAAAACACTTAGAGAACTAGAGCTCTACAAAGAGAAGCCAATGTTCAAGATTAAAGAAGAACCTGAAGACTGTTTTTACAGAAGACAAATACGAATCTTAGGGGGAGTATTGTTAGAAACCTAGAAAGATTAGCATTTTAGTCTTTAAATATGTTTTGTCATAGTTTAGGGACTTATTGTGTATATATATGTTCCTTTTTGTTTTTTTGGTTATTAATATAAATAGGATTGCTTATGTATGTGTAGGTTAAGACTTTAGATATTTCTCTCTCAATTTGCACTTTGAAATCCATCTAATATCATTGAAAACTCTATGATTTTTTCTGATATTTGTGTGTTTTGATTACATTGTTCATATTATTGTCAATTGCTTGATATCAATTACAAATCGATCCATTTGAACCTATCAGTTGTTGAATGCAAAAACTTCCTTAAAGAGTTGTTTCTGGGCTAGAACTCGGAAAATGCGAGAACTATGAAGTTTGTGAGAATTTTGGCATATGCGAACACTTGTATCTATTTTTGTTTGAGTATAAATAGTTTTTGTTGGTTTTATTTTTGTATAGATTTTGTAGTTGTTGAAAATTTGCTTTCAAGTTCATATCTAGTAAAAAAAACATTTCACGCTTAAAGCGATAAGTACATTTATTTACTTAATTGTATTTGTTTAATTCATGTTACGTTCTATATCATTGTTTGATCATGTTTAGCATTGCTTTACATTAATCGAAACTCTTTGATTTGATTTGATTTGAATTTGAGTTGTATAAGATTTGAAGAATACACAATCCTTACACGAGTAATATAATCAACCCGATCCACACTATATTATAAAACTATAAAAATCCTAAAGTGTTAAAATGCTAAGACTAAAACTATATAAAACAATGTCCAAAAGCCTGAAACATAAAAACTAAAATTTAGACATATTGAAATCACCACATTAATAATAAGGGTAACCATCCTCTGATCCTCGACTGCAACTCCCATACACGTTGCTGCAAATCTCTATCTCAAAACTCTTGTATACCACCTTCCACTCTAGAACTTTCACTCGAACTCTAATGTGCTTCCATTCTCATGTTGTCATAATATATTCCAATTTTTCTCTTGCAAGTCGTAGCTTGTCCATCATCATCTTTATGCCCATCTTTGCATCATCTAAACTCTGTTCATTTAGCTTTGGCCTCCATTTTAGCTTCTAGTTCTCGAGCTCCAAGACGTATCCATCATTTTACTTTGTCGGATTTTAATAAATGGAATCCACCAACTCATTACTACTATTCACTATCACCAGTTTACACCTGGTTAACAATTGAAGGTACACTCACTATATAGACGTCTTCAAATGACTCATCTGGTTGATCCTCTTGATAACAACATAAGTTAGGATGCATTACCTCTCACTCACCTTATTTTAACATAAATAGAATATCAATCTGTAAGAAGTCTCAATCTTACTTTTCGGTCCACACAAATTGTTCTTATTAGGCATCTAAATAAGTTATAAACCTCAAACACTACTTAACACATAATATAATAGGTATAAACACAATTTGTTCTTATTACAAAGTTATTCACACTATGCTTGTGACTAACTATCGAGCATCAAGATTGTTTGACTTCCTAATGGGCATCGTATCTTTCATCCTATAGACACTAGTCTAAGTTTAGATTACTAATAAGACTTGAATCCCTTAAACTCTAAAACTAAACCAAATCTTAACATGATGAAGATGTTGATACTTACAAAGATTTATCCATATCAAGCAAGTAGCTCCAACAAAGTTCTAGACACTAAGTTAAATATTGTTAAGATGGTGATAATGAACACTTTCTTTTATATGTATGATGATGCGTTAGGTAGATGGCTTTCAAGGACATTCTTAACCTAGTTACAAAGATTTATAGTCTTGATGAAGGTTGATGGAATTTATGGTCTTTTACTTTTTTAATTCTCTTGGACAAATTGTATAGAAAACACACAAAATTTGGTTCTTATAACCTAAGCAAGACAACATACTTTCCACCTACATACCATATGTATAATCTCATTTAAATCATGTCAAGAAGTTAATAAAGCCACATAATCATTATTCCATTGACTAAAGAATTTATGATTATAATGGTATTGGATCTGGAGTAAAGGATGAAGCATACATTTAGATATTTAATGATGATTTGGAGTAAAAGATTAAGTAGTCAATCTGTACATGTGTAACGAGCAGAGAATAGCTCAAACAAAGGTTCGAACACATGGATATAGAGTTTTCATGTGGAACTAGAGTGAAAAATGAAACATATCTAAAGCAAATCAGGTTAGTATTTGTGTAATGAGCAAAAACTAGCTCGAACAAAAGTGGTTGTGGGATTATAGTCGATCCAGAAAATTGAGTAAAAGATTAGGTCAAATGTCATGGTTTAGAGACTTGTCAAGAATAAGATATAGTTTGATGTGGATATGGAGGTCAAGTTTTGATTCACCCTAGATTTTCTTCATTTTTTTTTGTTAATTTTGTTTTGGTTTAGATTTGGAGTTAATAAACATGTTCACTTTTTCTTTTTCTTTTTTTATGTTCTTTATATTTTAATGACATATCTAACTTTTATTTTTTAATTTGTTCGTGTTTTATTAGATTCAAGTTAAAACACACAGTCATCTTACTAGAAATCAAGTTATACACTAATCTAACATATTCTTACTGTAATGTAACAACATGTTTCATTGATGTAATATTGCATGTAAGATCATATGTATTCATCACATTCATGTAAATTATTCATATGTGTTCTTGAATTACACTAATTTAAGTGTTTTTATGGTAGTGTAGTTATAGTGTAATTGCTTGCTACACTAATGGTTCCAACATATACGTTTATCATATCGATGTAATTGTTTGTTATAATGGTCGAAATTTATTTTTGGGCAAAACAATAGTGGAATTAATTAGAAAATTATGATGAGTTTTATCGCATATTTTTCTTTTAAAAAATAAAATAGTACAAAAAATTATGAATTTATGATGAGTTTTATCGCATGGGGTAAACTCTTTAAGTAAATAAAAATATAAGTGATGTCATTTGTCAACATCATATTAAGTTGTTCTTATTAAGTGATAGTAAAATATCTAAAATACTATTTTCATAAAAAAGAATTTGGATAAATGGCAAGATCTCATACAGATTAAAGAACATTAATGGTTATGGTGTTATTGCAATAAGTGTGGGTTAACAATCGTTCCTTCCCCTATAAGGCATATACATATAAAATGTAACAACCATATTTCACAAATAACATGTAAATAAACTATCTAAGAAAAACAAAAAAAAATACATATCAAAATTCTTCTCAATCTTTTGTTCTCTTCTTCACTTGTATTCACTTTAGCTTGAAGCAAGTTTTTTGACCTAAGTAGACTAAGTATAATGTTTGTGGATCGTGTACATATTGCTTGAATACCTAAATCAAACAAGAATAATAAACCATCAGTCAAACTAAACATTGCCAGGAATACTTTTTTAGACATTAATTAGGTCATACCTTCAATGGAAAACAATAAAATTGGCAGCCTAGATTCGCATAGTCAAGGAAGTTTTTAATATTGCTTCTTTCCCACAAGAGCAACAAATCATGGTTGCTTAAAGTTCTACACTTGAATATAGGCAAAAGAGAGGAAGAATATTGCTAATGACAATTAGAAAATGAGGGGAAATAAAGGTTGTAAATATTCTAAAGTTTTGTTTAGGAAAAATTCGTAAATTACCTTTGCCCTAAAGTTTTATTTAAGAAAAAATCATAAATTACCTTTGCCCTCACATGGTATGACGTTGAAAATCAATGACACTGAGCATAAAGGATATAATATGTAACAAGTTGTTTACATAAAGGATAAAAATTATGCTTTTTGAAGATAAATGATAAAACCTACAATTTTTTGTAATCGTAAATAATATTTTTTGTAATTTTGTCTATAATTAACAAATATAAATACTAACATCGCTATTTAAATTAACAATCTATTATTAATAGCAACGGTATTAGTAGTTAAATAATATTAGTATTCAAATAATTATAATTAATAGTTATCAAATAATATTGAAACAATAATTGTTTTTGTTGGATCAAGAAGAAGGCTGGTGCAACCAAAACCAAATTATTTAGACAAATTTTGGTGCTGCTTACAAAGGCTTCCGAAGCCAAGTGTGAAACTTCCAAAGGAAGTAGAGTTCTTCCGAAGACAAAGTAAAAGTTCCACTTCCGAAGGCAAAGCTCTACTTCCGAAGATAAAGTATTCACTTCCGAAGATGAAGTCTCAAAGGAAGAAATCAGAAGACTACTTCCGAAGTATGAAGAAAGAAGAAGTCCTCAAGTCTCGAAAGAAGCAGCCTCTTCCGAAGTATAAGTGGCTTCGGAAGCACTTGTTCTTCCGAAGCCATTTAACCTTCGGAAGACACTGCTATGAACCAATGAACATAAGTATGGTCTCTGACACTCTGCTACAGACCTCTTATACTACATGGCGTTTTCTCAAAGAGCCATGTAGTTGACCATACTTTATTCCACTATTCACCTTTTTATGTTAGTACAAGTTACCAACTTTAGTTGGTGACATAAGTCAAGGACATGTCCTGACTACCATATCTCAGATAAAGTCTTATCTAAGATACCTTAAACTATAGCCTTGTAGTATTTGCTTTAGTTAGAGGATTCCAGCTGGTATCAAAGTATATCCGGCTGTAGGTAGTATTATATAAAGTCTCTCATTGTAACTCATAAGAACATGCTTGTAAGAGTCTTGTAATATTTGAGTTGAGAAGCAATATATGCAAGTACCTTGAAAATTACTTCTTGTGTTCTGTTATTACTTATTATACTGTTATCAACTCTTAAAGATTCTGCTTTCATCGAGAGTGTTGTTTAAGTGAGTTTGAGAGAAAACCAAGTGTTTAGTGACACAAACCGATCCTGCAATTGGTATCAGAGCATTTTAGGCTCTTGATTGCGAGATCTAACCATCCAAATCAACCTGTTTTTCACTCCTCCTTACAACTCTCACAAAAACAGCTCTTAACAAATCCGAAGTAGAGATGGGAACAATGACCCAAGCTCCCATCATTACTCCTGAAAACTTCAGGCCTTGGAGTAGAAGAATGGAAGGCTTCATCTGATACCAAGACAGCAAAATGTGAAACTCCATTGTCAACGACCCGTATAAACCAAAGGTGGCATCATCTGGTGGGAACGGTGCCATGATAGAAAAAGCTGTTGAAGATTATTCTGATGAAGACAAAAAGAAAATGGACATCGACAGCAATGCTATGACTATTTTGATGACTGCAATACCCAACTCCATCAAGGTGGGGTTTGAGCATTGTAAGTCTGCTAAAGAACTATTTGATACACTTGCTCAGATCTATTCAAGCTCCAACAACTTCAAGGACTCACTAAAGCAGCAGTTTGAGAACTTCACTTATATTGCTCGAGAAACCCTTAGCCAGCAGTATTTCAGGTACATGGATCTTATTTCTTCACTTCAGTGTGTAAAGATTACTCCTGAACTCAGAGATCTCATAAGAAAGTTCATGAGTGCTCTTCCAAATGAGTGGACATTCTACTGTGTCTCTATCAAGAAGACAAAGAAATTGAACACTTTTATCATGACTGAACTCTACGGCATCATTGATGGATACCGGTTAGAGATGGAGAGTAAGAAGGGACACCAAACAAGCAGACCTTTGAGTCTTCCCACTAGCAACGCTTTAATGGTTGCTGAAGGCTCAGTATCCCCACAACCTCAGCAATACCTGACATACAACCAATAGCCATCTTACTCTTTTGGACCTTACATCATTTTTCCTGAGACTCCAAGGTCTCAACAGGCTCAGCACAACTCCTTTCAGGACAGTTGTGCCTTTGTCTCAAGAAGTGGGCACTTTGGTGATTTTCAATATTGTTTTAATGAACTAGTGTGTTTTAGTCCAGACGATGTAGAGTATGTGGACATCGTCCAACATATGGCTCTTTTAACCTACAAAGCGAAGAACTCTTTAAGAAAACTGGAAGGAAATTCTCTCAAAACCCAACTGCCAGCAAGTTTGGGTTTGACAAGACCAAGGCTAAATGTTACAACTGTAACCAACTTGGTCACTTTGTTAGGGAATGCAAGGCTCCCAAATCAAACACAGGAACCCCACAGGCCTCCACACATCCTCTTCATCAAAGCCCACTGGAAAGTCAACTAAAACATCTACAATGGCTCAAGAAGTTGATTGGAGCTTTATGGTTCAGGACGTGACTCCTACTCAAGCTCTCATGGCAGGAACAGATGACAACCAGGTATATGAACATCTCTGTACTCCTGCCTGTATAACTAAGGTTAAATTATATCAGGAATACAATAGGGAAATTAAATCTGACATTGAGTCTTTAAATGTTTTGAATCTGATTTTAAAAGGGCTAAATCTGACTACCTAAAGAAAATTGAAAAGTTAGAGAAAACTGTTTTCTTATTAAAACATGAACACACTAATTACAAGACTCAAATAAAGAACTTAAAATCCAAATTGTCTGAGGCTCTAGCCCAGCTTGTCACCGCTGAGGCTCAAGCCCAGAAGTATGCTATTTTTGAGCAAAACTTCCAAGCTATTATTGCATCATACTCCCACTCCAAAATCTGTTATCAGAACAAAGGAGGGTTGGGGACCAATGAAATTGCTCCCTCACATTCTTATGAGTCCATAAGACAACCTAGATGTGGTACTGAAGAGCAAGAGGTCCCAACTGCTGACCCATCTTCACATAAGTTGAAGAATGATGCAACAATAGTGGCCCCCACAGGGAAGGAACAGTTAAATCTACCCACCTCTCCCAGTAAAGATCAAATCCTTACCACCACAGCCCGTAAAGTAGATCTAAAGCTGCCAGAAGAACTGCTAAGAAAGCGGTTGAGTCTGAGCTGATGATTGACCTAAAACAAAAAGGTGTTTTTATCTCAGCTGGATTCTAGGTGATAGGTACTTCTGATTCAGGAAAGGATTGTAATACCAGCACTCCTGTCCTACGAAAGGATCAATAGTTGAAGGGAAAGGTTGTTGACCAAGAGAAAAAGACTAAGAAACAGCAACCTACAAGCTCCCAAAAGACCAACATTACATGCATCATGTGTGGTCTGCAAAACCACATGACTAAAGATTATTACTACAATCCTGCTAGCACGCATTATGCAAATAATGTTAGAAAAAAGGAGTCAAGGAAGGTTTCTCATTTGGACCTTATCAGATGGTCCAAGTGATGAAAAAGGGAAAGCTAGTTTCTGAAGCCAGGTTGTCTTTAGAAGAAACTCCTTCTCCGAAGGGAAAATGACTTCGGAAGCAAAAGCAGTTAAAATTTTGAAGAAAAAGAAAATTCCCTTGAAACCATCCCAGAAGAAGACTGCTTCAGAAGAAAAGGTGGTGAAAGCTTCTTCTGAAAAGAAAGAAGCTTCGGAAGAATGCCATGTTGCAAAAGCTTCTACAAGTACATCTTCTATGACCAATCAAAGGATGGATTGAAAGATCAAGAAAGATGCTGCAGCACAACCTCTTCTTCAAAGACATCCATTGAACCGCCATGCTTAACTTTTGGTTCAATTATGTCACTATATTGGAGGAACCCAAGACCAACAAGGCTTGGATCGCCAATGAGAACTAATAATCTCATCTTATGTGCAGGGACATCCATATGACAAGAACAACAATGTCTGGATTGTAGACAGTGGATGCTCCAGGCACATAACAGGAAACAATCTCTTCTTCAACAGTTTCAACACTATGATAGAGGTCCTGTCCAATTTGGAGGTGAGGCTAGAGGATATATTTCTGGCAGAGGGAGTATATCCAATGGTAAGTTAAAAGTTGACAAAGTTAACTTTGTCAAATAGCTTGAACACCATCTGTTAAGTGTTTCTCAGTTCTGTGATCAAAAGTACCAGATGCTTTTCACCGAGCATGAGTGCATTTTCCTCAAACCAAAGATGACAATTCCTCCAGATTAGTGCTTCTTAGATCTCCCAGGAAAGGGGATATGTACAAGCTGGATATGAACAATTCTTCCCCATGGGTGAAGTATCATGCTTTCTTTCCAAAGCTGATAGTGATGAGTCAATACTTGGCATAAACGTATGTGTCATGTAAATTTTAATACAATGAATAAATTGGCTAAAAATAACTTGGTACATGGTTTGCCTAAAAAGGAATTTTTCTACAAAGACAACTGTATTGCATGCCTGAAAGGGAAGCAACGCAGGACCACTCATAAATCCAAATATGTTAACTCCATTACACTTATTGCACATAGATCTTTTTGGTCCCACAAGTATAATGAGCATTGGAAGGAAATCATACTGCCTTGTGATAGTTGATGATTTTACAAGATTTACATGGGTATTCTTTTTAAGAAGTAAAGATGAAACTGCTGAAACATTAAAATCTTTTATTCTTAAAATAGAAAATCAAATTGATCACAAGGTTAAGATTATTAGAAGTGATCAAGGGACTGAGTTTAAGAACTTCATTCTTGACTCATTCTGCAACTCAAAAGGGATTGCCAGACAATATAGTGCTCCGAGAACTTCTCAACAAAATAAAATTGCTGAGAGGAGGAACAGGACACTTATTGAGGCTGCTCGAACTATGTTAGCTGATTCCAAACTACCTCTAACATTCTGGGCAGATGTAGTCAGCATTGCATGCTATGTGAAGAACAGAGTTCTTGTAGTTAAGCCACATGAAAAAACCCCTTATGAGCTATGGAACAAGAGGCCACCATTCATTGGCTTTCTGAGATCTTTGGCAGCAGGTGTACCATACTTAACACAAAGGACAATTTAGCAAAATTTTCCAAAAAGGTGGATGATGCTATCTTTGTTGGATACTCTTCTAGCTCCAAAGCTTACATAGTATACAACATTAAGAATCAACAATGTGAGGAGTCATCCAATATAGTTGTTAATGAGCACACTCCTTGTGTTAGGGGGAATGGCCCTGATCATATCTTTGATTTAGAATTGTTTCCAAACTATTCTAAACCTTCTTGTGAGAATGTTTTAGTTGGAACAAGATTTCAAAATCATGCTGATGCCGATGCTGATGATAATCAACTGTTTGAGCTACCCAGACCTCTTCCAGGTTCTCCAAGATATGAAACAAATCAAGCTCCCACTATTCACAGATCAGAAAGTATAACCATATCTAAGAATAGTGAAGCTTCAACCAGTGAATCACCTGCTGATCCTCAAAACTGGGGAGGTAGCATTTTGAAGGAACAGGTGACTATTAATGCTACTCCACAGCCCACAATTGATGATGTTTCTCTTTCATTCAATCAGTCCTCATTGAATGAACTTGAAACAACAGCTGGACAAAGTGTTCCGGTTCCTGAGCAAAATACGTCTAATCTGGACTTATCCTTGCAACTGGAAGTGATTCCTCGTTTACGGATTCACAACACTCATCCAGCTGAGAACATCATTGGGGATGCCTCTGAAGGTGTGAGAACAAGAGGGCATACTCATCATGGGAATGTCTGCTTGTACTCATGCTTCTTATCCCAGATGGAACCCAAGACGGTGGAAGATGCCTTGAAGGATAGTAGCTGGGTTGAATAGATGCAAGAGGAGCTGCTTCAATTCAAAAGACAGAAGGTTTGGAACCTATGTCCGCTACCATCTGGTCAAGTACCAATAGGCACTAAATGGGTTTTTAGGAACAAAAGAGATGACAGAGGCTTGATCATTAAGAATAAGGCAAGACTGGTAGTTCAAGGATACACTCAAGAGGAAGGAATTGATTATACTGATGTCTTTGCACCTGTTGCAAGACTTGAGGCAGTTAGGATCTTCCTTTCTTATGCTGCTTCCAAGAACTTTACTGTCTACCAGCTTAATGTCAAGTGTGCCTTTCTAAATGGGGATGTAGATAGGGAAGTGTATGTGTGCCAACCTCCAGGATTTGAAGACCCACAACATCCTCACTATGTGTGCAAATTGGATAAAGCTCTATAGGGGCTGCACCAAGCACCAAGGCTATGGTATGAGACTTTGCCTCAGTTTCTCCTTAAGAATGGCTACACCAGAGGAACCATTGACAAGACTTTATTCATAATGAAGTCTAGTAAGGACATTTTGCTTGTTTAAGTCTGTGTTGATGACATCATATTTGGTTCTTCAATGACCAAATGTGTAAGGACTTTGAAAGCATTATGAAGAAGAAGTTTGAGATGAGTTCTATGGGAAAAATGAATTTTTTCCTTGGAATTCAAGTGAAGCAACTGAAGGAAGGACTTTTATTAATCAATCTAAGTATGTTAATGACATCTTAGAAAGATTTGAGATGAAAGATTGCAAGCCTGCCAAGACACCCATACCCAGAAACCATAATCTTTGTTCTGACCTTGAGGGGGAGGATACTGATCAACATCAGTATATGGAAATTATTGGTTCTCTGATGTATCTTACTGCTAGTAGACCTGATATCATGTTTGCTACTTGCATTTGTGCAAGATATCATGCAGATCCAAAGGTGTCTCACCTAGCTGCTGCCAAGAGAATCCTCAGATACCTCAAAGGAGCACCTAAACTAGGTCTCTGGTATCCTAGAAACAATGATTTTAATCTCTATGGATACTCTAACAGTGACTATGGTGGCTGCAACATTGACAAGAAATCAACATCAGGAGGATGTCAATTTCTTGGTGGAAGGATCATCTCATGGCAATGCAAGAAACAATCATGTGTCTCTACATCAACTGCTGAAGCTAAATACATTGCTGCTGCTAGTTGTTGTGCTCAGCTATTATGGATTCAAAATCAGATGTGGGACTACGGATTCAACCTTACGAGTACTCCTATCCATATTGACAACAATAGTGCTATCTCCATCACTAAAAATCCATTGAAGCACTCGAAGACAAAGCACATTGATATCGGGTACCATTTCATTAGAGATATTCATGAAAAGAATCTAATTAAACTAATCAAAGTTGATTCAAATGAACAATATGCCGATCTGTTCACCAAAGCTTTTGATGAACAAATATTTAAGTATCTTATAACAGCTATTGGGATGATAAACATTGATTAGATTACCTCTTTTGAAAACCTTTTAATGTGTAAAGTCTTATGTCAATACAAATTAAGCCCTGTTACAAAAGATCTCTCTAAAATTTTCCAAGTATAAATTTCTTCAGAAGAGAAATTAACCCTCAGAAGTTATCTTCATATCTTCCGAAGCAAAATTTCTCCAAGGATAATTTTCTTCTCGGAAGAGTTTTTAGTCTCGGAAGAAGCGATTGATTTCATATCAGATCTACTTTCGAAGCTTACAAAATCACTCCTTTCGGAAAGCAATTTCTACTCTCGGAAGTAACTTTTACCTTCGGAAGTAGGAATTGCCTTCGGAAGACAAATTACCTTCAGAAATGTTTTATATTCGGAAGAGAGATTTTACTGTGTAACGGAAATCTCTTGGGCCCCACACTGTAAAAAGCAAAGATTTTGTTAATGATGTCGGATTATTTAACTGAATTAAACTTTACCGCCCCTGTCACTTCATTCACTAAAGCGTCATTTCACCTTATCCTAACACTTTACCGCCATTCCACCCTCTTTTAAATAATCCCGACTGTTCACTCTCATCTTCTTACCACAAATTTTACAGTCCTAAAAGTTTCCTTGCTTCCAAGTTCACCCAAACTCAAACTGCTTTACCTTCACTTTTGCAATGGCCCTAAATCCTCAACACAACCAAGTCTCACTTCTTGATTCTTCAAGAGATGCGGACTTCTCTGAAATCATCTACTTCCTCACCCAATCATCCTACTACACAGCCTTGACTGTTAATCCCACAATTTACCTCAACCACATGACTGAATTTTAGGGAAACAGTAAGGTCGAAACCCTAAATGGGGTTCGTGTAATACGATCCCGCATTTGTGACCAAGGGTTTGTCATCTCTGAACAACTCATCAGGGAGCATCTGGAGATTCATGATGAAGGTGCCCCTACTGAGTTCCCCAAGGCAGATTTAGATAGCACATACATCCTCATAGGATATGGTGGAGGTGTGAGCAGGTCGACTGTCTACAAATACAACTTCTCCTACAACTGGAAGTTTCTCCTGCATATTGTCCTTCACTTCTTGTCAAACAAATATGGGGGATGGGATCAAACCTCATATGAAGTAGGGTGCCTAGTTCATGGATTGGTGTGAGGCCTGCGCTTCAACTACTCTAGATTCGTCCTGCTCAATCTCATTTGAAATCTTCAGAGGGAAAAATTCTTTATGTATCCCAGATTTCTTCAGCACATCATTAACTGTGAGCTGGACCAGAGTCGGCTTGTCTGCGCAGCCACTCTGTCTGTCCCTTACATGAGGCCAACCATCTTTAAGACATTGAAGAGGGTATCCACCAACTTCACTGGAAGGTACACTTATCTACCTCTTGTATGACTGAGCACATCACTCCTGGTGACATCCCTGTTCACCCCACAGGTGATGAATCCACACCAGCAACTGCAACCACAATACCAACACTACCTTCTCCTCTCATCACCATTACCTACACAAGAGGCCCCAAACAAACCCTTATTCAGTCTACTCTGATTGAACAAGCTCCTTCTGTTCAACCAAAAAAGGCTAGAGTGGAACATTAGGCTCCCACTCAGTCTGAGGTCTCACTTTCCTTCACCAGTGACCTCAATATGAGTCTTGAGTCTCCTCAGTCTCAAACCCATAAGCCCATTACCCAATCTGAAAGCCCTTAGAGTGAGTCTATACACTCCTCTGAGCAGCCAATAAGGGACAGCCCAATCAGAGGCTCAATGCTTGTAGACATTGACCAAGGTCCCGGGTCAGTAGGTTTAACCTCCTTATCTTTCACTGACCTTCTCTTTAAAACTGATGAAGAGATAACATCTCTCCATGGCAATGATGTTGATCTACAACACCCTCTCCAAGATCAACGGAGCCTAGAGAGACCTCTTATCTCTAGCCCCCATCAGAAAACCATTACTAAGGTGAGTCCCACTGATGTGGAGGGGACTCATGCAGATTTAGCTGTCACTAAAAAAGGTGCCTCAATGGACCTTATGGACAGTGGTAACGATTCTGAGACTAAATCTGCAGCAACCGTGCCTTTTGATGACTCTGTAAGAGATATAACTAAGCAAGGGAAACCAGGGTGCCAAGAAACCACATCTGGTGGTAAGGCTAAACATACTAGGTATGTTACCTCATCTCCTTGTGATTCTTAAAAAGAAGATGAGGGAAGCATGAAACTCTTCATTACAGACCTACTATCTAAAGTCTCAAACCTTGAATCCAAGGTTAGGACTTTAGAAGAAAGGTCCGCCACTCAGCAACTTGAGATTGACAATCTCAAGGCTCAACTAGCTGAGAAACAGATTGAGAGATCTGTTAGGCATGTACTTGTTTAGGTCTCCTTGACCTCTTCCTCCAGCTTATCTACCTCTCAAGATGATGCTACCAAACAGGCGGAGAGTGTTCAGAGACAAACATATGAGGACCCATAGAGCCAATCTTTAACTTCTAAATATTCGGCTCCTATCACAACTTCTTTTGAGCCATCTCAAGTCACTGTAACAATTGATTCAATGATGCTTAGAGATCTCTACAGCTTCTTTTCTCAGTTCTTGTTGAGATCTGCTCGTGATCAGCCAAGTCTTGATGTTGCCATGATTTACTTTGGAGCTGAAGAGCTTCAGAGGCTTACTGCACCTTCTACCACCATGGAAGAAGTTGATCAACCTATGGTCCATATGGAACCTGAGATTCAATTCGAAGGGGAAATGGGGACTGATGGCCCAGCAACTGAAACAGTTGGGACAGAATCTAGATTCCTTCTTACTTTCGAAGCTGAAGTTAAAGCCTCGAAAGAACAAGCTTAATCTTCCGAAGCTGAAATGGAAGCTGCGGAAGGACTGTTCAAAATGTTCGAGGAACTGATCATCACAGATGCAATCCTAGAAATGGCGTCTAAGGTGAACAGTGAGGACTTTCTGGATCAACCTTCGGTCCAGACACCCTCTCTACCTCTCACACAATCAGTATCCACTGTCCAAGAACCACTAAAGTCAAGTTCCTCAAAAGATACTAAAGGAAAATGAAAGATGACTGCGAAAGAGCTTCAGGAAGAGGAGAAGATTGAAAAGCTGAAAAGAAAAGGGAGACCTCCAACTGGGAAGTTGTTGGCTGCTAGTACAAAAGCAACTGCAGCCAACCAGGAGGCGGTCGACAACAAAAAGAGAGAAGAGATCATTGACCAGCTCATTCAGCTCGGAGCTGCTAATGAAGAAACACTCCTTCTACCAATAGAGGAGTTGGTGAAACTGGAAAAGGCAACCAAGCTGTAGTAGGAAGCAGCAAGGTTAGCCTCAAAGGAAGAGAAGGAAAAGGAGCAAAGGGAAGCTGACATGCAGCTCAGGAGGGAAAGGATAGATTTCCTAACTTCCGAAGGCTTCTCTCTTCAAGAACTTTCTCCACACAATGATGAACCGATCCTTTGGCTCGTCAACAAAGAGCAGGATCAAATGGAGAAAGAAAGAAAAAGAGCTACAAGAGAAAAGTTGAAGGAGAAGAAGAAGAAAGAGGAAGAAGCAAGGGCATCTACAACCAGGAAGATAGGTGACAAAGCCTGGATGAAAGACTATCTCTAGGCTCATGGCTTCTCTGGAAGGCAGGTGGGTCCCATGTCTGAAAGGACACTCCAACGAATTGTCAGTGAGATCAAAGCTGACATTCGTTCAAGGAAAAGAAGAGATATGTACAGAAGGGCACAGGGGATAACATTCACTCCAACCACACTACCCCAACTTGAACCAATTCCCTCTCCTTTCACCATCAATACTGAACCTTACACTCCTGAACCCATACCTTTACCTTCATCTACTTCCTCACCTCAACCACCAAAACTGCCCATCCTTCAACCCAAAACTCAAATCCGAACCACCTTACCACATCCTACCCCACAACTTCTCAACCATCCCTTCAACCTTCCAAACATCTCTCTCTAGAGGAGTTTAAAAGCATCAAGAATAGGCTCATCAATGGCACTACCCTTAGTGATATGTCCTGTGAGGAAGACTCCATCAAGCTAGCCTATGTGGATGGATCTTCACGTTCCCTCACAAGAGATCAATTTCTTGTTCTACCCAGAGGAACACTAGACCAGGCTACAGTACTTCTAGGAATCAACCCATAATCAACAAATGATAAAGAGAATAAACTAAGAAGGAAGCTGGTGACTCTACAGGATACAAGAAAAGTGGACAAGATTCCTAGTCAGTCTCTTGTGCCTAGAAAGGATATACTCCGGTGGAGGTTCAATGAAGCTACTCACAACTTTGTTGTGGAAAGAGAGAACGGTGAAGTTAACAGGCTGAATGCCACCTCTCTGCTACACTCCAGCAGGTTTGATATAGTTGAGTTATCAAAGAAACCATTCTCTAACCCCTCCAACTCTAAAACTGCTACTCACATCAAGAATCATCTCAACAGTCTTCATCTGGTTGAGTTAACAACAAAATCCAAGATTGAGGAAGAATTAAGATTGAGAAAAAAGGAAGACAAGGATAGATCTCCCACCAAGGGCACAACCTTTCTACAGATGGTGGAAGGTCCTGAATTGGAACCTATAGTTTGATGGGAATATGATTATAGCTCCCATCAACTAACTCTTTTTAGAGGGCCACAACAAAGGGTACATATCATTCAGGGAGACAGACTGGAGATCTTGTCAACCAAAGATTTGTACAAACTTCTCAGCACCACATCAGGGAACAACAAAGAGACTGATAACTATTTACTCTCCCTGGTGCTGAAAGTTTTGAGGAGCAGAAACAAGTGAGGTTTTGGTAGATCAGCCTAGGGGAGTTTGTTGGATCAAGAAGAAGACTGGTGCAACCAAAACCAAATCAGTTAGAAAAATTTTGGTGTTGCTTACAAAGGCTTCCGAAGCCAAGTGTGGAACTTCCAAAGGAAGTAGAGTTCTTCCGAAGACAAAGTAAAAGTTTTACTTCCGAAGACAAAGCTCTACTTCAGAAGACAAAGTATTCACTTCCGAAGATGAAGTCTCAAAGGAAGAAATCAGAAGACTACTTCCAAAGTATGAAGAAAGAAGAAGTTCTCAAGCCTCGGAAGAAGCAGCCTCTTCCAAAGTATAAGTGGCTTCAGAAGTACTTGTTCTTTCGAAGCCATTTAACCTTCGGAAGACACTGCTATGAACCAGTGGACATAAGTATGGTCTCTGACACTCTGCTGCAGACCTCTGATACTACATGGTGTTTTCTCAAAGAGCTATGTAGTTGACCATACTTTATTCCACTGTTCACCTTTTTATGTTAGTATAAGTTACCAACTTTAATTGGTGACAAAAGGTAAGTCAGGGAATGTCCTCACTATCATATCTCAGATAAAGTCTTATCTGAGATACCTTAAACTATAGCCTTGTAGTATTTGCTTTAGTTAGAGGATTTTAGCTGGTATCAAAGTATATCCGGTTGTAGGTAGTATTATATATAGTCTCTTATTGTAACTCATAAGAACATGCTTGTAAGAGTCTTGTAATATTTGAGTTGAGAAGAAATATATGCAAGTACCTTGAAAATTACTTCTTGTGTTCTGTTATTACTTATTATATTGTTATCAACTCTTAAAGATTCTGCTTTCATCGAGAGTGTTGTTTAAGTGAGTTTGAGAGAAAACCAAGTGTTTAGTGACACAAACCGATCCTGCAGTTTGCCACTTGTAGAAACATCTTACATTGATCTTTGTATTTGTGTATATATATTGGTATTATATCTCATGTGACATTATAATTTTTCATATATAAGTTAAAGATATATATATTTACTTGAAAAATACCGCTTCTCATATTTTTCTTAGTGAGATATAATGTAATCAAGACATAATTGTGTCTATAGTTTGAAACCCTAATACCTTTTACCCAAAATTTCATACTCTTCTTTTTCTTCTCTTGTATATTATTTTTTTAATAAATGTTAGCGGGCGTCCTGTCCTCTTTCTAAATTTCAACCTCGTGAGCCAATAGACATCCTTCCTAGTAGCGGGGTTTAAGGGGCGGAAACCCCAAGTGGGGTCCAAGGGTCATAGCCACCTACTAGGATCAAGCAAACAAAATATAACACATCATCATATTGGTCCTTTATCTATTGTTACTTATTGGCAAGGGTTGCCTCATCTGATGATACATTAGGTGATAAAACCTGAGTGTCAACATGTGGAAGTATGATAAGGATAAGAATGCAGACTATAACCCTTAATGTCCTTATGGTCAGTAAGGTTGAGGCAATTTTTTTAAAAACCTAGGGATTATGCGTTGTCCTTAGTGTTACGGTCCGTAATGGAAGTCAGTCAATCATTTTAATAGAAAGGTCGAGCAATTTACATAAACGCTCTCCATACCATCTCGATTATAAGCTTACATCGAGGTGTTTTTCGAGCTATATGTCATTTCGTAGTGCTAGGCAACTTCTTGTATGCTCTTTTGTCCGAAACTTTAAATTATGATTAATATTTGCTTTAGACATGGAATTTAGGGTCATAAGTGGGGTAAAACTAAGAGGCCTTAACCCTAGTTTAGGTATAGACTAATCACCAATGCTAAAACCAACATATGTTATATAAAGCCGCCTATAGTAATGACTAGCTATCACCTTGTAAACTTCATAGTCATCATCTAAAAGTCAGTGTTACTTCTAATAGGATCAATAAAATCGCTCAATCATTCTATTATAGAAGTTCACGTGATTTATCATAACCCCCTTTAAAACGTGATGGCATACTTGTCTTGTACATACTATTAATATCGTGAATGTTTCAGTATGCATTGATTGGTGGGTGTATACTAGATTATTTTATATTTAATGACATTTGTTAAAATAATTCTAAGGTTCATATAGCTAAAATAAGGTAGGGGTACCTACTTGTATCTAAGACATGTCCATGCCTATTGGACCATTAGAGTGATTAGAATGGCCATATGCGGTAGGTGTGATCAAACTAGGAATCACATCTGCCTATAAAATCAAATATCACAACCCATTTTCTTTATACATAAATTACTGATATGAGCGAACGGTAACACGGACTTGTCAGAATTAACTAACGCTCCTTTAAGCATACTTATTGCAGTTAATCCATGAGGAATGCTTGCAAGCGTCACGTATTAGGACCAAGAAGCTCTCAAGTTTTGTAACAAAAAAGGGAATTTGTGTAGATAACAAGTTTTTTTGAAGTTATAATATAAAGTTTTGTTTACTTTTGTTGTAAGTCTGTATCAATTATGTATTGTTTATCTAAATAACAGGTGAGGTGTTATAGAAACCCCTAAGCATGATTTTTTTCGTTTCTCATATTCTGAATAACATATGAATTTTAATGTTGAAATTTATTGTTATAAAGCTTTCTTTGTTAAAATAAATCCGACGTGAAACCACATAAAAAGTAGATATTTCAGCAACATTATTATTTATGGTAAAATAGAGTTGCATATGAAGAACTAACACCAAATTAGTGGTGAAACTTGAAGACTGTTTAACTTTTCTGCGAATCATTCATAATCAATATATGGAATGAGACTCTTATTAATATTCTTATGGATCCTTCACCAACAATATATAAAGAAGGAGATATACATGTATATATTATATATGTCTCAAGATTATGCAAACTCTTATACATACCAAACTACTATATATGGTGATCGATCACTCCTTATACTCCATATTCATCACTTATCAAATATGCACATCCCAATATCACAATTTTCTTGATTTGTTGAACTTAAGAATCCATTCATCTTTCCCTTTCCACTACTTTCATCTTCCCTACCACTTTCAATGAACATGTAAGACAAATCTGAGCTTTCTTTCCCATCAAAGCTTGAAGACAAGCCCTCCCCGATTGTGTATTGATCCTCGTGGCTCATCAATTGAGAAGCAACAAACTTATCAAGAGCTCTCCAATCAGTCACTTTAGCGATATCTTTATTATTATTGTTACTGTTATCATTACTTATGTTTCTCTCCGTTGGTAGATCATCTTCTTGATCTGATGAAGACAACAATGATATAGAGCTAGGCCTCTTTATTAATGATGGGAGAGATGGGCTCTCTAGTTGTGGAAGTTGCACGAATTGATCAAAGGTAACAAAGTTTAAATTCTCGGTTGCTTCAAATTCTTGCTTGCACCTGAAGCTTTGTGAGATGATAGAATTTGAAGGCTGACTTGTGATATAATCAACTGGATCCATGGCAGGGCTAACGCGGCTTGAATCATCGTAGAAGAAGTTTGATTCCCATCCTTCATTGTGTTTATGTTTTGTTTGTGCCGTTGATCGCTTCTTGAATGCACGACACACAACCCATCCTTCTTCCTGCAAGATGAGCACCATTCTTAAGTAACACTACAATTAATATGAGGTTTTAAATGTAAATATTTAATAATTTATTTCACTCATAAATGAAAATAAATAACATTATGAGGGTGACTAATCATATTAAGTATCCACCATTAATATTATCGTTTTTGTAAAATTACATATGTTTTCAACTCATTTTTAAAGATCATTGTCCGTGAATATATTAAAAACTTATGTTTTTAGAAAATATCTATATACATTTACAAGGTTAGACGTAAATATATATAATTTTCTCTTGATAATAAATAGTTCTTATTGAACTAGTTCCTATACTATGTAAAAACATTGAAAGTTCATCATGCCACACTTCTTCACAAAAGTGTGAAACATATGTTTTATACTACACAAATCTTGTGTAAAACCTTATATAAAAGTTCCTATTTTTTATGTAATTAAATTAATTAAAGTAAACTAAGAGTTGTTAAACGAAATAAAAATGATTGGATAGTGGAATTTGCTAAGAAGATTGTATAGAAGCACATATAGTGGCATGCTTCTTTTAAGAAAGTGAAAAGTTCAGACCAAAAAGACAAGTACTCGTTTGACTTGAAATCATCTGCATGATGCATCTGTTTATCTAATCCATTAGTGATGGTTGAGAAAGTCATAAATTTGCCTCACCAGACAAACACACACAAACTCAAGGTAATTTTATATCAAAAAGAAAAAAAAAGGTATGCAAAACACAAAGATTGCGAGATAGTGCCAAGAGCATGCATGAAAAAGATGCTTTATTCCGTACACACACAATTTAGCATTCATCTAGAAATACATATACATATATATATATATATATATATATATATATATAAAAGTCAAGAGAACTCAAGATATCTTTAGAACTATAGTAACTTTTATTAACACACAAACTTGTTTTTATTTTTTTTAGAAAATCAGTAAAATATAATATTTATTGGTCTCTCTTGATTTAAAAAAATAAGAATGGATTTTATTATATATATATAATCAACGGATGTGTAAGTTGTATATATGTTATATATATGCATATATGTATCTAAACGATTAAACGTATAAAACGTATGAAAACATTACATGAAATGGTTTTTCAAATTACTTTGATTGTTTTATAAGTAAAATTTTAAAAATATGAATTACTGATAATAGTTGTATGAGTTTTTATAATATATGTGAGATTATTTAAAATGATCCATACCCTAGTAATCCTCATTACTGATAGCAAATATGAAAGGTTATTTTACAACTATGTCTATTAACTGTATTCTTATAAATAGTTGATATGGTTTTTATTATTCTATAAAACATAAAAAGTACAGGTTAAGTAAAACTTGAACTCGGTATTTAAATTAAAACCAGAGATCTAATTATTTGCTGAGTTTTAGATATACTTACGAGTTTTTGTAGCTGGTGTATGATTCATAGCATATGAAATTTTTCTAAAAAGGAAAAATTCTTGTAAACCAAGAATACTTTCTTATGAAATACAAGATACTTTGATAAGTTGATAATTTGTTTGGAGACACAAAATAGAAACTTTTGAGGATCAAAATAAGGATTGGTGACAGAAGGAGAAGAAATCCAAGAAACAACATGGTGTGCATATGTGAATCAAAAACCAGATTTTTCAAAGAAAGTGAAAATAGTTCACACCAAAAATAATTTATTTTTGAAAAGGATGAAGAGAACTTGTATATGTGGTAATCAAGAACCAATTTTCAACGATGGGTTCAAGTTTCTTGCCTGAGGAGGACCATTTTCTTCGGATTCGAGTCTGTATTCATGCATGATCCAATCGGTTTTCTGTCCATTTGGTGCCCTTCCTTTATAAAACACAAGAGTTTTCCTCATTCCTATGAGCCTTAGTTTTTCATACACTGCTTTGTCTCTTCCAGTAGCCTTCCAAAAGCCTGCAATTGTTGCTCTATTTGTTCTTGTTCCAGTGGGATATTTCTTATCCTTGTGACTGAAGAAATACCATTCAGTTTGCTCTTCGTATCCGATTCGGCATCTCTCTGAACAAAAAAGATGATGCAAGATCAGTGACCTTATGACAAGTAACATGTTCAACAACATGATGTCTTAGTGAGAGGTGGTGGAGCTTTTGTGAAAGTAGTACATAGAAAGATAGAAATGAGAAGAAAAAACCTAAACCCTAATTATAAAGAATGACAATATAATCAAGGAATATGTTCAATCATCGTTGGATCTTGTAGCAACACATAGGAAGCAAGTTTTTACCTATGAGATCCCATGGTTCGATCCTGTAGAGATCGATATCTCTAATGACATCTAGATCGATCTTCTGGGATGCAACTTTCTTCCTTAGATAGTAGCCAACGAGTTCTTCATCGGTTGGATGAAATCTAAATCCAGGAGGAACACTTGATGACTGATCCATGGTGTCCATAATAAAAACAAATCAACAGGTACTGTATTATTTGTACTTCTTCAATTCTGCATCAAATTCATCAACAACTTGCTTTACTTGTATATTTTGATCCTTGAATAATCATAAGCAATTAGAGAGAGAGAGAGAGAGAGAGAGAGAGAGAGAGAGAGAGCAACAGGACAATGTTTGGGTTGAGATGCAAGCATGAGGTAGCATAAAAGAGAAGAAGAAAGGCTAAAAAGGGAAAACAAAGAAAGAAAAAGATAATCATGAACCATACAAATTAAAAAGTGACAAGTGTTAATGGAAACAATCATCAACTCATTTGGTGGTGAGCTACACTCATAGCTCAAACAGTACTCATTCTTCTACAGGAAGACAAATGAGCAAGTCCACGTTATGTAAAGACTATTGCTAAGGTGAATGAATATATATTAACCTATATATGAAGTTTAATTCATATCTCTATTGCCAAGTGAACAGCTTTGCCACAATTATATGACTATAAATGAGAATGAATTAACACAAACGATCTCACATATATTTGGAAAACAATGAACGAGAAAATCTTTTCAAATAATAAGGAAACTTCGGTAACTAATATTATGAAAGAAATCAAAGTCTTTGGATATTTTTGGATCAAATCTAGAGCCAACCTTCATAATTTTAATTGGGAAAACTAGGTTAATTTCTTATTTTAATCTTTGTAATTTTTCATTTCTGTGCCGCTTAGCCACTTGCTAATCGGTGGTTGTAATATTCTGGGGTTAATATATTGCTGTTGGAAAAAAAACTTTTATTATGATCCCAATTTTATTAATCAGTGTCACATAATTTATGTTATGATCACCCTAATTAAGAGTTTTGAAAATCATACCTTTTTAATTTTGTTAAAAACTTTAATTACCTAAGACTGACCAATGAAAAAATGAAAAAAACACCAAAAAAACATATTCTATTTTCTCCATATCATCTTTCTCATCTCTCTTCTCTCTCATTCTTTCCCCTCACATACTCAAAAATTAATGTTATTGAGCAAAACCTTCTACATCTTTTCTTTCTTTCATATCATATTCTCTTTTTTCCATATCATCTTCTTTTTCCTTCACATCACCTTCTCTCTTCTAAAAAACACTAAAAAAACATCTTTATTGAAGTTCTAACTAGTCAATTCATAGTTTTTTTTACAAATAAACTAAACATTACCATTTAATGCTAAATAGTTACATGTTCCTTTATAAAAAATACAAATAATAAAAACAAAACACCCAACAGAAAATTTCCACGCTTAGGGACCAGAACCACAAAAATTATTTGTCCTTGGTGTATTACACATGGTTGGAATTAGGTCCATCGATTTTACTCGTATCTAACTAACCCACCCGACCCGCTCCCACTTGTATCTGACTAAACTTGACCTGAGGTAATTTGTTACCCGAATACCTGAAAACTTATTAAACCGATTGGTATTCAAGTCTGGTTTCGAACAAAATTGTAAACCTCAAATACTTGAACCAATTAACTCGGAACCAAATAACCTAATCCACAGCTATTATAATAAATCAAATTGTTTGTATATAATTATTTAGATGGTTAAAAGAGAGCAAATAATTTATATTCAATTATATATTTAAGCATTATAATTTATTGATGTAAACTACTTTAAGTCCATTAGTTTTACAAGACTTCAAAAAAACTAATTAAAGTTCACTAATTTAAGACAAATGTTTAATACCCGAACCTGACCCGAATAATCTGTTACCCGAACAACCGGTAACCGTTACATGCATTGTTATTAGGGCTGGGTACCGGGTAAACTTTTAAAGCAAAAAACCGAATAACCTTACCGGGTAACCCGAAACCTGAATATTTAACCCGCAACACTCCTAGCTAGTTGGAATGTTCAAGAAAAACATGAATTTGATGGTCAAGTGACGTTACATGGTCGATTACGTTCGGAAGAGCTTAGGAATGCGATAAGTTGTTTAAAAGCGTCACTCGTACACACAATATCATTTGGTTGGTTCTATAATCTACCATAAAAGTTAGCTATGAGTACGTTAAACATAAGATTATATCTATATATAATACTAAAAGATTAACTTGAGGGACATTTGTTACATTCCTAGGCCCCCTAAGTTTGTTTTTGTTGTCTCTCTTTCCTTTTAAATAGTTACCAAAATTAATGATAAATAATTTTAATTCTTTTTAGATTAAATATATTTCTTAATAAATTAACAAAATATGTCCTTTTATTAATGTTATTTCTAAAAAATATTTTTTATAAAATAAGAGTTTTTCTAAAATATTAAACATTTTTAAAAATATGAAAAATCTTAACTATTAGTAGTATTATTTTATTACTTGTAGTTATTACTTATAATTATTACTCATATGTAATTTTAATCATATATTATTTTAAACTATCATTTACTTCATAAACTTTTGATTATAATTAATATTATTTTTTAACTCGTGTAATAAATGGACTTACTAATGTTAGTTTTATATAAATAACATTTAACAACTAATCAGTTTTATTTTTTCAACATGTGTAATACTTTTAGTTTTTTTTATGTTTTTGTGTTATTCTAATAATTACGTCTCTACCTCCGGTGTAATATACATGTAACTAAAGCTAGTTTATTATATTTAAACACATGAGCGTTATTTATTCAAAGTTAAGTACTCAACTTTTACTTGCTACATGTTCGAAAACTTTTTTTTTGAATATTCCAACTTTGTAAAGTTCAGTGGAACATATAGGAATTTCAGTTACTATTTATATTAATAATTATAAAACCTAGATATAATTCAATAAACTAGTGTTACCTTTTATTTAAAGTTAATTCTAAAAATAATTACTAAATAGTAACTAAATTCATGTCACTCAATTTCAAAAAAAATCTAACAACATATAAATTCACAAGATTAGAACACCTAAGAAGTTAAGTGATTTTAAAAGAATAAAAGAAATGGTTTTAATGAAACGCTTAAGAATTTGGATAGTACTATGTGAAGTAACCCTTTATTCTATATGGGAAAATTAAAAAAAATTAATTTCGATTGTCTCATATACATAAGATAAGAGAACAATATAAAGTACAACCATTAAAAGTACTATTTTGTCACATGTTTCCGGTTAGTAACATGCTAATATAAAAAGCAAAACACAAAATGTTAACCCATAATAGGTTGAGGTTAAAAAAAAGGGTAACTATATAAAATAGGAATCAATTTTTAAAAGTATTCCAATTAGTAACTCAAGTTTTAAAAGTGTTCCAATTACATCACTTATTTTTATATTTTATACAAATTAAAAGTCATAACATATTTTTTAGCATGTTATACTTTTGGATTCAGTTAGAAAATATTTTTTTTCTATCTTTTGAAGCTAATACAGAACGTTGACGTAAATTTTAGACACTTTTTTTATTTTTTTCATAATTAACATGTTTTTTTTTATTTTTTAATATAATTTTATATATTGAAAATTATAACTCCAATGTTTTTTTCATCATTACTTTCTTGTCATAATAAAATTTGGTAATGACTCGATTTGATCGTTTGGAGGTTCAATTTGAGAAAAAAATATATGAGTGATTAAATTAGAACACTTTTGAAACTTAGTTACTATTATGTGACATTTTCCCTAAAAGAAAATATATTGAAACCAAATGATGAAAAAAAAAGTAAATAATTTAATCAAAACTTATTTTGCTTGATGAAAACCAAGGGATGAAAGGCTTTTCTTTTTCTTTTTTTTTCCTTTTTTTTCCTTTTTTAACTTTAGACCTAAGCCTCTTGTATCCAGTAATCATGGTGTCTTGTGTTGGGTGAATGGTGAAAATGATGCTTCAAGAGCACATGTTTCTCCAACAAAGGCTCTTCTGTATTTTTAATTGAAATTTCAAACTTTCATGTATTATATAATATACTTTTCAACTAATTTGGGTTTTACCTCTTCCACCGACCAGAGTTGTCCACTGGTGAACAGATAAGACGACCAGTTCAATATCCAGTCTAGTTTTAGAAACATTAGCGATACGTAACGGAAGGCACATGGTTTTTACCAATAAGCATCCCGAAAACTTCCTGGGGATCGTTATGTTGACCATACGAAGTGATTGATACTGATGCAGCACGCGTTTAGGTAAAAAGAATGAAAGAGACAGAGAGAGTGTACGTTTAAAAGGAAGAACATTATGTTTTTTTTTGGAATCAAGGAAGAAGGACAGATGAGTAAAAGATAGATCAAGGTTCCGTCTCCCTCTCATGTTGTTTTTGAATGGAGCCTGCTGTTATTGTCTCTTTGTCTAACGTTCAAATAGCATTCATTTGCCCACTTCCTTTTCTAATCTAGAAACTTTCAACCCATGGAGTTCCCTCTCTCTCTCCTCTCTCCTTTCCACTCTCTCTCTAGACTCTACATACATATATACACATAGATACATATATACATACAACAAAAGGCTTGTAGCGTAACAATATCATGTTGTGCACGTAGTAAAGATGTTAATCAGTTGAGGGTTTGGTTCCATGACAAAGAAATAAATTTAATAGTAGGTAAAGAGTGTGTGAGTTAACGGTTCTACATATCTATACAAATATACATATGCACACACATATGTATGTTCGAACCGCTAAATCCACAAGTGTATATTTAAACCGGTTAGAAGTGTTGGTCATATGAAAGACTCGTGTTTGAGGCTGAAATAAGTAAAGCTCCATGTTGGTAGCTCTTTGTTTCACTAACAAAAATTAGGCCATTATAAACAAACACCGTAAGCTTAATGTTTGTTAGTTTTTGTAACATACAACACAACAGTATAAAATGTATAACATGATGGCATTGGTGTTGCTGAAAATATCAAAGTTTGTTATACTATGGTACAATTGTCAATGCCTTAGATCTCGCATTAATATTCTACATACATGTGTAATTGATGCATGCATTCATAAGTGCATAACCATGGAAGAAAATGTTACCAGGTTAGATTGAGGTCGTGAATGAAGCCTGGTTTGACAGTATCTATACGTTATATTCATAATTAGAATAATTGTGGACGAACTTAGTTTGAATGAATCATAGTCAAAGAAATACAGTGAATGTTGTACGTATATGAAGATGGATATACTAGTTTTTCAAGTGCACATTGTGTTTGTGAACGGGGACTCCGTTATTATAAAAAAATACCCAAAACTTAATTGAAGAAAAAATCCTATTAGTTAATTAATTAAATAACTAAATAAGTTCACTTCTATTAAATACCAAAAAAAACTTATGAGTAATAAATAAGATTAGCCCACTACCAAAAAAAACCTAACAAATTGGACTTCCAAATTTTATTCAAAACACAAGAGGTAGAAACGATGATTGATTTGTCGATCAAAAGATAATAGTAAAGACTTATTCTTTAAGAGATTGTCGATAATCATTGGTCAGTTTTTTAAAAAAGGTTGTTTTTTAGTTAAGTATGTAAATACAGATTTACTTAATCAGATGGGTGATTGATACATGAATTATACTTGCATTTATTATATTGAACAAGAGTTCTATCAATAAGCTTATGTCAAATGTAATGTGTCCAAAGAATGAAAATTCATAGGGAACAATTATAGAATGTTTTATTTTAATTGGGAAAAATCACTGTTTTCATATTATGTGATTTTTACATTCTAACGATAATGTTTTCTATTGTATTTTAATTTTTATTATATGACAAACCTGACCCATTGCAAACCGACTCGGAAATTTTAATATTCACTTCCATATAATTGGATAATTTAAAAATGGTGACTCCATTAAAATAAGTCCAATGAAAACTCGTATGGGACCGGCCGGTCCTACCGGAATTCGGTGTTGTCGGCGCTCCGATTCACCTCGGTTTGTTTTGTAACCCAAAAACATGCCGGTCGGAAGCGATTTGGCGATCGGGCCGGGATTTAGTGAACCGTTGGCTCGGATCTGAACAGAAAAGGTCGGATATGCTGCAGCAACACCGGATGTTCTGCAGTAACGTTGGAGGTCGAAGTTGCTGCAAAAATGGTGGAAAACAGAGCAGCAACAATGGTGAATATCGAAGCTGCAACACCGGAGCGAATGGTCTTTCTTGCTCGAATGAGATGGTGAAGGAGATGATGGAGAAGATGATGTCTGATTGTATTTTTTTCTTGAAGGTGATGGTGTCCCGTAGTAGTTTTTGCTTGAATAAGATGGTGAGAGAAATGGTAGTGAAGATGATGGCGGTGAAGATAATATGGGAAATTGATATATAAAGACTAAAGTCAAAAAGTTCTTCGAATAATGCTAGGAAATTGATGAAGATGGTTGGGAAGTTGTGATAAAATATAATAACAATAAATTAACTCAACTTATATATAATTATTTTTAGTTTAAAAGTGTTTGGCTTTGTAAACAAATAGTTCAAATTTATGTATTTTTTTTTAATTTATTAGACCAGTCATATATTTTTAAAACTCATTTTTCATATCTTTGAAATGTTAAGGTTAATTATGTACTTGTCTGGTTCATAAATCTGGTTCGACCAGTCCAACTAGTGAACAAGTAACACGTCTGATTCGATTGTTTGATACAGTTCTGAAAACATTAACTATAACTTACTACATATGTCACTTGTTATTGCCTTGAAGATTACCATTTAGTTTTTAGTTTTGTTTTTGTCATAGTATAAAGACTTATTTTGTAATTATATGTTTCTTTTTGTTTATTGATTAGTATAAATAAGATTATATGTATTTGTGTAGGTAGACTTTGAAATAGAACTCTCTATGTACATTATAATCCTTTGCAACTATCAGTGAAACTTCTATGAGTTTTTGTTATAATTGCATCTATTGATTATTTTGTTCATATAATTATCAATTGCATCATATCATTCACACAGATCGATCCATTTAAACTATCAAATGGTGTCAGAGCCTTTGGTTTTAGTGATTTGGAGCTTAAAACGACTTTTGAGTCCTTGTGAATCACTTGAATCTGTGTTTTGATTGCAATTGTTCAATTAATTGTTAATTTCAGTTGTGTTTCATCGTTAGAAACATGAATTGAATCACAATTAAGTGATTTGGCATCTTCAGATCTGAATTTTCATTAGATTTGAGTACAAATAGTTCTTTATAGTCGAACTCAAATTTTAGTAAAATTCTGATTAATTGTTGTTAATTGAAAGAAATGATGTTAAAGGATTGATAATCAATGCATTTTACACTTGATTGAAGAGTTTCAGATCATTAATCAAGTTTCAAAAAGTTTGTTACGAAGATGATGAATTAGGCGCTTGGTGTGTTGATATCATCTAAAATTTACCAAAGTGTTTAGGCACTTTAACACTATTTAGGCATTTTTGAGTGGACATTTTGACACTATTCGTGGGCATTTTAGCACTATTTGGACGTTTTTCAGTAACCAAGTCCTAAGGGCTTTGGAACTTTTAGGCGCCTTGGAACTGTTCATGCGCTTCATCACTATTTGGGCGTTTTGGAACTGTTCAAGTGTTTCTACTTTTGGGAGTTTTAGAAAATCACTAAGGCATTCCCTTAGGCATTTCTAGTCAAAGTGGACATTTCACAACTATTCAGATGCATCAGAATTTTAACACTAAGAAAAATTTTCAAAATCTAAAGACCAAAAATATTTTCATATCTTTATTTTTAATTTTAAATCTCAAAACAACAAAAAATAGTATATTTTCTTAAAATCAAATCTTAGAAATGGTCAAGTCTGAAGATTCCGAGAACAAAGTTCCAAAGCTAAAGAACAAAGCTGACTTTAAGATATGATCACTCAGACTGAAAATTATTTGAAATATATTGATACTAATTTATGGAAATCAATAGAAAAAGAACCTTACATTCCTGTTACTTCTCATGGTCCTGATAGAGGTTTTGTGTACACCAAAGATTCACAAGTGTAGTATCCAGAAGATGGTTTACATGTGGATCATCTAAAGAAGGTGAAAAATGATATTAAAGCCTATTCTCTTATACGTAAAGGGTTACCTTTGGAGGTACTATCCAGTCTTAAGAGTTACCAAACTGAGTATACTATGTACAAAGCCTTGAAAATTATCCATAGTGAAAAAGAGATTCAAGATCTTAAAAAACAGAAATTGTAAAGGCAACTTGAGCTGTTTGAGCATATCTCTAAAGAAACCATAAACCAGATTATCAACAGATATGTGCAACTTACAAAAGAAAATGTCAACTTTAGGGATTAAGAATGATCTTAAAGACCTAAATGATAGAATTTTAAATGCACATCCATCATCTTGGAAACAAATAGTAACCTTGTTAAAGAATACTACAAAATTTCCTATGGACCTTTATCTTTTAATTGCAAATATTGAGTCGGTGGAAATTGATGAAAGCTCAAGGAATAATGATAGAGCTACATCTATTTCTCAATACAAGTATGTTGTTTCTCCAGAAAATACTATAAAGAATGTTTTTCTTGCCACAGATGAAACTACTCCTGAAGATGAAGGTGATCTGTTTATGGGAGCAAGATTCTTTACTAGTACACCTGTCTACTCAACTCAACCACAACCAGTCTCCTCCAAAACCTCAAATGCCTAAAACTTAAAATAAGACTCCATCTTCTAACTCTGCTAATCCTAGCAAAGTTAAAGATGTTATAAACATCCTGTTACAATATGAAGAGTCCAAATCTTCCTTTACAGCCTTTATGACAAGTTTTCAAGCATATCAGGGTAGTCATTTAACACAAGTTGATTTAGTTTTGCAGGATCTATTGTAGATGGATCCAAATGACATTGAAGAAATGGATCTCAACTGGCAAATGGTGATGATAGCTTATAGAACACAAAAGCATTCATATGTGAACAGAAACTATAAGCCAAGTGCAAATAAAACAGTTGGCTTTGATAAGTCAAAGTCAAAGTTTTTTAACTGTAATAGCTATGGCCACTTTTCTAGGAATGAAAAACTCTGAGAACATAAGGAGGAAATGGTCAAAGTAGCTATAACAGTCAGAGATATCATCAACAGGCTTAGAAGACATTTCAAAAGCCATATTAGAGTCTACCAATGCCAGAACTGAAAGAAGAATCAAAGATCATTGAAGAACCAAAGAAAGCACTAGTTGTCAGCATCAAGGATGATTATGATTGGAGTGCTTATGCAGAACATTGTACTATAGGTCTTACTTCTGGTCTAGCACTTGTTGCTGAGATTAACACTAAAGACTGGTCTGAAGACAAAGATCCAAAGTTAGAAGGAGAATCAGACAATGAGGAAGACTATGACCGGTGTGATAAATCTGACCCAAAGGAATATCAGGAAGAAGTTGCTCTTATGGCACAATCAGAACAACCCAAGGTTGTAAACTCATCATCTGATACTAAGTCTTCAAATTTTTATCCAGAAATTTTAGTGGAAGTAAGAGAAAAAATATGCACTAAAGCATGTTTTGAACAAATAGAAAACTATAGAACCTACTCATTCAAAATATCTCATAAAATAAAACATGAAGAGTTAATGCATAATAAGCTGAAAGCTAATCATAAAATTTCTGATGATAAAATCATATTTCTTCAAACTTCTTGGATCTTTAAAAGAACTTGAACTTGTAAAAAAGCAACTTGAAAAGATGAAAAAAACCCTTGAACAAGAGAAATTAGCACATGCAACAGCTCAAATTGATTTAGCCAAAGTGAAAAGCTCAAAAACTATTATTGAGAAATTGGTAAATGGTAGGAAAGATAAAGATAAAACAGGATTAGGATTCATACATAAACCTATGCCTGAATCAATCTCCAATACCTTACCTGAAAACTTTAATACCCATGATCATTCACCAGAGAATAAAGCTAAGCTTAAAGAATTTCAAGAAAAGAAAAATAATGTTCAATCTAATGTCGAGAGTGAAATCGAAAAGATAAATATTGAAATATTCAAGGAGAAAGATTCAGATTAGATAAAGAGTGGTCATCCAATTAATGTCAAATCTTATGAACCTCGACAAAAGAAAATAAATTGTTTTTTCCAAAAGGTGAATGTGTTATTGAGAAGTGTGAACTTCAACAAGAGGTTAACAAAGTAATGGCATCAATAACAAGTTAAAAGGAAAATTTAATCAAAATAATTCAGAGACTTCCTATTCTGATGATTCAAGCTCTTCTGAAACAAACCAAATTGAATTAAAACTGAAAGAATCTGAAAATGAATCTTCTCAAGATTCAATTAAAACCCAAAGCACCAAAATGTCATCAAGAACAGAAATCAAAGAAGAAGAAAAACATCTTCTAAAATTAAATAGTCTGAACCAATCAATCAATTAAGTCAAATTAAACTAGTGAAGTTTGTGTCAACAGGAACTTTTGAAATGAACACAATTTCTAAAACAACATCATGTAAGGCCCCGTTCCCGGGACGCTTACAGTTGGTCATTCATTGCACATAAAACATATATTTTCATTAAATTAAAGAAAACATTGCAGCGGAATCATCAAGATAGACATCTCATTTCATTATAAAAGTTTTTACAAAACAATACATCGTTATCAAGTTACAAAATACATGTTGCATTATGTCACAAAAGCATTATAAAAATGGATGCCATCCAAAAGAGCTGAGTAGCCGCCCCATGCCATCCTCAGCAACATTACATGCCAACTAGAAACACATAAAAATCAATATTGTTGAGTGAGTTATATTTTTAATAAAACACACTTTAGCTTTCGTTTAAAATCATTCTTACAATCGTACGTGATCATGCATAATACATACACATAGATAATAGTTATTATCTTCATCATCATTCATTTTGTACTTACTATCTTTTCGTTTTCATCTAGGTCCTGTCATGTGCTTAACCCCCCTCTAGAGCACCAAGCAATTCATCTAGGGTTAAGTGACAAGGCCCCCATACACCTGGTCAATCACAAAGATTGAACCCCTGTGTGCATCCTTCTAGGGTAATTAACCCACACACAATTGAGCTAACGTCCTTCATTGGGCGTGAACCTCCATACGTATGCTTGATCACACGGATCAAGCCCAGTTTGCGTCCTTATGGGGTAGCTAACCCGCACACGGTTGAGCTAACACCCTTCATTGGGTGTGAACCTTCTTACGTTTGCAATCCTTTCTTACGTTCGTTCATTCATTAACGCATGCATACTTCATTTTGTTCATCCTCATTATCTTTCACTTTACGTTACATAATACTTTTCATTTCATTCATTAACATACAAAGTAAAGCCACGGGAAGACAATCATACAAGGCAAGGAACGACAACATAAACATACAACATCAGCATACACAACACCATCATACATACATAACGTACATCATCATACATCATCATGCATGCCCATCATAACGCCTATGACCTTAAAAGTCAACTTACATGAACCCTCAGAAAACCTTCCAAGTCAAAGCCTACCTCTACGCATCTCCCCGAAAGTCAGAAAGTTAAACTATGCTTTTTCGGGCGCATGAGCCCTAGTTGGGCGTATGGGCACCCTCAGTCGCATGGCCTCCCAGGCGACTGAACACTTAGGTGAATGAACACCAGGCGAATAGACCCTTTGTGAATGGACCTATGCGGATGGTCATTATGGGCGAATGAACCCAATGCGGATGAGTACCTAGGCGTATGGACCCTATGCGAACGGACCTATGCGGATGGCCACTATGGGCAATGAATCCAATGCGGATGAGTACCTAGACGTATGGACCTCAGTCGCATGACTCACATGCGAATGGGCCTCAGTCGCATGACTTACATACGAATAAACCTCAGTCGCACGACTCACATGAGTATGGACTCCAGTCGCACTCCTTTTGGCCGCATGACCTCAAGTTGCATGCCGTTCGGTCGCATAGCCCTAGCTGATGCAGAATGCAGTTCCCCTTCGAACCTGCACTGCAGTTTTCGGCTTCCAGCCCCTTTCTAACATGTTCTAGGCTAAAACCAACCATCCTAACCCCTAGAAACACAACCACAACATCATTCAAGCACACATAAGCCCAGACACAAACCCCACTCTCATCACACACAAACACATACACACATGTTCAACACACACACTTCAAAAATGGGTGTTACTATGTGCTCCAGCCCCAAATGAATTGAAAATAAGCAAAAGAGGTGTCAAAGAACTCACACAAACAACCCCGTCAAGTAGAGCTTCAATCCAACCCGCTACACCTCAACTTTCACGCTCGAAACCAAGAAGACCGAAGCTTGAACCCTCTTTTCTCCCTATCTTCTCTTTATGGCCGATTTTCACAAGTGTGGGGGAGGGTGTGGGCTGCCTTCCCCCTCTTATACCCCCACTCATTCAAGGTTTTTTCCGTTTTGGAAAATTTGGTCCCTCGACTTTGGGCTTTATTTCTTTCTTTCTTTTGTTGGCTTCAAAGAAAATAACCGGATATTACAAGTCCACCCCCCTTAAATAGGTTTTGTCCCCGAAACCCGTTAGCCCTCGAACAAACGTGGGTAATGCTGTCTCATCTCTTCTTCAGTCTCCCACGTAGACTCGGATCCCTTTCTGTGCTTCCACTATACGCGCACAAGTGCGACCACTTTATTCCTCGATCTTTTTTCTTTGCGGTCGATGATTGCCACCGGTTTCTCTACATAATTGAGCCGTTCGTCTACCTCGATATCTTCCAGTGGTACAACCATATCTTCGTCTGCCAAACATTTCCTCAGATGAGATACGTGGAATGTCGGATGAATTCCACTTAACTCATCTGGTAACTCCAATCTATAGGCCACCTCTCTTACTCTAGCAATGATTTGGAAAGGCCCTATGTACCTTGGGCTCAACTTGCCCTGTATTCTAAACCGAATGATACCCTTCCAAGGTGAGACTTTCAACATAACCCTGTCACCCATCTGGAACTCAATCGGTCTACATCGTTTATCAGCATACATCATCTGTCTGTCTTTGGCTGCCTTCATGAAAGCCTTAATCCTTTCAAGTTTCTCAGTCGTAGCCTCGATCACCTTGACGCTTCCTAACTCTTTCTGATCAATATCATCCCACTAGACGGGTGTTCTGCATCTCCTACCGTATAGCATCTCATAAGGGGGCATACCAATACTGGCATGATAATTGTTGTTATATGAGAACTCAGCTAACGGTAAGTGGTCATCCCAACTTCCTCCAAAATCAATGACACATGCACGAAGCATATCCTCCAATGTTTGAATGGTCCTTTCAAACTGACCATCCGTTTAGGGATGATAAGTTGTGCTAATATGTAACCTTGTCCCCATCATGTCTTGGAATTTTTCGAAAATTTAGATGTAAACCGGGTGTCACGATCAGACATAATAGACACCAGCACACCATGACGAGTTACAATTTCCTTGATGAATTGATCTGCCAACCTCTTGGATGAATATGTCTCGCGGATCGGTAGGAAGTGAGCACTCTTCGTCAAACGGTCAACTATCACCCACATGGCATCATACCCTTTCGGGGTACGTGGCAGCTTTGTAATGAAATCCATGGTGATGTGCTCCCACTTCCATTCTGCTATATCCAAAGGTTGGATCTTCCCATATGGCTTCTGATGCTCGGCATTCACTTGTAGACAAGTAAGGCTTCTACTCACATACTCCACCACATCGTGCTTCATACCCGACCACCAATAATCTTTCTTCATGTCTTGGTACATCTTTTTAGCATCGGAATGGATAGAGTATTGAGTTTTGCGAGCTTTATTCATAATCTTCATGTGTAGATCCCCAAAATAAGGAATCCACATCCGTCTGAATCGGGTTCTAACACCGAGTGTGTTTTCACCCAATTCCATAATCAGACCTCTCATTCTTTCAGAGTTAAGATGATCTTCTTTCAATGCCTCATCTTCAAACTCTTTGACTTGCTTCATCACATCAAAGGTCATGATCAACTCGTAAGCTTTCACCTGAATCGGCTCGGGTCTCTATTTTCGGCTAAGGGCGTCCCCCTCACGTTGGCTTTGCCCGGATGGTAATAGATCTCACAATCATAATCCTTTATGAGCTCCAACCATCGTCTGTGCCTCATGTTCAGGTCCTTCTACTCGTAGAAGTACTTCAAGCTCATGTGGTCAGTGAATATGATGCAATTCGTCCTGTAAAGATAGTGCCTCCAAATCTTTAACACAAAGACCACGGTTGCTAGCTCCAAGTCATGAGTAGGATAATTGACCTCATGAACCTTCAACTATCGGGATGCATAGGCTATAACCTTCCCCCTTTGAATTAACACACACCCCATCCCTAAGTAGGAAGCATCAAAATAACCACCAGATCTTCACTTCCATCAGGTAATGAAAAAACAGGAGCTTGAGTCAACCTCGCTTTCAATTCCTTGAACGCCTTCTCTTGAGCTTGTCCCCATACAAACTTTACATCTTTCCGGTCAACTAGGTTAGTGGAGAAGCGATCTTAGAGAAGTCTTGAATGAATCTGCTATAATAACCCGCCAAACCCAAGAAACTACGAATCTCGGATGGCGTCTTGGAGACTTCCATTGCATCACCGCCTCCACCTTTGCTGGAACCACCATAATCCCCTCGGGATTCACTACATGACCCAAAAACTGAACTTCGCGCAACTAGAACACGCACTTGAAGAATTTAGCAAACAACTTCTCCTTTCTCAACGTCTCCAAAACCTCCCGAATATGACTGGCATGCTCTATCCCACTCTTTGAATAAATCATGATATCATCAATAAACACAATAACTGATTTATCCACCATTGGCCGACACACTCAATTCATCATATCCATAAAAGCAGTTTAAGCGTTGGTTAGGCCAAATGACATAACGAGAAACTCATAGTGACCATAACGCGTGCGAAAAGCTGTTTTAGGAACATCCTGCTCTTTCACCTTTAACTGATGGTAACTAGATCGAAGGTCTATCCTAATAAACCAACTGGCACCTTGAAGCTGATCGAACAAATCATCAATTCTCGGTAAGGGGTATCGGTTCTTTATCGTCAACTTGTTCAGCTCACGGTAGTCGATACACATCCTCATATTACCGTCTTTCTTCTTCACGAATAAGACCGGAGCACCTCAAGGAGAGATACTCGGTCTAATCAATCCCTTATTGAGCAGCTCTTACAATTGCTACATTAATTCTTTCATCTTTATCAGAGCTAAGCAATACAGTGCCTTAGCAACAGGTTGGGCACTCGGTATCAAGTCAATCTGGAACTCGATCTCGCGGTCAGACGACACTCCTAGTAAGTCTTCTGGGAACATGAATAGAAAGTCACACACAACCGGTACATCAGACAATTGTGGTGTTAGTGTACCCACATCCTTTACATAGGCCAAGTAGGCACTACATCCACGCCTCTTGCACTTTCCCGCCACCGCCATTGAGATTATTTTCGAGATCGTCGTGATCCGATCCCCATAAACCATCACCATACTCTCCTCAGGCGCTATCAAACGAATCATCTTCTTGCGAAACACAATGTTCACCTTGTAATCCGCTAACCAATCCATCCCAAGAACTACATTAAAACCACCTAAGGTCATCACGAACGGTCTAACAGGAAATTTATGACCTTCTAATTCCACATCACAGCCTTCTATCATCATAGAAATCTTAGTAGACTTACCTATGGCAGTTTCTACATCAAAGGGTGTATCAACACTCCAACTACAAACAGGAAGTTTAGCAAATAAAGTAGTAGAAATAAAACTTTAACTTGCACCAGAATCAAATAACATAGAGGCTAAAGTTTGGTTTACTAGAAACATACCTGACACAACATGATGGTTTGTCCTAGCCTCCTCTTGCGCCATCGTAAACGCTCTGGCGCTCGCCCTCAGTCCTTCTCCTCCAATCTTCTTCACCCCAGAACCATCAGCCCTCGGCTTCTTACAATCCTTACTCATATGACCACTTCCCCATAGTTGAAACACCTCATAGCCCCACAATCTCTAGCCACATGACTAGGCTTCCCGCCCTTGAAGCAGACATTCAATCCCCACCTACACTCGCCACTGTGCTCCTTCCCACATTTACCACACTCTTCGATCCTGTACCCGGTGTGACCACATGACGATCATCCACCTGTGCCTTCTTGTTACTCGTCGGGGTACCACCCCGACCAAACCTTTTCCCATTCCAACTCCGATCACCACCACCCTTCTTGCTTGCCTCGGCCACCACCACCTCTCGCTCATCATATATCCTTCTTGCCAAATCAACTGCCGACCTAAGTGTGCTAGGTCGGGCAGAAATCATGTGCCTACGGATATCTACCGGCAAGCCCAGAGTATACCGCTTAATCTTTCGTGACAGAGGCGTCACCTGATCCGGCACCAACCTTGCCATTTCATTAAATTTTGTGGTGTACTACTGATGTGTCATCGTCCCCGCCTCTAACTGCAGGAACTCTCTCTCAACCTTGCCCATCTCCCTATGAGGACAAAACTCCTTAATCACCAACTTTTTCAGCTCAGACCATCTCATACTCCCAATTGCCCGACTACCTTCACCTTGGACAATATTGTCCCACCAGCATAAAGCTAAGTGCACAAATGTGTGGGCAGCAAATTTCACCTGCTGGTCTTCTCGGCACTTGCTAATATTCAGAACAACTTGCATTCCCTCACCCATCGGTGAGCAGCAGTAGTAGTACCATTACCATCAAAAGTAAGGGTCTTACACCTTTGAAATGCCCCGTAGTTACAGCCTCGTGCCGCCTCTAGCACAAGCTCTTCTTCTTCCTCCTCTTCATAATTGGAGAGAACCATTTTAGGCTCTGGTTGCTCCCGTCCTCCCGAGGACCTGTTTCTTTCCTTTCTTTCTCCTTCTAGTACAGCCTTGATAACTTCTGTCACCACGGACGGTAAGATTGTCTGCATGACTTGATGGAGTTCTTCCACAACAGCCTCTTTTACTGAGGCTCTCAAATTGGTGCTCTCATCGCCACCCTCCAGATGAGGGGTTTCGGGTTCTTCATGAACCATCTTTTCAACTCTAGGCCTTCCTCTTTTGGGTCGCGGTTCAAACACCAACACGGTCATTCAAGGGAACAACTTACTTTATGTCAAGTATAGTAAGTCCCTAATTATAGTGTCCAGTTGTGATTAGCCACTTACTTTACTCTTCATACCCCAAGCATTACCTATCCTGACTACATCAGTATCTAAATCTACAAACAACACATAACCACATAACATGCGCACATAATACCAGTTAACCTTACAAAAATACCTGCTGGCATGCAGCTACTCAGACTGACATCACTTCCTTTTCCGTCCCATTTTTAGTTTAAGTTAAGGTTTCTTTTGAAAATTTACCCGTTTCACTTAAACTTTGGCTCTGATACCAACTAATAAGGCCCCGTTTCCAGGACGCTTACACCTTGTCATTAATTGCACATTAAACATATATTCTTATTAAATTAAAGAAAACATTGCAGCGGAATCATCAAGATAGACATCTCATTTCATTGTAAAAGCTTTTGCAAAACAATACATCATTATCAAGTTACAAAATACATGTTGCGTTACATCACAAAAGCATTATAAAAATGGATGCCATCCAAAAGAGCTGAGTAGCCACCTGTAACACCCGGCTATTTTTTTAGACAAGAAAGAAGAATAAAGTGAAGAAAAAGAAAGAAAATAAATAAAACCCAAGTCTAGGGGTAAAAAGTGTCCAAAAGTACAAAATGTTTGAAAAGTGAGTGTAAAAGGTGGTATGGCCACCCATATGTCACATACACCACCGATCTTCGGGTTTAGAGAGAGAGTAGCTGGGAGCAGCAAATTCTCGGTTTTGAAGGAAGAACAAGAAAGAATTCAAACTCGAGGTAAGAATTCATGTTTTATGGTGTTCTTAACCGGTTATGTCCTCGGGTTTATGCTTATGTGTGTTATATGTGTTCGGGTATGTTTTTAGTGGTTTCTAGGTGGTTGAATTCAATTTGCAAACGAGTTTGGAATAAGCCATAGTCAAGAGCTGCAAATGTGAGTTCTAGGACCCCTCTTTTACCTGTTTTAACTGATTTTGGGGCTAGAATGCATGAATGTATGTTTTCATAAAACTGTGTTTCGGATGTGTGAGTTCTAGGACCCCTCTTATGTGTGTTTATATGTGTTCGTGTATGATGACGCTATGTTATGATGTGTGACTATGTTCATGCTTGATGATGTTTCAAGACTTAGGATGTATGATTTAAGCTTAGAACATGATGAATGATGAGTTGAATTTGAAATCTGAAGTTTAAGGCTCATATGTTAAGTTTTAGAATCTGCATAAGTGTTGAAAAGGTAATGCGGATGAGTAATGGGAAGAAATGCGGATGAACAGTTAATGCGGATGAGTATTAACTACTAAGTAAGTAAATACGGATGAACAGTTAATGCGGATGAGTAAGGGGAAGAAATGCGAATAAACAGTTAATGCGGATGAGTATTAACTGCTAAGTAAGTAAATACAGATGAACAGTTATATGCGGATGAGTATTAACTGTTAAGTAAGTAAATACGGATGAGCAGTTAATGTGGATGAGGTCAATGCAAGTGAGCATTGACTAAGTATGGAAATGCGGATGAAGTAAGTCAATGCGGATGAAGTAAGTCAATGCGGATGAAAGTCAATGCGGATAAACATTGATTAAGTCTGAGAAATGCGGATGAATATTGACTAAAGGGAAATGCGGATGAGTAAGGCCAATGCGGATGAACAAATGTGGATGAAGTAAGATCAATGCTGATGAACTATAACAAATGTGGATGAACTATAGGAAATGCGGATGAACACTTAGACTTTTCTGACTTATTGAGAAAAAGACAAAAATAGGCTTCGACTTGAGATGTTCCCGGGGATTCATGTAAGTTCACTTTTGAGGTTATAGATGCTAAGATGGGCATGTAATGATGTTGATTGATGCGTATGCATAATGATGATGTAGGATGTTGTATGATTATGCATGATGTATGTTATGAATGTATGACGATGCACTGTATGATGATGATGACTGAATGTTATGTTCCTTGTGATGTATGTTTATCTTTCCGTGGCTTTACGTATTATGTAATGAATGAAACGAAAGTATTATGTAACGTAAAGTGAAAGATAACGAAAGAGGAACATGACGAATGAATGCATGCATTAGTGAACGAATGAATGTAAGAAGGCTTGCAAGCAAATGTATGGAGGAGCACACCCAATGAAGGTGTTAGCTATACGCTGTTTAGGTTAGCTACCCCGAAGGATGCACATTGGGTTCCAATCTTTGTGATTGACCATATGAATGGGATCCTTGCCGCTTACCCTAGGTACTGGAGTCAGCTTCGTGCATAATGTTCGAGGTCTATGAAAGACCTCAGGCCCAGTTACCCGCTTCGTGCACAATGTTCGGGGTATAGCATATGGCAAAGATCCGGAATGAAAGAGAAAAGATAAATGGTGAATGTACTTGCCCTAGGTACTGGAGTCAGCTTCGTGCACAATGTTCGAGGTCTATGAAAGACCTCAGTCCTAGTTACCCGCTTCATGCCCAATGTTTGGGGTAATGTACATGTCACTGGAAGTAATGAATGAACGAATAAAAGTAAGAATGTATGAAAGAATAAAAGTTAATGAATGAATGATGAAGATAATAATGATATTATATGTGTATACGTATGATGTATGATCGCATGAATGTAAAGTATTGTTTTATTATAAAATTAAAACTCACTCAGCAACGCTGACTTTTATGCATTTTCCAGTTGGCAGGTGAGCATTGCTGAGAGTGGCACGTAGCAGCTACTTGGCATTTTGAATGGCATTCTTTTGATAATGTTTTTGCATTGTAATGCGTACGAATGATGTTTTGAAATGAATGCTTGTATTAACTTTCAAAAGCATTTGCAATGATATGAAAAGTTATTTTTATGTTTCCGCTGCAATGTTTTATGAATGATCAAATGTAAAGTGTATGTTTTATGTGCGATGAGTTACCGGCTGTAAGCATCCCGGGAACGGGTCCTTACAAGTTGGTATCAGAGCTAAAGTTTAAGTGAAATGGGTAAATTTTCAAACTAAACCTTAACTTGAACTGAGAATGGGACGGAAAGGGAAGGGATGCCAATCTGAGTAGCTGCGTGCCATCAGGTATTTTCGTAAAGTTAACCGGTATTACGTGCGTATGTTAGGTGGTTATGTGTTGCTAGTAGAATTAGATACTGATGTAGTCAGGATAGGTAATGCTTGGGGTATGAAGAGTAAAGTAAGTGGCTAATCATAACTGGCCCCTGTAATTAGGGACTTACTATACTTGACATAAACTGAGCTATTACCTTGAATGATCGTGTTGGTGTTTGAATCGTTCAGCGTGTGTGTGTGAGGAGGCCGATGGTAGATCATCTAAAGCTTCGCATGGTGGTGGACGTGGTGCTGAACACGGGTACGAGAGGAAGGCCTAGGGCCAAAAAGGTGGTTCATGATGAACCAAAAACCCTCATCCGGAGGGCGGAGATGAGAGTGTTAACCTGAGAGCCTCAATGAAGGAGGCGGTTGTGGAGGAAGTGCATCAAGTCATGCAGACGATCCTACCGTCTGTGGTGACCGAAGTGATAAAGGCACTTAGAAAAGGGGAGAGAAGGGAAAGGAGCAGACCTACAGGTGAAAGAAGACAACTTGAGACTAAAACGGTTACGTCTGATGACGAATAAGAAGAGGAAGAAGCAAAGCCTGTGCATGAGGCGGTACGAGGTTGTAACTACGGGGTGTTTATGAGATGCAAGCCCCCTACTTTTGATGGTAACGACACTGCTGCTGCTGCTCACCAGTGGGTGAGGGAAATGAAGGTTGTACTTGATATCAGCGAGTGCCTAGAGGACTAGAAAGTTAATGGCAGCTCTATGTTGGTGGGACAATATTGTCCAAGCTGATGGCAGCAGGGCCATTGGGAGAATGAGATGATCCGAACTGAAAAAGTTGGTGATTGATGATTTTTGTCCTCACTGGGAAATGGCAAGGTCGAGAGGGAGTTTTTGCAATTAGAGTTAGGAATGAGACACACCAAGAGTACACCACAAAGTTCAATGAAATGGCACGTCTAGTGCCGGATCAAGTGACACCTCTGTCACGGAAGATTAAAAGGTACATCCAGGGATTGCCAGCGGACATTCACAGGCACATGATCGCCGCTTGACCAAGCACGTTTAGGTCAGCGGTGGATTTAGCAGGGAGATGTATGATGAGAGGACTGTGGTGGTGGTGGCTGAAGGTAGTCAGAAGGGTGGGGGTGATAGAAACTAGAATAGGAAGAGGTTTGGTCGGGGTGGTGCCTCGACGAGTAACAAGAAGGCTCGAGTGGATGACCGCCGTGTGGTCACATCTAGTGCGGGGTCGAAAAAGTGTGGCAAGTGTGGGAAGGAGCACGGTGGCGAGTGTAGATGGGGGTTGAATGTTTGTTTCAAGTGTGGGAGGCCTGGTCATATGGCTAGAGACTGTGGAGGTATGAGTGTTTCAACTGCGGGGAAAGTGGTTCATATGAGTAGAGATTGTAAGAAGCCAAGAGCTGAGGGTTCTGGGGTGAAGAAAACTGGAGGTGAAGGACCAAAGGCAAGCGCCAGGGCATTCACGATGACATAGGAGGAAGCTAGGACGGACCCTGATGTCGTGTCCAGTACGTTTCTAGTGAACCAAACTTTAGCTTCTGTGCTATTTGATTCTGGTGCTAGTAAAAGTTTTATTTATGTTGCTTTTGTGCTAAGCTGTCTGTTAGTAGTAGACATGTTGATGCACCCTTCAATGTAGAAACGGCCATAGGTAAGTCTACCAGGATCTTTGAGATGATAGAGAACTGTGATGTGGAGCTAGAAGGCCATAAGTTTCCTGTTAGACTGTTGATGATGACCTTAGGTGGTTTTGATTTAGTTCTTGGGATGGATTGGTTGGCGAACTCTGAGGTGAACATTGTGTGTCACAAGAAGATGATTCTTTTGACAGCGCCTGACGGGAGTTTGGTAACTATTTATGGGGATCGAGTTACTACGATCCCGAAGGTAATCTCGATGGCGGTGGCGGGAAAGTGTATGAGGCGTGGAGTAGCGCTACTTGGCTTATGTAAAGGATGTGGATACGCCCACGACACAACTGTCTGATGTACTGGTTATGTGTGACTTTCCGGACGTGTTCCTAGAAGACTTACCCGGAGTGCCACCTGACAGAGATTGAGTTTCAGATTGATCTGATACCAGTTGCCTAACCTGTTGCCAAGGCACCGTATCGGTTGGCTTTGACCGAGATGGAGTTGATAGAGCAGATGCAAAAGTTGCTGGATAAGGGGTTCATCAGACCGAGTATCTTTCCTTGGGTGCTCTGGTCCTGTTCGTGAAGAAGAAAGATGGTAGTATGAGGATGTGTTTTTACTACAGTGAGGTGAACAAGTTAACAATCAAGAACCGATACCCCTTACCGAGAATCGATGATTGTTTGATCAGCTTCAAGTGCCTGTTAGTTTTCAAGGATAGACCTTTGATCTGGCTATAATCAACTGAAGGTGAAAGAGCAGGATGTTCCTAAGACAACTTTTCGCACGCGCTACGGTCACTACGAGTTTCTTGTCATGTCTTTTTGTTTGACCAATGCACCCGCTGCTTTGATGGATCTGATGAACCGTGTGTGTCGGCCTATGTTGGACAAATCAGTGATTGTGTTAATTAATGATATCCTGATTTATTCGAAGGGCGAGATTGAGCATGCCGGTCATATTCGGGAGGTTTTGGAGACATTGAGGAGGGAGAAGCTGTATGAAAAATTCTCCAAGTGTGCATTCTAGTTGCGTGAAGTTCAGTTCTTGGGTCATGTGGTAAATCCCGATGGGATTATGGTGAACCCGGCTAAGGTGGAGGCGGTGATGCAATGGAAGTCTCCTAAAACGCCATCCGAGATTCGTAGCTTCTTGGGTTTGGCGGGATACTATTGGAGGTTTATCCAAGACTTTTCTAAGGTTGCTTCTCCACTAACTAAGTTGACCCGGAAGGATGTGAAGTTCGTATGGGGTCAAGCTCAAGAGAAGGCGTTCGAAGAATTGAAGCCAAGATTGACTCAAGCTCCCGTTCTGTCATTACCCGATGGGAGTGTGAAGATCTGGTGGTTTATTCTGACGGTTCTTACTCGGGGTTGGGGTGTGTACTAATGCAGAGAGGAAAGGTTATAGCTTATGCATCCCGAGAATTGAAGGTTTATGAGGTCAACTACCCTACTCATGACTTGGAGCTGGCAGCTGTAGTCTTTGCACTAAAGATTTGGAGGCACTATCTGTACGGGATGAAATGCACCATTATCACTAACCACAAGAGCTTGAAGTACTTCTTTGAGTAGAAGGACCTGAACATGAGACACAGAAGAATGGTTGGAGCTCATAAAAACTACGATTGCGAGATCCACTACCATCCGGGCAAAGCCAACGTGGTAGCTGATGCCTTAGCCGAAAGGAGAGGCCCGAGCCGATTCAGGTGAAAGCTTATCAGCTGATCATGACCTCTGATGTGATGAAGCAAGTCAAAGAGTTTCAAGATGAGGCACTGAAAGAAGATCATCTTAACTCTGAAAGAATGAGAGGTCTGGTCGCAGAATTGGGTGAAAACACGTTTGGTGTTAGAACTCGATTCGGGAGAACATGGGTTCCTCGTTTTGGGAATCTGCGAGTGAAGGTTTTAGATGAAGCTCACAAGACTCGATACTCCATTCATCCAGGTGCCACGAAAATGTATCAAGATATGAAGAAAGATTATTGGTGGGCGGGTATGAAGTGCGACGTGGTGGAGTATGTGAGTAAGTGCCTTACCTGTCTACAGGTGAAGGCCGAACATCAGAAGCCGTATGGAAAGATCCAACCTTTGGATATACCCCAATGGAAGTGGGAGCACATCACCATGGATTTTATTACGAAGCTGCCACATACTCCGAAAAGGTACGATGCCATAGAGGTGATCATGGACTTTCTGACGAAGAGTGCTCACTTCCTACCGATTCGCGAGAAATATTTATCCGAGAGGTTGGCTGATCTATTCATCAAGGAGATTGTAACTCGTCATGGTGTGCCGGTGTCTATTGTGTCTGATCGTAACACCCGGTTTACATCTAAATTCTAGAAGAAATTCCACAATGCCATGGGGACGAGGTTACATATTAGCACGACTTATCATCCTCACACTGATGGTCAGTCAGAAAGGACCATTTAGACATTGGAAGACATGCTTCGGGCATGTGTGATTGATTTTGGGGGAAGTTGGGATGACCACTTACCGTTAGCTGAATTCTATACAACAACAGCTATCATGCCAGCATTGGTATGCCACCATATGAGATGCTATACGGTAGGAGATGCAGAGCACCCGTTTGTTGGGGTGATATTGGTCAGAAGGAATTGGGGAGCGTCGAGGTAATCGAGGCTATGACTAAGAAGATTGAGAAGATCAAAGCCTTCATGAAGGCAGCCAAAGATAAACAGAAGTCGTATGCCGATAAACGACGCAGACCGATTGAGTTCTAGGTGGGTGACCGGGTTATGTTGAAGGTCTCACCTTGGAAGGGTATCATTCGTTTCTGAAAGTGGGGCAAGTTGAGCCCGAGATACATAGGCCATTTTCGAATCGTTGCTCGAATAGGAGAGGTGGCCTATAGACTGGAGTTACCAGAAGAGTTAAGTGGAATTCACCCGACATTCCATGTATCTCATCTGAGAAAGTGCTTAGCTAATGAAGACATGATTGTTGCACTGGAGGATATCGAAGTAGATGAACGGCTCAATTACGTGGAGCAACTGGTGGCAATCATAGATCGAAAGGAAAAGAGGGTGAGAAATAAATTGATTCCCCTTATGCATATACAATGGAAGCACATGAAGGGATCCGAGTCAACGTGGGAGACCAAAGAAGAAATGAAGCAGGATTACCAGCGTTTGTTTGAGAAATAACAGGTTTCAAGGACGAACCTATTTAAGGGGGGTGGACCTGTAACACCCGGTTATTTTTTTTAGACAAGAAAGAAGAATAAAGTGAAGAAAAATAAAGAAAAGAAATAAAACCCAAGTCTAGGGGTAAAAAGTGTCCAAAAGGACAAAATGTTTGAAGAGTTGGTGTAAAAGGTGGTATTGCCGCCCATATGTCACATACGCCACTGATCTTCGGGTTTAGATAGAGAGAGAGAGTAGCTGGGAGTAGCAAATTCTCGGTTTTGAAGGAAGAACAAGAAAGAATTTGCACTCAAGGCAAGAATTCATGTTTTTATGGTGTTCTTAACCGCTTATGTCCTCAAGTTTATGCTTATGTGTGTTTATATGTGTTCGGGTATGTTTTTAGTGGGTTTCTAGGCGGTTGAATTCAATTTTCAAACGAGTTTGGAAGAAGCCATACTCAAGAGCTGCAAAGGTGAGTTCTAGGACCCCTCTTTTACCTGTTTTAACAGATTTTGGGGCTGGAAATGCATGAATGTATGTTTTCATTAAACTGGGTTTCGGACACGTATGTTTGAATGTGTGTATGATGACGCTATGTTATGATGTGTGACTATGTTCATGCTTAATGATGTTTCTAAGACTTAGGATGTATGATTTAAGCTTAGAACATGATGAATGGTGAGTTGAATTTGAAATCTGAAGTTTAAGGCTCATATGTTAAGTTTTAGAATCTGCATAAATGTTGAAAAGTTAATGCGGATGAGTAATGGGAAGAAATGCGGATGAACAGTTAATGCGGATAACTATTAACTGCTAAGTAAGTAAATACAGATGAACAGTTAATGCGGATGAGTAATGGGAAGAAATGCGGATGAACAGTTAATGCGGATGAGTATTAACTGCTAAGTAAGTAAATACGGATGAACAGTTAATGTTGATGAGTATTAATTACTAAGTAAGTAAATACGGATGAACAGTTAATGCGGATGAGGTCAATGCGGATGAGCATTGACTAAGTATGAAAATGAGGATGAAGTAAGTCAATGCGGATGAAGTAAGTCAATGTGAATGAAGTAAGTCAATGCGGATGGGGTAAGTCAATGCGGATGAAAGTCAATGCGGATGAACATTGATTAAGTCTGAGAAATGCGGATGAATATTGACTAAAGGGAAATGCGGATGAGTAAGGCCAATGCGGATGAACAAATACGGATGAAGTAAGATCAATGGGGATGAACTATAGCAAATGCGGATGAACTATAGGAAATGCGGATGAACACTTAGACTTTTCTGACTTTCTAAGACAAAGAAAAATGTAGGCTTTGACTTGAGATGTTCCCGGAGATTCATGTAAGTTGACTTTTGAGGTCATAGATGCTAAGATGGGCATGTAATGATGTGTGATTGATGCGTATGCATAATGATGATGTATGATTATGCATGATGTATGTTATGAATGTATGACGATGCCATGTATGATGATGATGACTGAATGTTATGTTCCTTGTGATGTATGTTTATCTTTCCTTGGCTTTACGTTTTATGTTAATGAATGAACCGAAAGTATTATATAACGTAAAGTGAAAGATAATGAAAGAGGAACATGAATAATGAATGCATGCATTAATAAACGAATGAATGTAAGAAGGCTTGCAAGCAAATGTATGGAGGTGCACACCTAATGAAGGTGTTAGCTCAACGGTGTGCGGGTTAGCTACCCCGAAGGATGAACATTGGGGTCCAATCTTTTTGATTGACCATATGAATGGTTTCCTTGCCGCTTACCCTTGGTACTGGAGTCAGCTTCTTGCACAATGTTCGAGGTCTATGAAAGACCTCAGGGCCAGTTACCCGCTTCGTGCACAATGTTTGGGGTATGGCATATGGCAATGATCCGGAATGAAAGAGAAAAGATAAATGGTGAATGTACTTGCCTAGGTACTGGAGTCAACTTCGTACACAATGTTCGAGGTCTATGAAAGACCTCAGCCCAGTTACCCGCTTCGTGCACAATGTTCGGGGTAATGTACATGTCACTGGAAGTAGTGAATGAACAAATGAAAGTAAGAACGTATGATAGAATGAAAGTTAATGAATGAATGATGAAGATAATACTGATATTGTCTGTGTATACGTATGATGTATGATCGCATGAAAGTAAAGTATTGTTTTATTATAAAACTAGAACTCACTCAGCAACGCTGACTTTTATGCATTTTCCAGTTGGCAGGTGAGCATTACTGAGGATGGCATGGAGCAGCTACTTTGCATTTTTAATGGCATTGTTTTGATAATGTTTTGCATTGTAATGTGAACGAATGATGTTTTGAAATGAACGCTTGTATTAACTTGCAAAAGCATTTGCAATGATATGAAAAGTTATTTTTATGTTTCCGCTGCAATGTTTTATGAATGATCAAATGTAGTATGTTTTATGTGCGATGAGTTACCAACTATAAGCGTCCGGGAACGGGGCCTTACACTGCCCCGTGCCATCCTCAACAACATTACCTGCCAACTGGAAACACATAAAAGTCAGCATTGCTGAGTGAGTTCTAGTTTTAATAAAGCATACTTATCTTTTCTTTAAAATTATTCTTTACAATCGTACATGATCATGCATAATACATACACATAGAAAATAGTTATTATCTTCATCATCGTTCATTTCGTACTTACTATCTTTTTGTTTTCATCTAGGCCCTATCATGTGCTTAACCCCCCTCTAGAGCACCAAGCAATTCATCTAGGGTTAAGTGACAAGGCCCCCATACATCTGGTCAATCACAAAGATTGAACCCCTGTGTGCATTCTTCTAGGGTAATTAACCCACACACATTGAGCTAACGCCCTTCATTGGGCGTGAACCTCCATACGTATGCTTGATCACACGAATCAAGCCCTAGTGTGCAAAGCAAGGAACAACAACATAAACATACATAATCACCATACACGGCACCATCATACATACATAACATACATTATCATACATCATCATACATGCCCATCATAACGCCTATGACCTCAAAAGTCAACTTACATGAACCCAGGCAAATGGACCCTATGTGAATGTGTTAGGATCGTGTATTGAACGAAATACTAACTGATATACGTGTATACCAAATCAAATACTGCGGAATCCTATTTGATTGGTGATCCAATCAGTGAGAACGCACGTAGAAACAATTGTAGATTGAATCTAAACGTTAAGAACGATTGGTAATCGATCTAGTGCGATCTATGAACTTGGAACAAATTCTTAGATGTCTCTGGATGGCTAGGGTACGATTTAGTACGTAGGTTTTCGAAGTGTTTTGTTTTTCCACGATTTAAGTGGTATTTATAGGTTAGGGTTTCTCATTCGGGCGACTGGACCATTAGCATGGTTCAGTTGTGCGATTGAGTCATGCGGTTGATCCATTCGCACGACTGAGTGTTCAGTCGTGCGACTGAGTCAATCTCATGTTACAATCATGCGACTGATCCAGTCTCCTGGTTCAGTCGTGCGACTGGTTCATTAAGATGAATTTGTTCATGCGTATGGTCCATTAGCATGGGCCATTCGCATGAGAACTTTATATGATTATGTTTGAATATGTTTCACAATCATTATTTGAGTTAGATCTATTCAAAGAACCACAAACCTATATAGTTACTTCAATAAGCATTAATACACAATAACCAATGAAATATTAAACATTATAAGCATAAAACACACATTGTATTTCATTCAACCATCCATTTACATATATGTAAGACATGAAAGACTTTTACATTAATCTCATAAACTAGGTACATATGTATCTATAGACTCCCCCTTGGACCTAGTTTAATCCTTTGTCTAACATTTCATTAGCTCTTCGTATTTCTTGTACTTCTCCTCTCTTGTGACTCCTGTATGTCTTTCAAAAGCGAAGTAGAGCCATATCACATTCTAGAATTGGAGAGCTTGTACAATATCCTGCGAGTTATAGAAAAGTGGCCACTTGTATAAGGTATAAACATCATCAGCCGACAAGTTAGTGAGCCACATGGGGTCAAACACCCTGATAGTTTCCATACTACCATTTCTATTCAACACTATGACCGCCTCACCTGTTCTCCAATCGTAGTACCACCACTTGAAGTGTGGAGTGAAGTCCTGTGGCGTTTCCTGTAGAGGGATTCTAGACATCGTGCACGGAGGACTCCACTTCAGCACAATCTTTGGCTTCCCAGTTATGGCATCAACTTCAGATCTTCTTATATACCTCGTTGGTTGTTGAGGCTTGAAGTTGACCCACCGGCTGTGGTACTCTCTCTTTAAAGCTGCTTCAAACCATCCTGACATCTTACGAGGGTCAGAATATAGCAACTTCAATTTTGCTAGCTGGTTAAGCTTAAAACCTGGAAGAGTCTTCAGATCGTATGGGAATCTGAAGTACTCGATCCCTTCTCTCTTTTAACAGCATAAACGTTAAGATCTTCAAAATAGGCCCACGCTATAATTTTCATAACACTTGTGATGCTTCTTCACTTTATAGAGTTTGGTGTAGACATTTGACTTTGGAGCACTGCGCTGGGCTCTAATTTCTACAAAACATGCTACCCATTTAGCCTTTCTAATATTGACATCGGCGTCTGAGGCTCGGGCTTGCTCTTTATTCTTCTCTGTCTCCTGTTCCATTTTATCCAGAGTTTCAAAAGTATCACTAATAAGGGAGTCACCCAGATTGGGGACGACATTTCCCTCCTTGTCAGCATACTCTGGATAATGTTGGGCCGTGACATCTTCAATCTCTATCTCGTCTATGTCATTTAGCTCATCGTCACTTTCCACGTTTACTGTAGGAGCATCCTTCACGATCTCATCAGGATTCAGTTAGAATATTTCGGCCAATTGCTCATCATTGAGATCATGAATTATTTCTCCTTCTTCAGGAGTGTAACTCATAGATCTCTTGACTATCCCTTACAGATCAAGAATCATAGTGAGTTAAGTCTTGATCTACTGAAGGGGAGCATCATTGTATTCATCTCTTTGAAAATTTGGATCTGCTTGATTTAAAACATGTAACACATCAACCATTAGTTAATAATCAAAACAGTAAACATCCAATATATACATAAACATTAATCACATAATATTAATCCAAAATTCAATTACAAAGTTTTCAAGTACTTAAATATCTAAACATTACTTTTCCCCCGAATAGCCGACGCGTCAGTAGGAAGGGCAGAAGATGAGGCTCCTTGGTCTTGATTTCTTTTTGTACGTTTATCTTGACCTTGAGCTAATGTGGATGCAGCTGCATCTCCTTCTTCATCATCATCACTGTTCTGCCTTTCCCTCATCTTTTCATTAACACTTGTCTCATCATCATCACTCTCATCATCTTCACTATCATGATCATCATCATCATCTCCTCTCTTATCTTGAGAGGTCTCCATTGATCCTGATCTTGAGCTTGAGCATGATGGTCTTGTTAGAAGCCTCCAACTCATATCCTCTTTGCTGAGTGGACTTGCTCCTGGAGTTGGGACATCTCTAAACTCTAAGCAGCCATTTGTTGTGCCTGCTGCTCAATCTGCTACGCTTGCTGAGATATCTGCTGAGATTGTGCAGTAGTAAGCTCTACTAACTAACGAATCTGAGTAGTCTTCTCATCATCGTTTGCTAACAGCTTCAGCAACATACGGTTAAGTACCGAGAGCTATTACTTTACCCCACTGAGAGGTAGAGATGATCCAGATGGAAATGTAGGGTGGGATGATGGTCCAGCTTGGTGGCTAGTGGTGGTGGTGGTGGCAGTTGTGAATATTGGAGGTGGTATAGATATGCGTGGTGGTGGATGAGCTGTAGTGGTGGTGGATAGGATGTGGTAGTGGTGTGTGAGGTGGTAGAGGTGGTGGCATGTGGTGTGGTAGCAGTGGTGGTGATAGTGGTGGAAGGTGTGGCTGAGGTAGTGGCTGTGGTGGTAGATGAGGTCAAGGTAAACTTTAGTCTTTTCCCCTTTTTTCCATAGGGGTGAGCCATCCTCTTCTTCCTTGAGCCTCTAGGCACTAAGGCTCCCCCTTGGCTGCTGGGCGGGTTTGGGGCATATGAGACATCTGACTCAGTAGCAACATCCCCGGACTCCCCTGGGCATCCACCAACCGCCCGTAATCCTCTCTCTGTGGCAACCACCCTGCTACCCACAGTCCTTGTAAGAGGCTCCTCATCACTATCTGCCTCCTCATCGGGAGGATAGAAATCCTATTGGAAACCGGCGGTAGTGGCTTCTCCATGAGTGGGTGGTGGAGGTGTAACATGGGTAGTGGGGCCCCTAGTAGAAGTGGGCCCAGAATCTCCGCCGGTGTCACGTCATCAGATGGAAGAGCACTTTGCTCAACATCTGAATCACTCTCCTCGTGGCGCCACTTCACCTTCTTCCTGGCGCCACTTTCGCCTTCCTGGCGCCACGTACTCCACCTGGGCTAAATGCCCGATCAGTCTCTTAACAGGGGGTTTGACCTGCTTTCCCCTGTAGATCTTCATGCGGCCTAGTGTCGTGTCATCCATCACTTCCAGTGACACCGCATCCTGGCTCTCCTTAGGCAGAGAGGGCAGCTTCTCATCAATGATTGGAGAAACCTCGGGTACATGCAAAAACCCTCTTTGCCTTTAGCCTCCAGATTCTCAATCAAGTATGAGAATATCATGCTCGAGAAGCTGAATGGGTGGTTCAGTACCAGTGCCACGTAGGCATTCTGAATCTGGTCTGAAAGATCATCAAACCCACCCCTCCTCGAAGCTAAGCACTTAAGTATGACAAGTGCTAAGTACTTGTACTGGGGACACAGGTTGCTCTTGTTAAGCATATCTGCGTTTATGTCCCTAGAGTACTAATCCTGAGGAAACACCCTCTCACTATTAGAGGGTGTAGTCTGGTCAAGTGATCTGCATCGTCACCAGAATCTAGCACTCAACGAATATCAGCAGTAGTCACCTCGATATCATGCCCAAAAATAGTACTCCGGATCCTGTAGGGCTCATGTGAACAATCAACCGATGCCCCCTCCCAGAAGGCCTACTGTATAGACCGATATGGAGTACACAGTGTAGATATGGCTTTGTGGATCTGTGACCTCTTCTGAAAAGCTATAATACCAGCAAACTCGGCAGCGTCCGAGTTGTGGCATCCAGATGCGCACAAATATGGTGCTTGGGGTTATGGTCCACCTATCAGCCATCAATCTGTAACACAAGGAGCATACAAGTTAGATCATCACCCAACAGAAACCATTTCTAATTGAACTGTTTGAAATTAGTCTGGTTCAATCATGCGATTGAACCATACGACTAGTTCAGTCGTTTGACCTAGCATGCGACTGGATATAATCGGGTGACTATACATGCGATTGAGTTCAATCGGGTGACTGAGCCGCGATTGGTTCAGTCGGCCGACTGAGCTCATTCATATTATTCATTCGGCGGACTGAGACGTTTGGCCAGTTCAGTCGTTTTATTGGAGTTCATCCGGGTGTTAAGTCGCCTGACCTACTGTCTGTTCGAATGAAATTCGAATTTTGAACAACACTTCAAATTAGACATCGTGTATTGTTCATCAACATCATTCTCACAATTTTAATCACTAATAAATTCATTTTACCATTTATTTTAGTTAGTTAGGTTATGTCCAACTTAGATTCGGTTCTTGGTTAGGGCCGAATGTCGTGAATTAGGGTTCAAATCGGTAGAATTTTTGTTAGATTGCACCGTATTATACCTGTAAAATCACTAGAAAATGTCAGAATGTTGCAATATGTAGTCTAATTAGGTCTGAAGAAAATTTGGCAGAGTAACGACACTTTATGCGATTTTAGGGTGAACGGGGGGTGATGAGTTTATGCGATCTACTATGGCCCTATTATACTGAATCTAATTTCAATCGAGCGACTGGACCCATTCGCTCTGTTCATTTGGGTGATTGGACCTCAGTCGTGCGATTGGTTTAGTCGATCACATTCAGTCGGCCAATTGGCTTTCAGTCGGGCGACTGACTCATTCGGGCAACTCCATTCGGGCGACTGGCTCAATCTTGTAAGCCATTCGTGTGAATGGTTCATACTCATGCTCCATTCAATTATCTAGGGCATAAGTATGGTCCAATCGTGCGACTGATCCATACTCATGGTCCAGACATGCGAATGGATCATACTCATGATTTTGACTTTATGACCATTTGACATTTTACACCCTTTAACTATTGATTAAACATTTTCAGCATACGATCATCTCAGACATGATCCTTTTAACTTGGAAAACTTTTAATCACCTCAGACGTGATCCTTTTAAAACAATTTGTCACCTTAGATGTGACTCATTTTACATTTAAAAGCATGTGTAGTCACCTCAAACGTGACCCTTTTAAGTGATGAAATTCCAGATTGAATTCCACGCCATAGTCCGGCAGATACAACTAAACTGACTCAAACAAATTTAAACAAATAAAATTTAACTAATGAACTCAAATGTTTGTGTTTTTGTGTGGAGTAGAAATCCTAAGATAGAAATCTACTAGATTTATTTCATTGAACATGCAGCTTCAAGTTATTTTGACCATAAGTGAAACGATTCATTATGGAATCACACAAGTAATCAAATCATTCAGGACGTGTTTCCAAATTCAGTTGATACTAGATTCTTGTTTTCATTGAGGGTCATTTAGCAATTTTAGGAAATCATACTGGTACTACGAGGTGCATACATTGATTTGGGTTTTCAAGATACTAGATTCTTGTTTTCATTGAGGGTCATATATAGACTTTTGACACAGATTGGTGATAGAATAGGTTATGTTATTTCAACCAACATTTGTGAAGCCCATGCTTATATGGTAATCTTAATTCCTTAGGAGATTTTTGAGCGGTCTACGGGTATTTTGACAAGAAGAGACTATTCTTAGAGCTTTCAAAGAGAAGCCAAGCCTCAGGTCAGTGCCACCACACAGTAGAGAGACGGCAAACAACAATGAACTCTAGAATATCTAGGTTATGCTTATCCTCAGGTCAGTGTCATTGCACAGCAAAGAGGCACACAACCTATCTTCTTGTTAGAGCATAATTTTTTTCCTTTGCACATAACGCACCAACAACATAGGTTATCAGATTAATTGCGTTTACTTTTCATTTTTTTCCGTGCTTTGCTCTTTTAGTGGTCATCCGCACACATTTGTGGCGTTTATTTGCTCATCACCTCTTATTGAAAATAATTGATTGTGTTAACCAATGATAAGATAGGAACCCACAGTTAGTTGAACAGTTTAGTTTAAATTGAGTTCACCAATGAGGTCTAATCATCTATTGTGTTGAATCTACCGACACATCATGTAGTGGTCTAACAACCTCTAGATCTACTTTCTTTGCATTACCTTAGTAGTAGCCAGTGTACTATCATTTTTCCTTTTATATTGCCCAGACATCTCAGACTTATACTTTGAACGTTGCATCTAATTCAATTTAATATTTTAAAGTCCCAAAGGTATTGTTCCTATATACTATCATTTTCCACAGTCATTGAATCGGTTTCACAGAGCTTTTTTTATAATTACTAACTTAACCTATTCTCCCCCCCTAAAATTCTAAAACCGTAAAAGAATTACGTTTTTAGGATTTTAATAGGCGAAGAAATAACAGCAATAAAATTAATTTAATTTTGATAAACTAAAATTAAAGAAAATAAAACAAAAATTGAGCTTACGTATCGGACTAAGCATGGTCATCTTCTTGAATTACCTCACTTTTCTTTTTAACGCCGTTGACCTCTAACAAGTATAGAAAACATGGTTTATCAGAAGCTTTTTTATAGAGGTCAGCGCGTTGAAAATCCGTATTTATTTTAACGACATCGATTAGATTATTTTCAAAGCAATCACGTATAAAGTGATATTTTATGCCGATGTGTTTGATCTTAGGATGTTGGACAAGATTTTTAGTAATGGCTATTACAGCAGAATTGTCAACAAAAATAGGCGTGTTAGAAAATTGCAAACCATAGTCCCGTATTTGTTGTTGAATCCAGATGATTTGAGAACAGTAGCTTATCGCAGCAACATATTCAGCTTCACAAGTTGACAACGCAACTGATGTCTGCTTCTTACACTGCCACGTGACTAATCTTCTCCCAAGAATTGACAACCTGCTGATGTAGATTTGTAATTCATCTTGTAGCCGCCATAATCCGAATTGTTGTACGCGGTAAGCTCAAAGTCATCATCATGAGGATACCATAACCCAAGTGTTGGTGTACCCTTTAGATAACGAAATATCCTCTTGACCCCGATAAGATGGTTTACTTTTGGTTTTGCCTGATATCTTGAACAAAGACATGTTGCATACATGATATCAGGTCTTGAGGCAGTGAGGTACATGAGAAATCCAATCATTCCTCGGTACATGGTGGCATCAACCAAATCACCATTCTCGTCGGGAGCTACATCATGGTTTGTAGCAAGTGGAGTCCCAGCTGCGGAAGCATTCTTCATATCAAACCGACTGAGAATATCCCCTACATACTTGGTCTGATGTAGAAATATTCCTTTTGGTGTTTGATCCACCTGTAACCCGAGAAAGAACTTCATCTCTCCCATGGCACTCATTTCAAATTTTGCCTTCATTACAGCTTCAAATTCCTTACATAATTCTTCGTTCTTGGAACCGAAGATTATTTCATCAACGTAAATTTGAACCAAAAGCAGATCGCCATCTTTCTCTTTGATGTACAATGTGCAGTCAATTACACCTCTGAGAAATCCGTGTTTCACAAGGTGAGTTGAGAGTTTTCATACCATGCCCTTGGGGCTTGATGAAGCCTATAGAGAGCCTTATCTAGTTTGTAAACTCTGTCCTGATGATATGGATCCTCAAATCCTTTGGGTTGACTGACATACACAGTTTCCCGGATTTCACCATGAAGAAAGGCACTCTTTACATCCATTTGATAGACTTTAATCTTCATGTACGTGCATAGGCTAGGAAGATAGGGATGGCTTCCATTCTCACCACAGGTACAAATACTTCATTGTAATCAATTCCCTCGACTTGTCGAAATCCTTGGACTACAAGTCGAGCCTTGTTCCTGATGATGACTCCTTGGTCATCTTTCTAACATTTCAAGACCCATTTGGTACCAATAACTTTGGCACCTTTAGGTCTATCCACAAATGTCCATACACCTAACTTCTTGAACTGAAGAAGTTCTTCTTGCATGGCACTTACCCATGCCTCATCATTTAAGGTTTCACTGACGTATTTTGGCTCGAACTGAGACACAATACAATGATAAGCACCATCATGAAGGTACCCTATCTCCATTACCGAGGCATAATAAGCTGAATACAACTGATTTCTAGTCTGAACTCCTGATCTGACATCCCCAATGACATTGTCCAGAGGATGATAGACATTTATGCATGATTCAGGAGTGGTGGAACAACTACCTCAGAATCAAGATTATGAGCATTTGGTTCAGTATCTGAGGCAGTAGGAGTGTGAGGTTCTGAAGACTCAGAGGCATCAATGTCAGATGCTTATGGACTTGCAGTAGGAGGAACCTGTTGCTCCTGAGTGTCCTGATCATTATCCACGGCTTCATCATCAAAGGAATAGTCACTTACCTTGGGTGCTCCCCTGAGTTGGTAGATGATTCACCTTGTGAGCCAGATGATGTAGATTCTTGTGAAGGTGTGTTTAGAACATCATACAACATTTTGGCTGCTAACTCATCATCAGACATGAAGAGAGGGATGTTGAAGGACTTGAAGAATCCATCATAGTCAAAAAAGAAAGCGGGTCCTTTTCTAACAGGAGGGGTGGTGTATCTCTGAACATCGACGTTACAACACACCTCTACTTGACCCGTTGAGTTGTTGTAAACTTTCTTATTCGGTATGTTGTATCCTAAAAAGATGCCCTCTTCAGCCTCTTCGCTAAACTTCCCATCCTGAGTTTTCTTTAGCAACGTGCATGGCGTTCCAAACAATTCGAGATACTCTAGATTTGGTTTACGTCATTGAAGTAACTCATAACACGTCTTTCCATGACGTTTTACTACCCGAACTCGATTTAACGTGTAACACGCATTGGCTACTGCTCATTCCAAAATTGGATAAGTAGTTTCGAGTCTGCTAGCATTGTGTGTGCTGTCTCTATTAAGCTGCGGTTCTTTCTCTTAGCAACCCCGTTCATCTAAGGAGTGTAGGCGGAAGTAAACTGGTGCACAATTCCCTTTTCTTTGCAGAAAGCCTCCATCCATTGGTTCTTGAACTCGGTTATGTTGTTTGAGCGTACTTGTCTTACCTTTAGCTTGTAAAAAGACTCTAGTGTAATTACCAATTCTTTGAATAACTCAAATGTCTCTAATTTTGATTTCAGAAACATCACCCAAGAGAATATGGAGTAGTCATGAGTAACTACATAGCAGTACAAGTCACTTGCGATGCTTCTTGTACTGACTGGATCAAACAGATCCATGTGAAGAAGCTCAAGAGGCAGTTCTATAGAATTAACTTTTTTTTGTCTTATGAGACTTCTTTGTCTGTTTGCCTTTCTTGCAAGCGACACAAAAATCCGGGAGTTGGAAGTTCTTGACATTTACTCCTCACACGAGATCATTCTGGATCAAGTGGTTCATCTTTCGTGGATTGATGTGTCCCATTCTCCTATGCCAGGAGATAGAATCTTTCTCAGCAGATTTTGACAAGAAGCACTGAACTTGATTATCAGTTGTGGAGGCCTTCGATAGATCCAAGACATAAAGGTCACTATATCTTGAGGCTAACATTAATGCTTGTTCCTCCGGAATCACATAGTCCTTTTTCAGGACATAACACTTCTTATTATCAAAAACTACCTTAAATCCTTTGTCACATATTTGCGAAACAGAAAGTAGATTATTCTAAAGTTGTTAAACGTAGTTTACCTTATCAAACTTTACTTTCTGATTCCCTACTTCTCCTTGAGTTGTGATGTACCCTCCTTTGTTTCCAGCAAAAGAAACATGACCTCCTTTGATTTGTTTGACGTTTGATAGGAGTGCCCAGTTTCCAGTCATGTGCCTTGATGCTCCGCTATCTACAATCCAAGTATTTGTTTCTGCACACCCTGCACATTTAATTGAAAACATTATTTAAGGTGAGGGACCCAAGCCTTAACCGGCTTGGGTGTCCCAGAGGCATCACACATCATAAATTTCACCCATTGACCTTTTGAGGGTGAGGGATGGTCTATTGTCATCTTGTTCTCATTATCAAATTCAAGGATAGGTTTCTATTCCATAAACCAGTCTTATGTAAGGACTGTTGTGATAAACAGATGACTGATTGATAGGTTGAACTTTAGGTTCACTGACTCTTTTTGGTGGAGTCATTGAGCTTCTTTTGGGAGAGCTTACTTTAGAGTCATAAAGTTCAACCTTTTTCTTTGGCGTATGATAATAAGGACTATAAGGCGCAATATGTCCATACTTTCCACAGGTGTAGCATGATCTGCGTTCAACTTGACGATTTACCTGTTTCTATTGAAATGTATGTGACACACGAGTGACTTTACTCTGTTTGGGTTTTGACACTTCTTGTTTAGATGTTTTCTCTTGTTTACCAAACTTAATTGTTTGGACATTGTTAAAATCTTTTTCTTTTTGTTTATTTGGACTTGGACATGAAGCACGTGGTTGGTTAATTTGTTTGGTCTTTTTGGGTTCAGAATTAGACTTGGTTGACCCAAACTTAACTTTAACCTTTTCAAATTGTTCGTCCAATTTAACACAAGGCATTATACCTTTTGATTTTGAAGTGGTATCCTTTTGTTTAGTGACAGATTCATTTGGTTTACATGCAGAATCTGGATCACTTACAAGAGGAGTGGACGCCACATGATCCATGATTGGGTTATTATTTATTGGTTTACTTTTTGCATTCATCAAGGTCTCATGTGGTGGTGGAACCAATTTATATCCCAAATCCTCCCCATTATTGCGCTTTATCACTAAGTGTTGGACAATATGGGATGAACTTGTCCAACTATGCAGTTTTTGTTTTAGTGAATTTACTTCTACTTCCAAAACTGCCTTTTGTTTCTTAGTGTCTTCTAGGGAGTTTAGATAGAACTTAATGTCATTAGTTTGATTAAAGGCTACAACTTCAGTTTCCCTAAGCTGTTTGTTCAATAGTTCTATCTTTTCTTTACAGTTGTGCTCATTTTGTTTTAAGACTCTATTTGCTTCAGTGCACAATTGTAAATCCTTTACTAACTTATCATTATGGTCTAATAACCTAGCAAATTTCATATCAATACTTTCCCTAAATTTATTACAATCAGAAAAAGCATCATTATTAAAAAAGTTGAGTAGTGGTACTTACCTGAGAGGGTGAGGTTGAATCAGCCATCAAAGCAGTGTCTGACTTCTCTGGTTCTAGTGATTCTAGACTTGTTGGACTTGTCCCTTCTTCAGGTAGGTGATCAACTACTATTGCAGATTCTTCAATGTTGGACATCACGAGCTCCACTGCAATATCACCTTCGCTTGCTGAGTTGTCATCTAGATCCTTAACACTAACGATGTTGCATTCTCTTGGAGACACAACCGAAAGCTTCAATCTTGTCCTTCGTCATCATGAGCTGTTAAGGCTTTAGGATCCTTGCTCGACGAAGTAGGACTATTTGTGGGCTTCTCCTAACGAGTGAAAGATGAGAATGTATTTCCATTTCCAATCTTTTTGGGCTTCACACACTCACGTTTAAAGTGCCCCTTTTCCCCACAATTGAAGCAGGTAACCTTGGATTTGTCAAAACCAAAAGTTGTGTCTTTAGTGACAATCAGATTCTGTTCGCTCTTCTTGACAAACTTCTTTGCTCTCCGAACAACACTTGCTAAGGCCCACATGATGTCCATCCTTTCTAACTCAGTCTCGTCTACCTGCTCGTAGTCCTCGTCTGCCAGATGATAGTTCCCAATTTTCCCAACGACTAGCCCGTCATAGGAGTGGACAACAGCTGCTAAGAGATCCATGTGTTCCTTTGCAACCTCAACAGTCACATTCCCGAGATTTTTGGTGTTCAGTTTTGTAGCATTTGCTTCAAGTGCTATGTATTGGGTACCAGACGACCCGGACGTCTCAGATCCTGAAGAAGAGGCTTGAGATGGACCAGCTGAACTTGACACAAACGCCATTTGAAGTGGTGCTCCTGATGTTTTAGCTTGTGGGGTTGAGTTGTATAGTGCCGGATTCTGATCATACGATGACTTCTGGGGCCCTGTACTTCATCCTCAACTCTTCCTCCTGCAGTTTCAGAATGAAGTCGTTGATGTCTAACTTCGCAAGCATATCATTCTGTTGAGGTTAGAAACAAATGAACTCCACTTCTCGGGCAAACCATTTGCAAAGTTTGAAACTTTTTCTTCCATAGACGTAGTAACTCTATGAGTGTGCAGCTCACTCATCAGATGGTAGAAACGATCAATTACATCGTCCAAGCTCTCTTTTCCTATTGATGAGAAGTTATCAAACTTCTTCTTCACCGTTTTAGCCTTCAGAGCTTTCAACGATGCATTTCCCTCATACCTCTTTTCCAATGCATCCCATAGCTTTTTAGCTTGCTTGTTCTCAAAAAATTGATGGAAGATGTCCTTCGGAATTGACTGAGTCAGCAACGCATATACTTTCTTCTCTGCATTGGATTTTACCTTTTGTCCGTCAGTCATGCCCCCTAATGTAAGTTTGACTCCATCTGCTCCTATAGGCATGTTGTACCCTGTCTCTATCGACTCCCACAGATTGCAATCTATGCCATTCAAGTAAATCTCAAATCTTTGCTTCCACTGCAGGTAATAATCTAACGTGATTAGTTTAGGGGGTTTGTTGTGATTCCCCACTTTGTTTTCCAGAAGAAATACATTCTAGATCCTCGAATCCCTACCTACGATGAACGCTAAAAACTGATCTTCCATTGCTATAAACTTTAAACTTTGGAACAAACTACTTTACTTGTGTAAATGGAGGTGTGCGATTAGGCTATTCGTGCGATTGAACAATGCGGATGGCTCAAACGTGTGAATGAACCAATGCGGATGAATCAATCGGGCGAATGGACATGCGCGAATGAACAATGCGACTAGACAGTTCAGTCGTACGAATGGAGGTACGAATGAGTCCAATCATGTGTATGAGGGATGCGTATGAATTCAGTCGGGTGTTTGAGTCAATCGTGCGATTGAAGCTCCTGGATTTTGAGAATTCGAGGTTTTAAGGTATTTTGGACGCAAAAACTCGAATTCTCACTAACCCTAATTGCCGTATGCCGGAAAAAGTTAAGTTTACGAACTGGAGACGTCTAAGACACCGTTTGACACAAAAAGATTGCGTTTTTAGTGAAAAAACACAATTTTGGTATAAAAAACGATTGAATCACAAGTAAATCAAGAGCCAAAGCTCTGATACCACTTGTTAGGATTGTGTATTGAACGAAATACTAACTGATATACGTGTATACCAAATCAAATAGTGCGGAATCCCATTTGATTGGCGATCCAATCAGTGAGAGCGCACGTAGAAACAATGTAGATTGAATCTAAATGTTAAGATCGATTGGTAATCGATCTAGTGCGATCTATGAACTTGGAACAGGTTCTTAGATGTCTCTGGACGGCTAGGGTACGATTTAGTATGTAGGTTTTCGAAGTGTTTTGTTTTTCCACGATTTAAGTGGTATTTATAGGTTAGGGTTTCTCATTCGGGTGACTGAACCATTAGCATGGTTCAGTCGTGCGATTGAGTCATGTGGTTGATCCATTTGCATGACTGAGTGTTCAGTCGTGCGACTAAGTCAATCTCATGTTACAATCATGCGACTGATCCAGTCTCCTGGTTCAGTCAGGCGACTGGTTCATTAGCATAAGTTGTTCATGCATATGGTCCATTAGCATGGGCCATTCGCATGGGAACTTCATATGACTAATTTAGAATATGTTTTACAATCATTATTTGACTTAGATCTATTCAAACAACCACAAACCTATATAGTTACTTCAATAAGTGTTAATACACAATAACCAATGAAATATTAAACATTATAAGCATAAAACGCACATTGTATTTCATTAAACCATCCATTTACATATATGTATGACATGAAAAACTTTTACATTAAGCTCATAAACTAGATACATATGTATCTACAGAATGGACCTATGCGGATGGTCACTATGGGCGAATGAACCTAATGCGGCTAAGTACCTAGGCGTATGGACCCTATGCGAATGGACCTATGCAGATAGTCACTATGGGCTTGTGAACCCAATGCGGATGAGTACCTACGCGTATGGACCTCAGTCGCACGACTCACATGCGAATGGGCCTCAGTCGCACGACTCACATGCGAATGAACCTCAGTCGCACGACTCACATGCATAAGGACTCTAGTCGCACTCCTTTCGGCCGCATGACCTCTAATCTCATGCCATTCGGTTGCATAGCCCTAGCTGATGCAGAATGCAGTTCCCCTTCGAACCTGCACTGTAGTTTTCGGCTTCCAGCCCCTTTCTAACATGTTCCAGGCTAAAACCAACCATCCTAAGCCCTAGAAACACAACCACAACATCATTCAAACACACACAAGCCAAAAACAAACCCCACTCGCATCAGACACAAACACATACACACGGGTTCAACACACACACTTCAAAAATGGGTTTTACTATGTGCTCCAGCCCCTAATCAGTTGAAAATAGGCAAAAGATGGGTCCAAGAACTCACACAAACAACCCCGTCGAGTAAAGCTTCAATCCAACCCGCTACACCTCAACTTTCACGCTTGAAACTAAGAAGACCGAAGCTTGAACCCTATTTTCTCCCTCTCTTCTCTCTATGGCTGTTTTTCACAAGTGTGGGGGAGGGGGTGGGCTTCCTTCCCCCTCTTATACCCCCACTCATTCAAGGATTTTCCCGTTTTGGCAAGTTTGGTCTCTCGACTTTGGGCTTTATTTCTTTTCTTTCTTTTGTTGGCTTCAATGAAAATAACCGGGTGTTATACATCAAAACCTAAGATCAAATCTAATTCTGATCTGAAAAAGAGTTTTGGTCCTAAGTCTTTCGCTGTTCATAAAAGATTTGTGTCTAAGGAGTTAAATAATTGTGAAAATGCTCAAAAGACAAATCCTAAAAATCAAAAGACCAAAGTCACACAACGAAAACAACAACTTAACTAGATTATCCCTAAATCTAGACGGATCTAACATGGCTTCCACATCTAGGGTTAAGCAAATGTTGTTTAAACAGCCACAAAGGTATGGTGATATATGTGATATGTATAATCATAACACATCTGATTGTTACTTTAACAAGTACTCTCACATCTGTAATATGACAAATCATATAACGACTGATTGTTATTTCAAGAAATATTATGCTTTGTGTGATGAACAAAATCATAATATCGAGGATTGCTTCTTCAGGAAGAACTCGCATAGAAAGGATTTTGGTAATCAAAGATATTAAAGAAATCAAAATTATGGTTTTCAAGAATTAGCAAAACAACCTTCTTTAGGCTTGAGATCTCTTAGAAGAATTAATTCTGATTATGATAATCAGTATACTGTTAGATCACAGCAGTACAATCAGGGAAATTTTATTTCACGTTCAGTGATAATGAAAAATGAAACATTTAACAAGAAAAATTACCTAAGAATATTTCAAATGACGGTTCAAAGTTTCTTGATGATGATCTTGAGAATTGATTCAATCTTTGAGATCAAAACAAAAAAAAAGATAATCGGACAGTTTTTCAAAGAGGATTTGAAAATCCAAAATTTCAAAAGAAACCTGATGTGAATAAATTCCATTTAAAGAAATTTACCATTATGGATAAATATGGAAAGCCCAAGACCATCTCAGCTTGGGTTGATAACGCATTTTAAATGTCTTTGAAATGCAGGTACTCCCAAGAAGACCAAGGAATACATGGTATGTTGATAGTGGGTGTAGCCGACATATGACAGATAATCAAGCCTTACTTCAAGACTTTAAGACAAAAGATGGTACTCATGTAGCTTTTGGTGAAGATTTAGGTGAAAAAATAACCGGTGAAGGAACGGTATCTAATAGAGTGATAAGCTTTGATAAAGTCAACTTTTATGCTCAGATGAATTTTAATCTTTTAAGCGTTACTCAAATATGTGATAAATCATATTGTGCTTTATTTGATAAGTCTTATTGCTATATTTTGAACCCAGGATTTTAAATTAGCTAAGAGTGAGTGGTTGTTAAAGCAGTTAGAGATAGAGATGTCTAAAAGCAAGATATGTCTCAAGTTGATCCTTCAACTGAATTAACTTGCCTCATTGCTCACGCATCAAATGATGAAATCCAGCTTTGGCATAGACGTCTCGGACATTCCAACTTCAAAAATATGAACAAATTTGCAGCAGGAAATCATGTAGTTAGAATTCCATCAAAGAAGTTCGCTACATCAGACCTCTATAAAGCATGTTTGAAAGGGAAGCAACACAGAGCGCCTTATAAGTCGAAGCTGATAAACTCAAATTCAAAGCCTCCATAGATGTTATACATGGATTTATTTGGTCCTGTAAATGTGCAGAGCATTGAACGTGTTGTTTAGTTATCATTGATGACTATACAAGATTTTTTTGGGTTTCTTTTTGCGTGCGAAATCTGAAACGGCTCAATTATTAAAAGATTTATCACTAAAGTAGAAAATTAACTTGATCAAAAAGTAAAAATATTTAGAAGTAATAATGAACAGAATTCAAGAATGCTAATGTTGACATGTTCTGTGCAAGGAAAGGGATAGCTTATCAGTTTAGTTCTCCAAGAACTCCTCAACAAGATGGAGTTGCAAAAAAGAAGAACCAAAGATTGATTCAGGAAGCCCATGCAATGTTAACAGATGTTACGATTTCTATCACTTTCTGGGATGAAGCCATATCAACTGTGTGTTTCATTCAAAAGCGTACTCTATTGGTCAAAGACAAACTAGAAAACTCCTTATGAGTTGATGTTTGGCAGGAAACCAAACATAAGTTATCTTAAATATTTTGGTTGTCCTTTCTTGATTCTAAACTCAATTTGATCAGCTAGGCGAATTTGATGCGAAATCTGATGACAAATTCTTTCTTGGATATTCGTCAGCTTCTAAAGCATATAGAGTTTTTAACTCTAAGATGAATGTTATCATTGAAACTTTCAATGTTAAATTCCTTGAAAATTCATTTCCAGCAGTTGTAAATGGTCCAATGTGGTTATTTGATTTAGACTCATTGTCAAACTCATTCAGTTCTAATCTGTTTGAATCTTCTTATGTCCACATGAAACAAGTAGGAGATCTTGGATCCTTTAGTGACGATCTAGACACTAATGATATGGTTGATTCAAGCCCGGACTATCTGTTTTCTTATTTATGAGAGATCCTATATCCAATTCAGAGAATCATGATCAACAAATTACTAAGCAACACCAAGTTCCTACAAATTTTGATGTTTCTCAACCAATTCCTAATAGTGGACCAGAAATTCAACAACATGATTTTGGAACTTTATCTGTATGCGGATATATAGATGTCAATGACAAGCAAAGCTTTATTCGTCTTCATCAAGCTCCAAGAATCTGGTATGAGACCTTGTCCCAGTATTTGATCAAACATGGATATAAAAGAGGGAAGATTGATCCAACTTTAATCATAAAGAAGGATGCAAATGATCTCTTATGTGTTCAAATATATATGAAGATATCATATTTGGTTCTACCAGTTAGAAACTATGCTCAAAATTTCAAGAGATTATGAAATCGTGTTTCCAGATAAGTTCTATAGGAGAAATTAATTTCTTTCTTGGATTCCAAGTAAAACAATCTGAAGATGGCATTTTATCAATCAAGAGAAGTTTGTTGATAAGCTATTGAAGAAATTCAAACTGCAAGATTGTGAATCTATTAGAACTCCAACTGACGTTAATACCAAGATTGATCCTGATCTGAAAGGAAAATCTATTGATCAGACATTATACAGATCTATGATTGGATCTTTGATGTATATCACTGTATCTAGACCTGACATAATGTATGTTATTTGTGTATGTGCCAGGTATCAATCAGACCCGAAGGAATCTCACCTAATCGCAATCAAATGCATATTCAAATATATCAAAGGAAAACCAACTCTAGGGTTATGGTATCCTTAAGAAGGAAACTTTGAGTTACATGCATATATAACAGTGATTATGGGGGATGTAGTCAAGATAGAAAATCTACTACGAGTGGTTATCAGTTTCTAGGTCCCTGATTAGTCTCGTGGTAGTGTAAGAAACAAATAAATGTCTTAGTCTCAACTGTAGAAGCTGAGTACATAGTTGCATTAGCAAGATGTTCTCAAATCCTTTGGTTGCAAAACCAACTACTAGATTACGAGTTCAATTTTCTTAAGACTCCTATTTATATTGATAATACAACTGTTATGTTTATAACTCCTAATCATATCCAATATTCAAAAACAAAATATATCGAGTTTTGATATTATTTTCTCAGAGATAAATCTGAAAATTGTTTAATTATTTGATTTATATATCAACTAAAAAGCAATTGGCTGATCTATTTACAAAAGCCTTTTTACGAGGAATGTTTGAGTATTTGGTTGAGTCTATTGGTCTGATTTCATGTTAAAATTTGATTTGCTTATCAAAATTATAAGAACCCTCCCTCCTTTTTAACAAATTAAAGAGAAACTATTAAAGTTGACTGTCTAATTGTATATATTATGTGTGTATAGTGAAAGAAAAAGCAAATATAATATTAGAAAATTTGCAAAATCAAAAGAGAAAAATATAAAATAAAAATACAAAAATATAGTTTAGTTGTTTAATGCTTTAGAATTGAATCTCCATTACAATATGTGAGAAATGATAGTACATCAGTTTTAATTAGTTGCATACTTCACTCAATAATAAAGTTTGACGTGATCAGATATGATGTGTAGGCAAGATCATGCAATTATACTGAAATACTAAATTCTTGAAATTAACTAAATCAATTATGCATTTATGTGTGTCCATCATAGTACTAATAAGTGGTGTTGGCTTATCTGATTGATTGCTTGACAAGTCACAACCTCACACCTGGTGGTGATATGAATAACCATGAGATATTTAAAGAATTTATTCACTTCTCTGTAATGAGTCATCATAGACCTGAAGTGACAAGATATCCTCTGTTGTAAGTCATTACAAACCTGGATATTCTCATATGATGCAAAAAGATGCCAATGTGCACATATTCAACAATGAATATATCATTGTTTGAAACATTAGATCAGGTTATAAGTATATGTCAGGTTAATAAGTTGAGTAAAAGTGCTTGCTTGCATACCTTGACGAGGGTCGAACTCTCTAAGTCTAAGTGTGGGTTACATAATGTCATATCAAATCTGTTGATCCATATGTACCTAGTTTATGGTCTTAATGTAATATGTTTGTCATGTCCTAAATGTAAAGAAACGAATGAGTTGAATGAAACATATTATGTGGTTGTTGATCTTAGTGTCTAATGTTCAGTGTATGTTTTAATGTTTATGATTTATTAACGCATATGAACCAACTATATAGGTTTGTGGTTGTTTGAATAGATCCTAGTCAAGTAATGATTGGGAAATATATTCAAACTTAGTCGTATGAAGTCTTCATGCAAATAGACCATGCTAATGGACCATACACATGAACACTTTATGCTAATGGACCAGTCGCACGACTGACCAGGAGACTGGATCAGTCGCACGACTGAGACATATGGATGACCCAGTCGCACAATTAAACCTTCAATCATGTGAGTGACTCAGTCGCATGCTTTAGTCATACGACTGAACCATAGATTGTTCTTGATCGAAACCTATTCGTTCTTAACGTTTAGTTTAATCTTATATCGATCGGGTTAACGTTCTCACTGATTGGATCGCCAATCAAATAGGATTATGCACTAAGTGAGTTTGTATACACGTAAATCAGTTAGTACTCCGTTCAGTACATGGTCCCTAACAAAATCAAGTCAATCCAAGAATTGAAAAAGTAAATGTGTTGATACTTCTACCACAACACTCATTGACTATCCTTAGATCTAGTGTCTCTTTTGCTACGGTAATGCTAACCTGGAACACACTATATCAGGAATTAATCACTGTCCATGACTATCCATAATTTGTTTATTTTAATGTGTGCTAATTATTATATTATATGATCTCACTGTAGGCATGTGATTCAATATGTATATAGTAGATTTTTATTATGCTTTATTTTGATTTTTGCATGATAATCTGTGTGCAGGCATGTTGATAATGACTGGTTTTTCTCAAATTTGCAGCTTATATAAACTTCTAAGTTTGTGAACTTAAAAGTTTAAGGGAGTAAAGATTGAAAAAGAGAAAATTAAAATAAATGTTGAATGAAAAGGATGAAGCTAAAAAAATCAAGCATGTGTGTGTTTGATTTGCTTTAAAAATGAACCTAAAAATATTTCAAATTATTTTGAAATGTGGAAAAGTTTCATGCAATTTAAAATAAAAGAATTGAGATTGTTCGAATTTTTTTAAAAGTTTTGAGACTAAAATAATAGGAAATAATATAAGTCTGAAATAATTTTTTAAAGGTCAAAAAGTCAAAGTCTTAGTCAAAATTTAAAGTTTGACCAAATATTGAAATTTCATGAAGAATAGTAAAAATATTCAAAATCAGGGTTTGGATAATTTTGATGAAAAAATTTCAAGTGTTAGACTTTTGGAAAGGTCTCATACGCTTGAACAATGGTAAAAAGTCTAATTCAGGTGTATGATGAATTTCAGGAATTTGTACAAGTGTTGGGCATTTTGTTAATACTCATGCACCTAAACAGTTGTCATAAGTCTGGAATTTTGGTTAAGTGTTGGGCGTTTTTGCAAAACTCATACACCTAAACAGTTCACATATGAACTGAGGATTCATGCATTTGTCTAAATGTTAGACGTTTCAGAATAGGTCATGTTCTTGAATAGTGCAAATGCGCCTAAAGACCTTAGATAAAAAATGACCAAGTTTAACTCATGCATCTAGGGCTCATGCGTCCAAACAGTGATCATGCGTTTACATAGTGCTAATTTGTCCATGGGTTTTCACACTCATATAATTCAACACTTTACTGATTTCACTTTATTCGAACATGTTCATACACTCTTACTCTATGTTCTTATACTCATACACCTATCGGGCATCATTCTTTCTTGTTTAGACTGATTATCTAAGATTATCGCTATACAAAGGTATAATCAGTGATACTAAACAACTAATTGAGAGTACTTCATCAAATCATTATGCATAATCATCATATTCAAACGGGTGTTTGATCCTTATTTGGGTTTTCGAACCCTAAGAACATGAATCATTTGAAATTTGATGATAAAATATGATTGAATGTTCAAAATTGAACCTGAAAATGTTGTTAAGACATAATTTCGACATGTTTAACATCAACAAATCTAAATTTCATCACAAAAATGGTTGATGATTCATGAGTTCATCAATAAAAATAATAATAATAAAAAAAATTGTAGAGAAACGAATCGACAACTTAAATTTTCAAATAAATGTTGCTTATCATTAAAACTCAACCTATGCTTACAAATCAACAAAAAACAATTTACTTAATTGATGATATCTTTTAAAATTTGATTAACTCCGAAAAACCAGTAAGTGTTCAACATTAAGAAATTTTTTTAGTAAACATGATCAAATTTTGAAATATAAAATCTGTTAAAGTAAAATTTAAATATAATGAAGGATTTATAAGCTGTTACATGTTTGTTAAAAACTCATAAGAATGATTGATTTCTAAGAACTTAAGTGTGTTAAACACTTAGAATAAATTCATAACTTCTTTGAATATAAAATTGAAAAAATATTTTGAGATTTGCATTAATATAATACATTCATACTTATTCTTGTTTTTTTTTGTATTACAGCTGAGCTAAAATTTAAGGCAAAGCATAATGTGGTAGCTTTTCTAAATGAAGATGTTAGAGAAGTAACTAGATATGAAGAGATGATCAAATTTATTTTGAGGACTAAATATGTTTGTGCCATGTGTCCATACCTAACTATTAATTGTAGATTGATAAAGAATTATAGAGAACAACTGAGGTAGAAAGAGATGATGAAGGGAACAAAGTTCTTAGAGGATTTATGACTAGAGAGAGAATGATAGAGATCTCTGAACAATCAATCAGGGTTACTCTTAGATTGGAAAAGGATGAGCCTCAAGACTTAGAGACGTAAAACATGAGGATCCAATGCGAGAACCAAGAAAAAGAAAAGGGTGACACATGTCCTTAGCGGTTCCATGATAGTCATGTGACAAATAACCATCCACAGGACAACGATGTTAACAAAAAGTTAAAACTCTCAATTGATTAAATATCTAGTTCTTATTTATTTATTAGTTAAAATAGGCTAAAACACATAAAAGAGTGATGATATTGAGGCTTTGTCCTTGTCGACAGACATTTTCACCTCTTAAGGACTAGCATGTATCCATGTCCAGCATTTCTAAGCTTTAAAATGAGTTATTCAAGTAAATAAATAAACTAATTTCATAATTTGAAATATAGCACTTAAAGTAGATAAATTATGAATTTAATAATTCTTTTTATTTCTTATTTATAATACATGAGTGTAAGGTTAGTTGATGTATAGCCGAGTGATGGAGGCAACTAAAGGGATGTTAGAAGACCATGTGCCAATTTTGCTGGAGACAGCTTGCGAGTGTGACAAGATGCTTTTCGTTTTTTCTGTGGCCCTAGAACCTTTTCCCTTCTTCTTTGGCCCTAGAACCTTTTCCCTTCTTCTTGTTGGTTTAGGTCAAACCCACTTATCCCGCTTTGCTTGTTTGATAACTTGTACTTAGTTGATACCGGATAAGTTCATTTTAAAAGATGATTAAATACATTGTTTTTATTGGTTAGAAAATATTCACATGTTTATATTGAGGTTTTTATCAAAAAGAAAAGGAAAAGATGAGTTGCAGTGAAAGATAAGATGTCAATACAAATGAGAGATTAAATAAGCAGTACTGACTTTGACTATATATCTCTTGCTATTATCATTTAACTGAAACATTGCTATCTTTATATAGAATACAAACACACACACATAGACACAAATAGATCTAATACAAAGAAAATATTTAATGCGAAACATACGAAATAGCACAAAGTACGGAAAGTAGACACGGATACAAAAGGGACGATTTCTAACGAAAAATTTTCAACTAAAATTCTACGATGAGAAAATAAAACCAAGTTTTAGCAGAATCCCTCTCAATTTTGGATAACAAACCAATTGTATTCCAACAAAAATGAAAACCTTGGAAGTATAGTTATTTTACATGTCTTCGCAAAAAGCGTCTGATAATGCCGACCCATATTTTTTATTTTAGTAATTATTTTTATTGGAAAATTTTCAAAAATGTTATAAAAAACATAATCCCATTGATTGTATTTATTATATGACTATATTATTAATATTAATATTCATATGTTATTATTTGGTTCTTAATGAGTAACAGTAATAATAATAACTAATATAAGTATAAATATAAAAGTAATACAAATAATAATAGTTGTTATAAAATATAAAATATATGATATAAATAATGATAATAAGAAATAAACATGATAATGTTAATAATATTAAACAAAATTTAAAATGTTATTATGTGTATGCATATGTGTATCCATGTGTGTTTGTATATGTGTATGTATGCATGTGATCATGTACTATTTGTGTATATTTATGTATACACGTATATGTATGTGTACACATGTATGTATATATGTGTGCATTATATGAGTGTATGCATTATATATGTATGTACATGTGTATATATTTGTATGTGCAAGTGTGTATATGTGTATGTGTATGTATGTATAAATAATATGTATATGTGTATCCGTATATGTATATATGTATGTATGCATGTGTATGTATGTATATATTTATGTATATATGTATGTATGCATGTATATATATGAGTGTATATGCATGGATATGTGTAAGTATAGATCTATGTGTATGTGTACATACATACATACATATATATATATACACACATATAGATATATACATATAAATATATATATATATATATATATATATATATATATATATATATATATATTATATATATATATATATACATATGTATATATACATATATATATACACACATATCTATATGTATATATATACATATATATATATATGTATGTATATATATATATATATATGTATATGTGTATATATATATATATGTATATCTATTATATGAATGTATGTATGAATGTGTATTGATTATTCCTTTTATAAGTTATTAATGTTTATATGTCTGTACATCTAGGTATGTCTATATCTATGTATTTAATAAAGTTTTTGCTCACTAATGAAATTTGAGTGTACGTGTATGTATATAAATGCTTGTAGGTGGATGTGTATCTGTATGCAATTTTATATGCATTTGTCTATATGTGTATTTATTTAGGTGTTTATGCGTATGTACTTTTGTGTGTTGTATTTGTAGGTGTGTATGCATTTTGAAGTATCTATATGCGTTTATTTATATCGATGAACTTGAAAATTGTTTTTTGTTAAAAACCATGTTCCCAAAATTATATATTGTTATTTTATTTTTTTATTTTGTATACCTTTACACCCTTAAAGGAAGACACACAACGTCAAATGAGGAGGTGATGCATAATAAATGGGTGAAAAGTTGGAACACCATATGTCCGAATGAGACAATTTAATAATCTTCCACCAAATGCATAGGTTATGTTTATTATATATCTAGTCGAACTTGTAAACAAAATTTGACAATGTATTAATTGTAATAAACATGGGTGGATACTCTTATTGAATTTTGTAAACAAATTTTTTTTTCAATTCTTTAAGCAATTTAAATAGAAAAAATATGGGTTGTTTCATGAGTATCAAGAATAATCCTTCTTTCTTGTGTTGATGAGCTTGCTCCAACAATGTCAAAAGTAGCTATTTGATAAATTTGTAAATATTTATAACAAACAATCTTTCTACCGGTTGGATTTATACCGAAATAGTTTCAGTTATAGTTTATCAACTATAACAGATTCAACGTACTCAACAGATTCAAAACACTAGTAACAAAAATTATAAGTTGATGTTGTTCAGCTAGAATTTGTACCTCTATACTTTCTTTCATACTTTATGCTTGTTCCTTTTCCTTTTTTTAACGAATTAACTTTCTCATATAATATGTTGATTTAGTTGAAAGGAAATATCACATGTGTACGTTTAACCATTATAGTTTGGTTTGTATCTCTTCTTCCAAGAAGATTATTTAGTGACTTCTTTCAACACTCTCTCTCTCTCCTCTTTTAGTCTTTTGTGCTATTATGCCTCTTCTTTTCTACGCCATATGAGTGTGAGCAACAACAATCATTTCATAATTGAATGCACAGAATACATCATACATCAAAAGAGGTTGTGGTTCTTCAAAAGATAGAGTTCTTAGATTTAACACTTTTGAACGTCCTCTCTCTTTTAGATTTTAGAATTATGAAATATTTTGATCAACATACTATCCAATAACCTCTTTGTAACAATTGTAGGCTGTAAAAACTATGAAAATTCTAGAAATCCTGAAATGGTAGATCATCAATATACAAGTTTTCACTTTGATTTTAATTATGATGTAACGCCCCTGTTTTTACTTTGGCAAGGTTTGGGTTAATAAATTAATTGATCACGGAGAAGATCTTGTTTTTAAAGGTAAATCATCCATGGTGTCTTCACTTATGATTGAATGTCCCTTGTGGAAGTACCATATATTTTTATGATAAAATGATAACATTCTCTAGGTTGAGCGGAGAGGTGTATAAATATAGGCATATTTAAACTTTTCTTTCTTGGTAATTTTACCCTTCCTACTTTATAAGGCCATGGTTTTTATTAGGGACTCGGACATTTGTCTTGATAAAAGCAGACCTTCTTTCTTTTTGAGTATAAAGAGAAGTATTTAATTAATGAAAGTAGTTATACTATTTCAGGATGAATATAGAGTGATAGGTGTGAGAGCTTAAGATAGTGAGTCGCTATCCAAGTCAACTTTTTAGGTAGGTTTCACCAATATTTTAGAGGGTAATGGTGTGAAGATCCTACAAAAGCCTTTTTGGCATGTTTGTAGTTGTTGAAGTCTTTTTCAATTAGGCATTTTAAAATGAATATATCACCATCTCTGAAAGAATCATCTAAGATTGAATTAATATCATCAAGAACATTGGATACATTAAGAATTTGGAGTCCCCATCCTTCTCAATATTGTTATGAATGCCTTCAGACAAGATTTGAAAAGTTATTAGTTTAGACCTCTTGTTAAACCATGAATAACATGTTTTAGGTTGTCACATTCGTTAAACCATAAAATACTTGTTATAACCTATTATGCATATTAAAGTTGTAAATTAGTAAATCGTAAATGTTAAATATTTTAGAATTAAGTTATTAAATTAGTAAATATATATGAATCTTGTTTGCCGCAAATTTTGTTAAGCAAAACTTAACTTTAATTAATATTAAAAGACCACATAATCTATATTAATAGTAAACTACACAAATGGTCTTTGTAGTTGTGTTACAATTTTGATTTTGCTTCTTAACGTTAAGAATTGTAAATATATTCTCTAACATAATTCTCTTTCATTTATAGTCTCTAGATTAGTTTGTTCACGGTTAATGATATTAAAAATTATAAAAATGACATTTTACCTACATTGATCATTCATTTAAAATACTTTTTAAACTATACTATTATTTTTTTATTAAAGAAAGGTTTAAATTTTCATTTTTCAAAATTTTTTTTATTTTTATATTATCATATTATATCATTATTAGTATTTTGATTATTTAATAAAATATATTTTAAATACACAAAAAAATGTTTATAAAAACATATTTTTAAACAAGTTCGCTTTCTAATGTATTTAGATCTTTCGTTTTCTAAACGTTATTCTTAAAATTGTTTGATATTTTTAAAAATTTTTACAACTATTTGGTTTTCTAAAGTTATTTTATGAAACTATTAATATTTTGAAAACTTTTTAAAACAATTAATTTTAAACTTCGTTTATAATTCTAAGAACATAATAAACAAAAGGTTTAAATAGTTATCTTGACGCATAAAAACATGAGCCAGTGTGAAGTTATCATAATTGGCTATGCAGTAACAAGAAAAGTTGTAACTGAGTCTTAGTGATGTAGATAATACTTGTGAACTTTATTAACATATAATTTCTAAAAACATAACTTAGCATTAGAATTATAGTTGATCAAATTTGTTTTTACAAACCATTAATTTTAAAACTATAACAATTACTGTAGATTTCTCAAACTAGTAAAAGAGAACCGGTAAATAATCAGAAAGTAAAAAAGATATGTGTCACACCCAACCTTAACAGCGGAAACATTGAGATTGAGGGTTAACATTGTTCAAAGTCACATAACATTACCATTAAATGTAAATATAACTAACCATAAGTTTTAGAATGAAGAATTACAACCAATAAGTCTCAAAAAAAATAAAACATAACATCAATTCAAAATTCCAAAATTCCAAGACATGTCTTTTATTTCCTAGGTCCACCCTAGATGTAAGCATACTTCAATATTAATCAACCTTGGGCATTTCCTAGAACAAGTTAAAAATAAAGTTAACTTTTGGAAGTTAGTGAGTTTCATGGTTTAGACATATATATATATATATATATATATATATATATATATATATATATATATATATATATATATATATATATATATATATATATATATATATATATAAGTTTTAAAGTAGCAATTCAAGTCATCGGTATGAATAATACAAGTTTATAGATAACATGAGGTTACAATCAAACCTTGACAAAGATATCAATTACAAGTTATAACGATTAGCTAAGTGTGCTTGGTTCTCATGATGAACAAGTCATACGTCATCAGGAGCTGGCAATAACATCAGCTTTAGAACCAAATAGGCTTGTCAGACCCATAGATCTATGACGTCGCTAGGCTAGCAATAGTTAATTATTGTCAACACAAAATGTCTATCATATAAGTCTTACAATATTACAAATAACCATGACGAGATTAAAGATTAATTGATAATGCATTTACAAGTATTAAGATGTTTACAAGTGCAAGTTTATACATTAACATGTTTCACCCCGAAAGGTGTTAAGGTAAAAAAGAGACATTAAAACTCACATGATATATAATATGATTCTTAAGATAATAACAAGAAATTAAGTGGGGCTCCAAGGATTTTTTTTACAAGATACCTAAACGTATAAGTTCCAAGATTAAGTTTAAAGATAAGATTAACGATTCATACGTGAACTAGGGTTTCAAGTGGAATTCAGGATTTAATAACTAAGTTAAATAATGAAATCACCCATATTTTAATTCAATGAAAATGAAATATACCATTTAACTACTTTAATATAGAGAAAATAAACTAGACCATTCATAATAATTGATAAAGTTTAAATATAAAGTGTAAATAAAATTTTATAATCATTTGAAATAAATATGATTAAAAAATAATTAAAATTAATGTATTGACCGATAGTAATTTATTAATTTTAACTATCATTTAACTTGAAGTCCATTTTATAAGAAATAATTTAAAAATAACCTTTGTTATAATGTTTTATTAAAAGAATATAGAAGTATCTAATTTGAAAATATACAGAAAATAATTTGGTGACTTTAAAAATAATTTAAGTTTACAAAAATGATTTTTATAATAATTCTAATTTTTCTATAATTTAATTTGTTTAAAAAAAGTTTCAAAAAATATGAGGGTGGCCGGGTTCGAACTAGGGACCTCACGGATGACCGGGTGTGTGCTTTACTAGTAGGTTGGCGCCTATGCCTGCTTAGGAAATGGTTCTTAATCTTTAAAAGCAATAACTGATAGGTTTGGGCAAATCACCTAGAACCCTAGAAACAAATCATACAAATTGATCATCAATTCGTTCAAGATAATAAAATCAACATTAGGGCATTTAATCCCCAAGTGATTTCGAGTTTATAGACATATCAAATTACCCGAATTGATGATTAAACTGATAAGAATGGATACAGAAGAGCCGCGACCGAAGCTTGAATCTGTTTGATGTGCAATTTATGATGTTGACCGAATTAAACCAGTGAGAAGTTTCAGATGATAGTCACGATTCTAAACCCTCAATTGATTTTAGGTTAGATAGATCGGAATAGGACCTTCGATTCTGTTACTGGTCATGGTGAAAGAATAGAATCGAATGTGATGATTTTGTGTGTTTCGAATGAAATTGTTATTGGTGATAGTTTAGGCATAGTTAATCGATCGTTTAGGCTATATTAATTGTACAATTATAATTATTAGTATTATTACTATGATTATTATTATTATTACTATTATTATTATTATCATTATTATTATTATTATTACGTAATAATTTGAGTTATTAACTTTTAAATTAACCAAGAAACAAGCACAAACAACCCACATGGTTTTATAGATGACATAAATGGTCCTTACAAGAACATAATGACGTTAACTTTTTATTAACAAAAATACAAAAGGTTACAATATGATTTCTAATTACCATTTCTAGTTTATTGGCCATGAATTTATTATGAAGATCGGGATGGTATTTAAAGTTAGTTTATGTGTTTTTTCACCTTGTATGACATTTTCAATTACACACCATAAGTTTATAACCTTCCATTCAAATGTAGATCCTACCCGGTAAAAGTTTACCCAAGATTATCATAACATAAAACACACCATTAGTTCACACAAACTACATAAGTTTCATTCTGTTAGGTTGATAATAAAAATTTAACTCATAATGAGCTTGAACATAACAACAACTAATATAGAATATAAGTATGCAATCATTGGTGAAATGGAACAATCAAACCGATGATCCATAACGGGTGATGATTAGACAATATCGAGCTTTTTTAAGTATGGAATCCTAAGGGAAATCAACAGAGTTTCACCCTCCAAAAGGTCGCTCAAATGTTGCAAATGAGTTGTTATTCTTGAGCGTCAAGCACGGCCCCATGCTAGTACAATGTACATGAAAGTGGTTAGCTTGTACGTGCAAAGGTGGTCGGGCATGGACCCATGTGCAATGGGGCACGATCTGTGTTAGTGGTGGGCATGCCCTCATCCTTAATAGGAGATGCTCCCCATGCTGCCTTTGCGGTGAACGATACTTTTATCATGTTCGATTAATGAACGTAGGGGTGTGCCTAATTAGACACGACCTCATGCTTGGACTCCGAAGCTTGGTTTTCTTTAATTTCTTCTTAATTGCATTCATTTTGTCCAACTTAGTCTTTTGAAGTCTTCAAAACACAATTTAATACTTTTAAGTTTAACTTCATCATTTTAAGTAAGAGTTTTTGGAAAATTGATTTGCATTTGATATGTTTTTTTATGTATGAATTAGAGCATATTGCTCCCTTTTAACTTTAATATTTCCAACTAATCTTAAATTTCTATCAAGATCCATATTTGGTCTACCGTATTTCTTGACATTTTTTTGTTTGACTCCTTGGTCATGTTGATAATTGTTTTCTATTACTCATTTGATCTTGCAAGTCCCATCTCTATCATGATAATCATAATCATAATTATGATCATGATCACCTCCTATTCCTTGTTGGCCCGAATTACACAAATTAACTCACAATCTAAACCACTAAAATTCTTTATGGTTGCTTCATCCGGCTTCACACCAATCTATATCTCACACATTCGTTTAACTTTTGACATGAATGGCACCAAATTGAATCACATAAGTTTGGACCCTCCCCTTGAATCACACATATTATTTGTAGTTACTTAAATCACTCAAGTTTCCACTCATCACTTGATTGTTTCATACAACTAGACTTCACGGCCTTTAATTTGTTTTATACGATTATTTTTTACTTCTTTCATTAATCTTGATTGTTATGTGAAATCTCTTTGCATTTACAGCTTTGTGATCTCCTTTTGTTTCCAATCATCAGTTGATTGTTTCATACAACTAGACTTCACATCCTTTAATTTGTTTTACATTATTTTTTTCTTACTTCTTTCCTTAATATTGATTATTTGCATTTACAACTTTGTGATCTCCTTTAGTTTCTCACGATTGGCTCTTTGATGGTCTTGTTCTCCATTTTGATTGTCACTCGATCATCACATCATTATTTTTCTTAATCGTCTAAGCTCTGAAGTAACAATTGTTATAAAAAATTATCGAGCAACACACAACAAAACAATTATATTAATACCAAAAGACCATTGATTACATCAATCCTTTAACCCTCTATTAATATTAAATCTATATTACTACTAATACAACCTAAAGACTATTAAATACTCAAATGAAACAATGATTAGATTAATATCACATTCGATTAATCCAGACTAAGTCTTTCATTATTTACTATTTGAGTTAAGTACACGATTGGTCCATTTGGTTTACCCATACTGCATTATTGGTCCCTTTGGTTTACCCATACTGCATTATTGGTCCTAACTTTTGAGAAATTACATCGTTGGTCCCCAACTGTTTGACAAATCGTAACACGCTTAGTCCTTGACGCTAACTTCTATTAACTTTCTTTGTTAAATATGTGTAAATGAAAAATATACCCTTAATACAAAAATTATTTTTAATTGATTAATATATTAATATATATTGATTGAGTTGATTAGATTGAAAACCCAACCGACCCCTCCCCTTTCTAGTCATTATCTTCACTTGGCACACCACCGCCACCACCACGCCCGGCGAAGCCGCCACCACATCCATCATTGCACCATTGTCACAGTCGCATCAATGCACCATTGTCATCATCACCATCATTGCAAATGATTGCTACTAGAAGGTGACCTTTGATTTGGTCGATGATGGCGACCATCTTCATCATCACGACCACCTTCTCCATCACACCTACCTCTTTTCCTCAATAGTGGTGGTTGTCTCCTCCCCGTCGATTTCAGCTTATTTTGTAAGCTTCAGCTTGAATTCAACGACTTGGATTTATTTTTACTATTGTTGTGACGGTAGTAGAGGGTGGTGGAGATGGTGATGGTACTATGGGGTTCCAGGTAGTGAGTGACGATAGTGGTTATAGGGAAATTTAGAGGTGGGGTAAGGTGGTTTACTATGGTGGTGGTGGTATGGTGTTGGTTATGTGATGATAATGATGGCTCAAGATGGTGATTGTGGTCAGAAAGGGTTATGGTGGTCAGAGGTGGTGATGCTAGTAGAGGTAATCAGGTAGTGTTCGTGGTTATGGTGAATGGTGGTACGCGATGGTCATGTTAATGGTGGTCGAAAGTGGTCATGCTAATGGTGGTCAGCGGTAGGGTAAATTAGGGCAATGATATTGCTCATGGTGGTTGGCAGTGTTGGTGTAAAGTAGGGCGGTCGTCAACTGATGGTGGTCAATAGTGGTCGGTGAATTGGGGTATTAATAATAATAATTATTATTATTATAATTATTATTAATATTATTATTATTATTATATTATTATTATTATTATTATTATTGTGTTGTTATTAAGAGAACTGAGAACCTTAAGACTCTCACTTTGACAGTTTTGAATGGTATTCTTAGTGGATACCAGATGGATATGAACATGCAAAGTTCATCTTGTAAGCCTATCAATCAACTAAGTTCAGCCCTCCATGTGATAGAAAGGTATAGTATAGAACCACAACATCATCTTATATGCTACCCTGACAACTCACAGAATGGTCCTTTCATCACCTTCCCGGAGACACCAAGAGAAAGCTACACTCAAGGAAACCCATTCCAAGAGACAAGCTCTTCACGAGCTTTTGCGTCTTTTGTTGAATGCCTAGAAAACTTTCTCTTCACCCTTGAAGATTTGGACTATATCCATTTAGATGACCTGGAATACATGGAGATATTTCAGCAGATGGCTTTGCTCACTCATAGAGCCAGAAGTTCTACAAGAGGACGGGGAGGAAGTTTCCAAGAAATACAACCAATAGAAAGTTTAGACTAGACAAAAGCAAAGTAGCGTGTTACAACTATAACCAAATGGTTCATTTTGTAAGAGAGTGAAAGGCACCAAGGAAAAATGGTGGCCAAGCACAAGCCAGGCCAAACTACAATGAGAGAGCCACCCAGAATGTGAAACCAAAGCAGCAAGCTGCAGTTGTTGTTGAAGAACGAGGCTTGGACTAGAGCTTTCAAGTGGAAGATGCATCTCCAAACCAAGCACTTATGGTTGACCATGATGAAGCAAAGGTATTGAAATATCTCTGTACACCTGAATGTATTGCTAAAGTAAATAGATGCAAGTTCTACAACTTAGAGATGAGATCTGATCTTGAGTCCTTAAATATCTTAAAATCTTACTTTAAAAGAGTTGAAAATGATTATAAACTAAAGATAGATAACTTATAGAAAAACATTTCAACTCTTATTCATGAACATACCATTACAGGACTCAGATCAAAGCTCTCTTAACTAAGTTGATTGAATGCCAGGTGAGCTTATGACCAGCAAAGCCAAGGCATAGAAAGGTGTTATTGAAGAAGAGACCTTCAAGAATATCATATCCTCATCCTTGCATGCAAAATTTTGTTATCAAAATAAGCGGGGACTGGGATCTAGTGAGATATCTTCTCCACACACAATCTTGTTTTGTAAGATCTCCTAGTGTGGAACTTGTCAAGATGAGCTTCCCCTCATAAACCCTATGACTAAAGAGGATGAAGAAGAGATAGTGAAGGATTTCTCTGAGAATAGTGAAGAAGAAGATTTTAAGAAGGGTCACTATCCTTCTGATGAGAGTGAGAAGGTTGGGATGACCAAGTCAAGAAGGAAGAACTTGATCAGAAAAGCATGATGAAGTCAAAAAAAGCTCAAGAGATCAAGGCCACCTTTCATTCTAAGCAGAAACAAGTTTTTATCTCTACAATTTTTAAGGTGGTTAAGACTGAAGACAAGAACTTAAACTCTGGTACCAGGAGTTCTAGTTTATGTAAAACTCATTCCAGCACCACGAAGTAGGTTAATCAGTTGTGTACAACTGCTACACAACCTTAACCATCCATCTCCAAAGGTAGTTCCCACCCTAAAAGAATTGCCACAACATCTGCAAAGATGAAGATGGAGAAGGAAAATGATCAAGTTCAGCCTTGTTCACAGAAGAAGACTCTTACGAAGAAGAAAATGGATTGTGATATGTGTGGCAGTACCTCTCATCTTGCTAATGATTGTCTTTACAATCCAAAACATATTGTCCACATGACCAAGAAAAGGACTTCTAAGAGTTTCGAAAAGAAACTAGCTTTAGAAGGAAATTTTTTCCTCTTGAAAGCTCCAAAATGTAGAAGAAGACAAGTCGAAAATTGCCTTCGAAAGAAAATTTGGTTTCAGAAGAAAGGAATACTTCTGAAGCACTAAAGCATGCTATAGTGTTAGCAAGATATTCCGAAGGTCTAGTCATCAAAACATCCGAAATCAACAAAACTTCTGAAGTCATCAAAACTTCCGAAGTATTGAAGGTCAAGTCGAAGACTACAAAGGTGGTGTGGAAGTCAAAGAAAGACCAAGTGACTAAAAGTTCTTCATTAACATCATCAAGTGATCCTCAAAACATGACAATAGGATCTATTACTGTTGCATTGTCTTCAACTTCTTTTGATGAGCCCAAGACCAATAAGGCTTGGGTTTCCAAATATAACCAACCATCTCTTTTGTGTAGGAACAACTCAAGACAAATAGAAATGTATGGATCATTGATAGTGGTTGTTCCAGGCACGTGACAGGCAATAGGTCACTACTGTAGAAATTTGAGAGAATTGATGGAGTACCAGTTACTTTTAGAGGAGATGCTGGAGGTGACATTACAAGAAGGAGCAGGGTCATAAATGGTAAGCTCAACATTAAGAAGGTAAAGTTTGTCAAGAAGCTTGGATACTTTCTCTTGAGTGTATCTCAATTTTGAGATTAGAGTCACAACATGGTCTTTACTAAGCATGAGTGCATTGTTCTTAGGCCCGGATTGGTTATTTCTCATGACCATATCCTACTCAAAGCCCCCAAGGAAAGGGGACATGTATAAGATGAACTTTCAAGAAACATCTCCATAAGGAGAAGTTTCATGCATTCTGTCTAAAGCAAATAGTGATGAGTCTTTCCTCTTGTATAAAAGAATGTGTCATGTAAACTTTAAAAATATGAATAAATTAATTAAGAATAATTTGGTAACTAGAATGTCAAAGAAAGAGTTTACAAGTGATGACCATTGTGTTGTATGCCTAAAAGGGAAGCAACACAAGGTATCTCATAAGCCAAAGGAAAAAGACTCCATCACTACTTCCCTACACTTGTTACATATGGATCTCTTTGGCCCTACCGGTGTAATGAGTTTAGGAAGTACCTCTTATTGTTTGGTGATCACATATGACTTTACAAGATTCACTTGGGTCTTCTTTTCTTAAAACTAAGGATGAGACAACTATGATTCTGAAAAATTTCATCTTAAAGATTGAGAATCAATGTGATCACAAGGTTAAAACCATAAGATATAATCAGGAACTAAATTTAAAAACCAAATCCTTGATACATTTTGTGATGAAAAGGGTATTACAAGAAAATATAGTGCTCCCAGGACTCCTCAGCAAAATGGTGTTGCTGAGAGGAGAAACATGACACTCATTGAAGCTGCAAGAACTATGTTTTCTGACTCTAAACCACCTATCACCTTCTGGGCAGAGCCAGTTAACACTACTTAATATGTGCAAAATAGAGTTTTAGTGGTTAACACACATGGTAAGACTCCTTATGAACTTTGGCACAAGTGGAAACCTTTTATTGGTTTTTTGAGGTCATTTGGATGTCCTTGCCACATCTTGAATACCAAAGATCAAATTTTTAATTTTTATGAGAAATCAGATGATGGATATTTTATTGGATACTCTTTCTAAGCTAAGGCTTATAAATATAATCTCAGAACTAGAGTAGTTGAGGGGTCAGCCAATGTGATTTTTAATGAGCACACTCTTAGTGTGAAAGGTTCTAGTCCTGATTGGTTGTTTGATCTTGATTTAGTTACCAACTATTTTAACAAATCTTATGAGCATGTTTCAGGATTTACATATATACTACCTACAGGTGATCCTGATCTATGATTTTAGCTAAGAAAACCATTAAGCTATACAACTTCAGCTCCAGTTGTAACTAATCCTACAAATGGAGTACTTCTCAGCACAATAATGACAGATCCAACTAACACCTCTGGGGTGCCTTCAAATTCCAGCTTAGAGGCATAAAGTTCAGATGAAGGAGCTTCAAATATAGGAGAAAGTTGTGGTGGTGACAGTCATCAAGAATTTCTTGATGCTGACAACAACTCCATTAAAGACAATATCAATGATGTCACACACTCATTGGATCAAGTCTCTCTTGATAAGTGCGCTGATATGGAGGGAAAAACTTCTATGCCAGATCTAATTTTTCTAATTTAGATCTCTCAAAGCAACTTGTTGTGATCCCTCAACTAAGGATCCACAAGTCTCATCCTACCACAAATATCATTAGAGATGTTGATTCAAGGGTAAAAATAATGGGACAAAGCCATGATGCAAATATGTGTCTTCACTCTTGTTTCATATCCCAGCTAGAGGCTAAGAAAATTGATGAGGCTTTTAAGGATGGAAGTTAGGTTGAAGCTATACAGGAGGAACTGCTTCAAATCAAAAGGAAGAAGGTTTCCTCTTCATCAAGGAAATATTACCATAGGAACCAAATGGATGTTTAGAAACAAGAAGGATGATAAAGGACTTGTCATCAAAAACAAGGCTAGACTAGTTGTTCAATGATACACACAAGAAGAAGGAATTGACTAAATCGATGTCTTTGCTCCTGTTACAAGACTCGAAGCTGTTAGGATATTCTTAGCTTTTGTTGTATCCAAGAATTTCAAGGTCTACCAACTAGATGTCAAGTGTGCTTTTTCTTATGGGGTGATTGATGAAGAAGTGTATGTCAAACAACCACCTAGGTTTGCAGATCCTGATTATGTTTACAGGCTTGATAAAGCTCTTTATACGCTGCACCAAGAAACTGGTATGAGACTTTATCTCAATATCTAATGCTAGTTCAAGTGTATGTAGATGACATTATCTTCGGGTCAACTAATCCAAAGCTCTGAAAAGACTTTAAGAAGCAGATGAAAGATAGATTTGAAATGAGAGCCATGGGGGAACTTAATTTCTTTCTAGGAATTCAAGTGAAGCAAGTTGACAGTGGCATCTTCATAAGTCAGTCAAAGTATGTACATGACATACTTAAAAGATTCAATATAGCAAGAAACCACTCCCTTGGACCTGATCTTGAGGGGGAGTGTGTAGATGAATATCTCTAAAGGGCTATGATTGGGTTTCTTATGTACCTCACTACCAGCAGGCCTGATATGATGTTTTCCATATCTATTTGCGCAAGATATCAAGTAAATCCCAAGATGGCACGTTTGGTAACTGTAAAGAGAATTTTTAAGATATCTTAAATGTGTTTCAACACTTTCCCTTTGGTATCCAAAGAATTCTGACTTCAATCGGTATGCATATACAAATAGTGACTATGGTGGCTGCAATATGACTACAAAGTCTACATTAGGGGGATGTCAGTTCCTTGGTGGAAGGATAGTCTCATGGCAATGCAAGAAGCAATCATATGTCTCTACATCAACTACTGAAGCTGAATACATTGTTGCTGCAAGTTGCTGTGCTCAAGTGCTTTGGATTCAAAATCAGATGTTGGATTATGGATACAACTTCAAACAAACTCCCATCCACATAGACAAAAATAGTGCTCTCTATATCATAGAGAATCTTGTGCAGCATTCAAGGACAAAACACATCAGTATCATGTATCATTTGATTAGAGATAACTATGAGAAGGGATTAATCAAACTAGTCAAAATTAACACAAATAAACAATATGTTGATCTATTCACCAAAGCTTTTGATGAGCAAAGATTTAAATATCTGGTATCAGCGATTGTGATTATTAACTCAGAGTAGCTTTTCTTAAAACTTAATCATATTATTTCTAAAATCTGTGTGTCCTAAGTTGTCTATTTTATCACCTTCGTAAGCCCTTCTTTACTCTGGAAGCAAAAATTATTTTGAGAAGACATTCCTTAGATTTTTGAAAATTTTGATCTTTTTCTCTTCGGAAGATATGCATATACCTTTGGAAGAAATTTATGTTTTCAAAACAATCAACTAAAGAAAGTTTACCTTCAGAAGAAATTTCCAAAATATCTTCCAAGCTTAACTTTGCTCCAAAGTACTTTTATCTTTTCACGAACAATTTTCTTCTAGAATTGAATTTGCTCTCTGAAGCTTTATTAAAACTTCCAAGTCTTAATCTCTTCCGAGGCAAAATTTTCTAAACTCTTTGGAATATCTTCCGAAGCTATTGGAAGATTTTAGTCTTCCAAGAAAACTAACTTTTTGGGCAAAAGCAACTTGCTTTTTCAGAGGTGGGATCAAATTCGGATTTCAAAGTTTATCCTTTTTCATTAACTTTGTTTAAGATCCATTTCATATATATGCCTAACGTTTCCCCCTCTTTCACACTCTTCATCCTCTATACTATTCCAAAACCTAATTTCACCTAGAAACCGCCTTTGTTCTTCACTTTCTTCACCTCTAAGCTTTCTAAAATGGCCAACCTAAACCGCAGAAACGACCCTGACTTCTCCGTGCAACTTCACAAGCAACATAATCAAGTTGCTCTATTGACTTCTAAGAAAGATTCTAGTTTCTCGGAGGTTTGATGTTTTCTGGATCTATCACACTACTTCACCTCCCTAACCATTGATCTTACTCTCTATAAGGATTAATTGCTTGAGTTCTAGAAGACCTGTCAAGAGGTCATCATGGACGGGGAGAAGGCACTGTCTGCTACAGTGCAGGGCAGTACAATCTTCATCACTCCATCCATCATCAATACTCATCTTCAGCTGGATGATGAGGAAGGTGAATTGTCCTTCCCACATGAAGCTGTTAACCACTCCTTTCAGCTGATGGGATATGAAGGAGATTCTCTGTAAAGACCTTTAGGAAAAGGAAGGTATCATCCTAGTGGAAGTACCTGCTTCATGTGGTTATCCATAGATTGTCGAACAAGCATGGTGGGTGAGACCAAATTCCTGAAGATATCTCCTTCATAGACATGGACTGGTTCAAGGGGTCAAGTTCAGGTACACTCAATTTGTATATACAAATCTGCCTACAAACTTGGACTCCTTAAGGTATTACATGTTTCCTAGATATGTTCAATACATTCTTAACTGTGAACTGGGCTCACAGTTAACGGAAACACGTAATATTCTTAAATTGGGATAGATGAAGCCCGACATCTTTGAAATCATGAAAAAGCCAACTATTGGCTTCTCTGGGTAGAAACATACCCTGTTTCTAAAATTTAAGAGCTCATTACTCAAGGTGACAACCTAGCAACACAAGCTACTGTTGAACCCACACCTTCTACCTCTCAACCACCAAAACAGCTTAAATCACTCCTCGCCTACAAAGAAAATCCAAACAAACCCCTGCACTAGCCATTCAGCCCGTGAAGGCCCCTATATCATCACCCATACGGGAGGAAGTGGACACCGGAGCTCCCACTTCTACCGAGGAGCAAACCACTCCCATCTCATCAAGAATCAGTGATAAGGTTCCTCATGCTTAGCCTAATTAGCTCATTAGCCTATTAGCCTTAAGCCTTCAGTCTAAGTCTCAACACTCAAGTGAACAACCTTTAGGGGAAAGTTACCATTCCCAGCCTCTAGATCTCAACCAACCTATCCCTAACCTTGAGTTCTATGATTATAAAGACATGTGATTCAGTGAGTATCATGAGTCTCTCTACTCTTCCCCTACTCAAAAAGAGATGAGTGCTCCTGCCTCTCCCTTGTCTAGCCCATATCATCCACCTAGTACTGAGTGGACCTCCCTGAACCTATTTAGGATGTCCATATGGAAGAGGCACTCACTTATTTAAGTGATTACATCATTCAAACCTCAACCATGACAACTCAGCCCATTAACACTTCTCTTGAATCTATTAGTGTGTAGAGGAAAACCAACAACCAAGAACCTGATGCTGGTGATGAGAGAGAGGAATGTGGTCCAATTCTCTCATCCCCTAATGGTTCTTCTGATGAAGATTAGGGGAACTTGAGACTAAAGGTGCAAAAACTGTCTCAAACATGCACCTACCTGGTCTCTAAGGTTAGTCACTTTGAATCTCAGGTGACTACCTTACACAACAGGGTCAATGGTCACTAACTTCAGATATCTTATCTAAAGGAAAAAACTAGTTGGGAGTGTTAAGTGCTCTAAAAGACTAACATGTTGTCTTTATTTGTCTTTTGATATGTTGTAATAGTATAGGGACTATTTCTGTAATTTGTTAGTTCCTTTACTTTTGTTTTCGGTATAAATAGCTTAGATTTGCAGGTATGTAGAAACGAATACACAAGTTATTCGAATCTACTTTTCATACCTGTAATTGTCTTAGCTTGATATGAATGAAAACTGAATTTTATTAATATCTTGTTTTGATTTGATTACTTTGTGTGAAATTCATTGAATTGTGTTACAAATCATCACAGATTTATTAATTTGATCCTATCAAATGGTATTAGAGCTCTTGGTAAGCTGTTAGTGATTGATTTTCGTTTTAAGTTCATCGAACTTGAAAACCTAAAAATCTCACTGAATCTGTGATTTAGATACAATTCAATTGAAAATTTGTGAAATTCTGTTGTGTTTCATCATCAGAAACATGATTTGAATCACAATTAGCAGATCAATTCATCAAATTCAAGTAAACTGTTGAATTTGTTGTTCGAAAATAGCTTGAAGTTTCGAACTGAAATTTCAAAAATTGATTGATTTGTTGTTGAAATTGAAGAAATTGATATTAAGAAGAATGTTTATCGGCATAAAACTCATCTAATTGAAAAGTTTCAATCGAATTCATCAACATTTGAAGAATTCAGAAGATTTGAGTTTGTTACATTCATTTGAAGATGATGAATGTGTCGCATGAGCTGAGATTGACTGAATTTGTCTAAGTGTTAGACGCATTAACACTGTGTAGACGTTTTAGTCAGTCGTTTGTGTACTGTTGAAGAGAATCCTAGACGTATCACCTGTGTTAAGTTGATAACTATTCAGGCGTTTGACACTGTTTTGGCGTTTGACAACTATTCAGGCGTTTGACAACTGTTTAGGCGCTTGAAACCTTCCAGACGCATTAATACTTAGACATTTTGAAAATTTTTCTAAGGCATTCCTTTAGACGTTTCTCAACTTAGACGCATCAACTGTTGAGACGTTTGAATACTGTTCAGACGTTTTAACCTTAATACTTAGATTTTTTTAAAAAAAAATAAGAATGGTAAAATCAGAAGATTCTGAAAACAGAGTTCCAAAGTTTAAAAATAGAGCTGATTTCAAAAATTGGTCTCCTAGACTAAAACAACATTTTAATTCTATTGACACTGATCTCTGGAAATCTATAGAAAAAGGACCATACATTCCTATAATAACTGATGGACCAGACAGAGGATTTGTGTATACTAAAGATTCTCCAGAACCTTATCCAGAAGATGATCTTCAAGGAGATGATCTGAAAAGAGTTAAGAATGATATTAAAGCCTATTCATTAATGTGTAAAGGACTACCTTTGGAAGTTCTTACAAGGATAGATGTATATCAAACTGGATATACACTATATAAAGTATTGAAGATCATTTGTGAAGGAGGTAAAGAGATTCAAAATTTAAAGAAACAAAAGCTGAAAAGAGATTTAGAATTGTTTCAACATTTGTTTGGAGAGACAATAAATCAAATGATGAACAGATTTGTTCAACTCATAACTGAGATGTCAACAGCTGGTATCAAACCTGATCTTGAAGATTTAAATCTCAGACTACTCAATGCTTTACCATCATCATGGAAACAAACTGTAACTTTACTAAAGCATACTAAGAAGTTTCCAATGGATCTAGATCTTCTTATTGAAAAAATAGAATCAGTGGAGATTGATGAAAGCTCAAGGAACAATGATAGAGCAGCATCATGTCTCAATATCAGTTTGTTGCTTCTCCTGCAACCACCATAGAAAATGCATTCATGGCAAAGAGTGAGAAAAGTCCTGAAGAAGAAAGAGATCTGTTTGTAGGAGCAGGATTTTTCACTAACTCATCATTTACCAGTGCATCTGCATATACAACACAATCTCATTCTCATTTCCTCCTAAACATAGTCACAATCATCAAATATTCAGACAGAGACTTCTTCATCATCTAACTCTGCTAAATCTAGCAAAGTTAAAGATGTGATTAACATCCTATTAGAGGATGAAGAGTCCAAAACTACATTTACTGCTTTTATGGCCAGCTTTCAAGCATATCAAGGTAGCCATTTAACTCAACTAGATTTTGTTTTATAGTATGTATTTGAGATGGATCCTGAAGATGTTGAAGATGGACCTGAACTGGCAGATGGTGATGATTGCCTACAGGACTCAAAAACATTCTTATGTCAACAAGAAATACAAGCCTAGTGCAAACAAGACTGTTGGATTTGACAAGTCAAAATCCAGATGTTTCAACTGCAATAGTTATGGACACTTCTCAAGAGAATGTAAAGCTCCAAGGAATAATGGAGGAAGTGCTCATTCAAGCTCAAATAATCAAATGTTTCAACAAGCTTAGAAGACTTTTCAAAAGCCATATCAAAGTCTTCCCATGCCAGAGCTTAAAGATGAAACCAAACCATCTGATGAAATAAAGAAAGCACTAGTAGTCAACATAAAAGATGGATATGATTGGAGTGCATATGCAGATCAATTTACAAATGAATTAACATCAAGTTTATCACTTATTGCAGAAATTCAAGAGGAAGATTGGTCAGAAAACAATGACCTAAAAAGGGAAAGTGATGAAGAGGAAGATAACTATGATTGGAGTGACAAGTCTGATCCTAAAGGGGATACAGAGGAAGTAGCTCTAATGGTTCAGTCTGATAACCAAAGGTTAAATCTTCTACTTCATCATCTGAAACCACAGTTTCAAAATTTCCTGAAATACCATCAGAAGTAAGAGAAAAGCTTTGCACCAAATCATGTTTTGAACATGTTGAACACTACAGAAACTATTCATTCAAAATCTGTGAAAAGCTAAAACAAGAGGAATCTATGCATAACCAACTTAAATCTGATCATAAAACTGCAGATCAAAAGATTATCTCTCTTCAAAATTCATGGAACAAAACAATCAAAGATTTAGAAATTGTTACAAAACAACTAGAAGAGATGACCAAGAATCTTGAACAAGAGAAAATAGCACATGCTGCTACTCAAGTTGATCTAGCAAAGTTAAGAGTTCAAAAATGATAGTAGAAAAACTAACCAGTGAAAGGAAAGATAAACAAAAAGCAGGATTAGGTTTCACTCATGAACCTATGCCTGAATCTATCACAAACACACTACCAGAGAATTTCAATACTCATGATTATTCACCAGAAAACAAAGCAAAGCTTAAAGCCTTTCAGATCAAAACCAAGAATGCAGAAGAGGAAAAAGAAAAATGTTCAAGTGTTTGTTGAAAAAGATCAAGAAAAATCAAAAATGGACATCCAATCAAGATAAAATCATATGAACCAAAACAACCAAAACAAAATATCTCTTCTGATCAAATTCACAATGTAATAGAAGAAGTCAGAGTTCAAAACAAGGATAAACAATAGATAGGAACATCAGAAGATTCAAACACCATCAATATGAACAATTTCAATCAGAAAAGGAATCTTCTTCTCATGATGTTCAATTTGAAAATAAACCAAGCTCTTCTAAATCAAAGAATCAAAGAAGAAGAAAGAAATCTGTAAATTTAACATTTGAACAAAACAAAAGTTCAACAAAATTGATTAAAGCAACAAATCAAACATCAAAACTAAAACCAATTAAATTTGTGTCAGCAGGTATGTTAAATATGAATTCTCTTTCAAATAATAAATCAAACATTATGAACAAATCAAACTCAGATCTGAAATCTAGTTCAGATTCAAAGACTTCCGCTGTAGCAAAAAGATTTGTTTCTAATACATTCAAGAAGGAAATTCATGTTAAACAAATGAACAATAATCTGACATAAAATCAAACTGTAAAAAATGAAAGACAACAGTTTAACTATATGAAACGAAAATCAAACATTATGTCATTGTCAAAAGTTAACAAAAAGTTGTTTTTAACACCACAAAAGTACTGTGAAATTTGTGATATGAAAAATCACAATATTGCTGAGTGCTACTTTAACAAGTACTATCACATATGTGAATGAGAAATCATTCGACAGCAATTGTTATTATAACAAATATTGTACTTATTGTGATGAAAAGACTCACAACACTGCAGATTGTTACTTTAGAAATAGATCTCTCACTAGAAACTTTGCAAAATCAAACATGAGCAAAGGATTTACTAATCCATTATTTGAGAGATCAAACTAATGGATTTCAAAGAGACATTAATCAACCTAATGTAGGTTTGAGATTTTTTCCTAAGAACAATTACATGAGCTCAAAACACAACATGCAAGAACACTTTATACCAAGATCTGTAAGGATGACTAATAAAAATGTTAGACATCAATACATTTCAAAAGATGATAAATCAAATGGTATAAATGTTCACAAAAATAAATCAAACAATTTTCAAAATAAAATTGGAAAATTCATCAAAAATAAACCTGATTTGAATAATCTCCATTATAAACAATTTACAATTGTTGACAAATTTGGAAAGCCCAAGACCATTTCGGCTTGGGTAGATATTTCAACTTAACTTTCTTGTAGTGCAGGTACGCCCAAAAAGACCAATCAATACATGGTATGTGGATAGTGGGTGTAGTCGGCACATGACAGGCAAAACTGCCTTGTTACAAGATTTTAAGTCAAAAGATGGAACTCACGTCGCCTTTGGTGGTGATGCTGGAGGAAAAATAACTGGAGAAGGAACAGTATCCAATGGGATAATAAGCTTTGATAAAGTCAACTTTTGTTCACAGTTGAACTTTAATCTTTTAAGCGTATCTCAAATTTGTAACAAATCTTATTCTGTTCTGTTTGATAATTCATTCTGTTATGTTTTGAAGCCAGGTTTCAAGATAAGTAAAGATTGGGTTATTGTTACAGCTGAGAGAGACAGAGATGTATACAATTGGATATGTCTCAAGTTGATCCTTCAACTGAAACAACATGCCTAATTGCAAAGGCATCAAATGATGAAAGCCAGCTTTGGCATAGACGTCTCAGTCATTCAAATTTCAAGAATATGAACAAGCTTGTAGTAGGAAATCATGTCATTGGACTTCCATCCAAGAAGTTTGCAACTAATGATCACTGCTCAGCATGTTTGAAGGGAAAGCAACACAGAGCATGTTATAAGTCCAAGCCTATAAACTCAACATCCAAACCTCTTCAGATGTTACATATGGACATTTTTGGACCAACAAATGTCAAGAGTATTGGACGAAAATCATATTGTTTACTTATCATTGATGACTTTACAAGATTTTCATGGGTTTTCTTTCTATATGCCAAATCTGAAACAGCTAAACTATTAAAAGAATTTATCATTAAAGTTGAAAATCAATTAGACAACAAAGTGAAAATAATAAGAAGTGATAATGGAACAGAATTCAAAATTGCTAACATTGAAATGTTTTGTGCACAGAAAGGGGTAGCTCATCAGTTCAGTGCTCCAGAACTCCTCAACAAAATGGAGTTGCTAAAAGGAAGAATAAAACACTGATTGAAGCTGCTCGTTCTATGTTAGCTGATGCAAAAATTCCTATCACTTTTTGGGATGAAGCAATATCAACTGCGTGTTTTGTTCAGAATCGAATCTTAATTGTAAAAGATAAACTGAAAACTCCATATGAGTTAATGTTTGGCAGAAAACCGAACATAAACTTTTTAAAATCATTTGGTTGTCCTGTTATGATTCTTAATACAAGTGATCAATTAGGAAAATTTGATGCAAAATCTGATAATGGATTTTTCGTTGGATATTCATCAGTTTCAAAAGCCTATCGAGTCTACAACTCTAGGACAAATGTAATCATTGAAACATTCAACGTTAAATTTATGGAAAATTCTTTTCCATCAGTTTCAAATGGTCCTGCATGGTTATTTGATCTAGATTCATTATCAAACTCTTTTCAATCTAATTTGTTTGATCAATCAAATTGTTTTAATTCTACAGATAAGAAGAACTCAAGAGGAGATCTTGGATCTTTCAGTGAAGATTCAGATTCTGATGACCCAGATAATTCAAGCTCAAACTACCCATTTTTATCATTTGTTAAGGATTTAACAATACAAAACAATGAAAATACAGTTTCAGATCATTCAGAGTCAATTAATCAGGAAGAATCACAAAATATTCCTAATGATGGTAATGAGTTTGTGATACATGAGTCTGGAATATCATCCATTTCAGGTGATGTAGTTGATATAGGTAAATTTGATTACTTTGTCAATTCACCTACTCAAGTTCCAAACTTCAATCCACATTCTTCTACTTTGATACATGAGTTTTCCAACTTGAATCAAACAAATCTGGATGATAAAGTTCAATGTGATGAGATTACTACATCTCGTATTCACAAGAATCATCCAATTTCTCAGATTATTGGTTTGTTGAAAGAGAGAACAACAAGGAGTAAATCAGAACAAGCATACGTATGCTTATACTCTTGTTTTCTTTCTCAAATTGTTCCTAAAAATGTTACCGAAGCATTAAAGGACAATGGTTGGATAGAAGCCATGCAAGAAGAATTACTTCAATTCCACAAACAAGAAGTGTGGAATTTGGTAGATCTACCTGATGGAGAAAATGCAATTGGCACAAAATGGTTATTTAGAAATAAGACTGATGATCGTGGTGTTGTAATAAGGAACAAAGCAAGACTTGTTGCACAAGGATACACATAGGAAGAAGGTATAGATTATGATGAAGTGTTTGCACCAGTTGCAAGACTTGAATCAATTCGAGTTTTTATGGCTTATGCTTCATTCATGAAATTCAAGGTGTATCAAATGGATGTAAAGGGTGCATTTCTATATGGTCCAATCACTGACGATGTGTTTGTAAAGCAACCTCCAGGCTTTGAGGATGCATAATTTCCACATCGAGTATATAAACTGAGTAAAGCTTTATATGGACTTTATCAAGCCCCTAGAATATGGTATGAGACGTTATCACAACACTTAATCCAACATGGATACACATGAGGGAAAATTGATCCAACTTTATTCATAAAGAAGTATAATAATGATCTTTTATGTGTACAAGTGTATGTTGATGACATCATATTTGGTTCTACCTGTCCAAAATTGTGCAATGAATTTGAAGAAATCATGAAATCTTGATTCCAAATGAGTTCTATGGGAGAGATTAACTTCTTTCTTGGACTTCAAGTCAAGCAAACTACAGATGGAATCTTCATCAATCAAGAAAAGTTTGTTGACAAGCTCTTAAAGAAATTTAAGTTGCAAGACTGTCAGTCCATACGAACTCCAGCAGATGTTAACACCAAGATTGAACCTGATCCAAAAGGAAAATCTATTGACCAAACATTATACAGATCAATGATTGGTTCTTTGATGTATCTTACTGCATCTAGAACAGACATTATGTATGTTGTTTGTGTATGTGCCAGGTATCAATCTGACCCAAAAGAATCACACTTAATTGCTGTCAAAAGGATATTCAGGTATCTCAAAGGTAAACCAGCCTTAGGACTTTGGTATCCTTACGAGGGTAACTTTGAACTATATGGATATACAGATAGTGATTATGGTGGATGCTGTCAAGATAGAAAATCTACTTCGGGTGGGTGTCAATTTCTTGGTCCCAGATTAGTCTCATGGCAATGTAAGAAACAAACAAATGTCTCTGTTTCAACTGCAGAAGCTGAGTACATTGCTGCCTCAGCAGGATGTTCTCAAATCCTTTGGTTGCAAAATCAATTACTAGATTATGGATTCAACTTTCTTAAAACACCAATCTATATTGATAACATAGCTGCTATGTTCATAACAGCTAATCCTGTTCAACACTCAAAAACAAAACATATCGAAATTCGATATCATTTTCTTAGAGATAACTCTGAAAAAGGATTAATCATATTGATTCAAATTGCAACAGAAAGACAATTGGCAGATCTATTTACTAAAGCCTCCCTACCAGGATGGTTTGAGTACTTAGTAGAATCAATTGGTCTTATAAATCATATGTGATCTCCCTAAATAAAAAGATCATAATAAGTGATACTCTCATTGTGAATTGCCTGTTTATATTTTTGTGTGTGTGTGATTTTATGTTTTTCATAGAAAAATCAAATACAAAAATATATATCAAAAATTCAAAATATGTTTTTTGGAAAGGATTATGTTTTGCAATATGTGAGAAATGATAGTACATTAGTGAGATCAGTTGCATACTTCACTTATTCATAAAGTCTAGACATGATCAGATATGATGTGTAGCTAATATCTGACTATTATGCTGAAAAGTAAATTCTTGTGATCAAACTAAACATACATGCTTGTGTGTATTCATCTGAGTACTTTTGAGTAGCTTTAGCTTATCAGAATGAATGTTTGTTAAGATACATCTCTCACACCTATTGAAACTATATGAAATCATGAGATCTGTTACAAAGCATTATTTCACTTCTCTGTTATGAGTCATCATAGACCTGAAGTACTGAGATATCCTCTGTTGTAAGTCACTACAGACCTGCATTCTCTTTTTGATGAAAAAGATGCCAATGTGCCCAACCTATTCAAAAGAATAGTCAGAGCTGATCAAATGGTTATCCATGATCATCCTCTATTAACTAAGTAACATGAACTCTGGTGATATCTATGTTTCAGGTAATAAGTTGAGCATGTGTTTCTTTCTTACATTTCATGATGATAGTTGAATTCTCTTAGTCTCTGTATGCTTTACATCATGTCATATCTAAATCAACACTAATCAATCCAAGAACTGAAAAGTAAGTGAGTTGATAGTTGTGTCAAAAACACTCATTGTCTGTCCTTAGATCTTGTATCTCCTTTGCTGTGATATCACTGACCTGGAACATACTTGATCAAGATTTATTCATTGTCTATGACTATCCACATTCATTTTATTTTAATGTGCTGATCTTCATTAATATGATCTCTCTGTGGACATTTATTCTTTGTTTAAATATTAAATTTTAATTATATTTTCATTTTTTATGCATGTCTTTGTGTGTGAAGGCAATGTCTCAATGTGATGTGTGATCTTATTCTCTTTCATAAGAAACTTATAAGTTTTTCAAACTTAAAAGTTTAGGGGGAGTAATATCTGAAAGAGTTGTTCTCAGAAAATATTCAATAATCATAATCAAAATTTGAAATGTTGAATTGAAAGGATGATGCTTTGTGTTTAAAGTATTTGTGTAAACTAAAAATGATTTTTAAGTTGACAATTAGATGATATTTGATGTTATGATGAGACTAAAATGAAGGGACAAAAGAAATTTAAAAATAAATTAAAAAGAAATTAAAAAGAAATACAAAATAAAAATAAAAAAAATTTATAATTGAAAGTGCAAAATGCAAAAAGTTCAAAATTTGGGGATCTAAATGGTAAAAAAAATGTGAAAGTGAAGAAATTGGAAACCACAAGTGTTTGAAATTCATCTCATGCACCTAAACAGTGCACATGCGTCTCAATAGAGCATGATGAAATTTTTAGGTTTATACAAGTGTTGGACGTTTTTCATGCGTCTAAACAATCTATGAAAATTACAAGTGTTGGACGTTTGATTCATTCCCATGCGTCTAAACAGTTGTAATACATCTATGAAAATTACAAATGTTGGACGTTTGATTCATTCCCATGCGTCTAAACAGTTGTAATACATCTGAAAATTTCAAGTATTGGGCGTTTGTGAAAATCCCATGCGTCTAAATAGTGTGTTAGATGTTTTTCATGTCTCATACGTCTAAATAGTTTCAAAATTTCAAGTGTTAGACGTTTTACAAAGTCCATGCGACTGAACAGTGCAAAAGCGCCTAAACAGTGCTTATGCGTCTAAACAGTTCTCATGCGTCTGACTTAAAACGCACAACAGTGCTCATACGTCTAACAAAATAAGTGAATTCTAGGTTTTCATACGCTCAAACAGGGATCATACGTCCGAACAGGGCTCATACGCCTAAAATTTCACTTATATATATTGAACACTTATGCGTATTTCTCATTCACTTTTCAAAATTCTCAGAACCAAAACCCTTGAACTACGTCTGTCAAGAATAAACACAACCTTATTTCATCTGAATCAATCAATCCTTTGAGTATACATTGCATTTGGATATATAAATGTAAGTTTGTGATTCAAATACATAAATTTTGGATTAAATCAGTGATTTGAAAGAGACGGTTGAATGCTATTTGGGCGTTCGAACATATATAATCCAAGTTTAATCTGATCAAATGAGTATCATATCAAAAATTGACGCTGGATTATTGATAAGAACTTATTTGCGAGTCTGTTGATGTATTATGTTTAATCTAACAGTGAAAAGATCTGTTGATGATGACTCAGACGATGTTCAAAGTCAAAGAAGAATCAGCAGATTTCTTTGAATGATGAAGTCAAGGTTGAAGATAGAATTGAAGATAAAGTCAGCAGTCAAGCTTGAAGATTTTGAAGACTAAAGACCATGTAAATCTTAGGGGGAGTATTGTTAAGTGCTCTAAAAGATTAATATGTTGTCTTTATTTGTCTTTTGATATGTTGTAATAGTATAGGGACTATTTTTGTAATTTGTTAGTTCCTTTACTTTTGTTTTCTGTATAAATAGCTTAGATTTGCAGGTATGTAGAAATGAATACACAAGTTATTCGAATATGCTTTTCATACATGTAATTGTCTTAGCTTGATATGAATGAAAACTGAATTTTATTTATATCTTTGTTTTGATTTGATTACTGTGTGTGAAATTCATTGAATTGTGTTACAAATCATCACAGATTTATTCATTTGATCCTATCAGGGAGACCTTTAAGGAGAGCTCATCTAGGAACAGAAGAACCTGTGGATGTGATTGACCTAACTCCTAGCTCACCTATGCAAGTGGTGATGTTACCAAAAAGGGGAGAAAGTCATAACAATCATAGAACCTGGGAGTTCTTCACATAGTATGGATATTAAGGACTCACCAGCCTCACTTGTAGTTGTTCATACTCAGCAACTTCCTCAAGTTCACATTGATGTGGACTTAGTAGACTCTCTCATTCAGAGTCTCTTTGAGGAAGGTATTCCTAGGGCTATATCATATCCACCCCAAGGAACTTCAAATTACATAATTGGGTGGAGATATGATGCTGATAGAATAGTCCTCATACTTCAAAGAGTTGAAAGGGTAGCAAGAAGTCTTTAATTTTTAGACCTTGAACTACTATGAACATCTTGATCTTATCAACATGCCACTTGCCAATCCAAGTCAATCTAGGCAAGCAGGCAAGCTGGCTCAAAAGATTTAAGATAGGATTACAGAAGTATTCAGCCAAAAATGAAGACAAAGGAAATCAGGTAATGTCATTGGTCAACTAGATGTTGAGGCAGACCTTAAGATTAGCTTCAAAGGAAAAACCTTGACTGAAGGCCTAGTGATAGAGGTTGAGCGCCCTGTGACACCTATAACTACTTCAAAAATTCATTCACTTAATGAAACACCTGCTTGTGAAGGTGTATTACATCCTCTCTCTAGCAGAGCATGGATGCTACTCCAAGCAATGAAAGCCAAAGCTCTCTCCACCCTGAGTCACAGAGGTCTGTGGGTGAAAAAAGGAAAATAAAAATGACTCTTGAGGATATTCAGGAGGAGGAAAGAGAGAGGAAGAGGAAGCTAAGGGAAGCTAGTTCCACTAGGTTTTCAGGCTTCATGCAAGCTGCAATCAGGGTTGCCCCCAGACCTGATACTCAAAATGATGAGTTAAGGGTAGTCAGGATCTCTTACTTACAGACCAGGAACTACGATCTTGATCAGATCATCTCTTTCCCTTAGATGAATTAAATGAACTGGCAGACATGGAATTATCAAAAGAGAGAAAGGAAGTAGAGGATGCAAGGTTTCTCCTTCAAATCAAAGAAGAAAAGAGCCTGAAAAGACTCTACAAACATGTTCCTACTCTCTCATCAGTTCAAGATAGTCCTTTGCAAGAGACTATGGCACCACGAGTACCTTAGGTAGATAAAGAAACTTATAGGCAAAACATGATCAACTACCTTAGTGCCATAGGTCTCTACCGGGCAACTACACTTCTTCCCTTGCCCTTTGAGTATATTGAGTTTGAGTCTCTCAAACAACTTGAAATTCAAGTACTCGAAGAGCATAAGGCTACAAAGAGAAAAATGAGGGAAGAAGCAACCAAAGCAAGAGCCATCATCTAGAATAGTCAAAAGAAGTCTGCTGATAGGCAGAGGATGATGAGCTTCTTGAAGTTGTATGGATTCTCCTATACAAGACTTGGCTTTATGACTTTATCCATCATAGATGAGCACATAAGGGTAATCAAGCAGAAGATTAGAAGAGGAGAGCTCATTATTTTACACTCCCCACCAAGTCAATACCCTCAAAAAATGGAGGTTAAGGTTGAACCTTTTGAGACAACACAACCTGGACCTCTTATTGAGTCTCAGTAAGCTTTATCTTTTGATCCATAGTAGGGTCAAACTCCCTCCCCTTCTTAACCTGTAAGGGAGGTAGACCCAACTGAGAAACACAAGACAGAAGAAAAAGGTGTTGCAAGGCGGTCTTCTCATTTAAAGATCCCAAAGAGGAGGAAATAGATGGCTTCTAGACCCAAGTCAAAGAAGAAGAAGAAGAATACAGGGTCATCCGCCTCCAGACCTTAGGATGAGTCAGAACATCTTAAGGAAGTGCAATTAGAGAAGCTCAAAAAACTCTAATTCAAGTAGCTCCTCTTACATCAGGAAGACCCATCTTGTCTTGGACTTATTCTACTAATCCGGGAAGATAGAATGTAATCAGAGATCAAGGTATTGAAGATGTCTACACACGTAATGCTGATTCACATAAAATAATCAAAGTCTCTCCTGCATGCATGCACTGAAGTACAATAGTAAAGATGCTTCAAAAGTTTTACACCATGCAATAGAAATATTCTAAGTGTAAAATCTTTGAAGCCAAGACGAACATCTTCCAAAGCTAAAAGTGAAGTCTTCCGAAGCTTCAAAGACAAAGTCTTTTGAAGCCAAGAAATGAAGACAATTTATCTTCTGAAGACTTTTGAATACATATTTTATCCGATGTACTTTGCCATAAAGTTGAACAACTCTCCACTAAAACTCTAGTTAGTCACCAACTTACATAAGTTGGTGAAAAGGTCCATGCTTTTGGTAAACTATACATTGAGGTATTGAGTCTATGCTTTCTACTTTATGCACTTTTATCTTTTTGTATATATTAGGATGTAAGCTATGGCATGTCATAGTCACTAGTCAAAAGGCAATCTGTCTTTTGACTCTACATTTGGTTTTGTTGTCTAGTTCAAATATATCCAGCTGGCCTTCTAAGTATGGCCAGCTGTAGGATGTAGTGTAAAGTATCTCAGGTTCTTGTATCTTTTGAATATGCTTTTTACACTTGTAAAAGAACTTGAGAGCAATATACAACATTCTTGAAAACCATATATGTAGGACCGTTGAAGGGTATGCACTTACAACACAACAACACAAAGAGGAGAGCTGCTTGAGAACCCTTAACAGATCAAATAGGGAATTGGTCAACCTATGAGTACAGATGCTAAGAACACAAGTAAGAAAGAGATAGAACAAGATAGCAAAACACACAAGTGATTGGGTTTCAAGAATGTTGTACATTGCTTCTCAAGTTCTATTACAAATGTTAGAAAGTTACAAGTACCTGAGATACATATACTACATCCTACAACCGACCATACTTTGAAAGCTAGCTGGAGATAATTGACTAGACAACTACAAAATCAAATGTAGAGTCAAAAGGCAGATTGCCTTTTGACCAATGACTATGACATGCCATAGCTCACATCCTAATATATTACAAAAGGAATAAAGTACATAAAATAGAAAGTTACAGACTCAAGACCTCAATGTATAGTTACCAAAGGCATGGACCTTTCACCAGCTTATGTCAAGTTGGTGTCTTATCAGAGTTGCAGTGCAAAGGGGTCTAACTTTATGGTAAAAAGTACATCAGATAAAGCATGTGTTCTAAAAGTCTTTGGAAGAAATTTGTCTTCTAGTGTTGGCTTCAGAACATTTTGTCTCTAAAGCTTCAAAAGACTTTGGTCTTGGCCTCAGAATATTTCACACTTAGAATATTTTTCTGTTGCTGGTGTGAAACTTTCAAAGCATTCTACTTCAGTACACTTGAGCATGCATGCAGGAGAGACTTTGGGTGTTTGAATTGCATAAGCCTCATGTTAAACCTTACAAACTGCCCCTAGGCTGATGCTACCAAAACACTTTGAAGACTTCAGATATTTACAGTCCTCATCATGATGATAACCATACCTTTCTCCATGAGATGATCAGGATCACTCAAACTCTCAAAGTGTCTTCTCATGTCAAAGAGATCATGCAGAGGCAAATTGAACATGTCTTGACATGTGTACACATTCTTAATGCCTTGATCTCTGATGACATGCCATCTTTTTAGATTTATAGAGTATGTCCAGGACAAGATGGGTGTTTTCTTATGCTAGAGGAGCTATTTGAATAGGAGATGATGGAGCATCCTCTAGTTGTACATCCTCAGGATGTTCTGACTCATCCTCCCTCACAAGTTCAGAAGGAGAGGGAGTTTGACCGCTGTGGATCAGAAGATGAAGCTTGCTGAGTCTCAGCAGGAGGTTTAGGTTGTGTAGTCTTAGATTGTTCAACCTTAACCTCCACTTCAGGTGGAGCTTGACTTGGAGGGGAGTGTAAGTCCATTAGCTCTCCACTCTTGATCTTCTGCTTGATTAGCTTGATATGCTCATCCATAATGGATAGAAACATAGGGCCAAGTCTCCTTCCGAAGAATTCGTAAAACTTCAAAAAGCTCAACATCCTCTGCCTATCAGTATACTTCTTCATGCTTTTCTGGATGCTGGCTCTTGACTTTGCAACCTCTTCCCTTAGCTTCCTTTTGGTGATTTTTCTTTCTTTGACTATCTCAAGTTCAAGTTGTTTGAGGGACTCAAACTCAATATAGTCATAGGGTAAGGGAAGAAGTGCAGTAGCTTGATAGAGGCCTGTGGCACTCAGGTAGTTGCTTAATTTGATCCTATCCTTGTCTACTTGAGGTTCTTGTGGAACCACATCCTCTTGTACAGGACTTTCTTGAATTGGGGAGAGAGTAGGCACATGCTTGTACAGTCTTTTCTTTCTTCTTTCTTTTTTTGATTTGAAGAAGTAGCTTTGCATCTTCTGCCTCCTTTCTCTCCTTTGACAATTCCATATCAACCAGTTCATTTAATTCATCTAAGGGGAGAGAAATGATATTATCAATATCATAGTTACTGGTCTACAAGTAGTTGATCCTGACTACCCTCAACTCATCATCCTAAGTGTTTGGCCTAGGGGTAGCCCTGACAGCAGATTCCATAAGTCTTGCAAACCTAGTAGAGGAACTTTCTCCCCTCAGGTTCCCTTTCTGCTCTCTCTCCTTCTCCTCAATCTCCTCAAAATTTATTTTTGTTTTCCCTTTGTCACTCACAAACGTTTATGACTCAGGGTGGAGAGGGCTTTGGCCTTCATTGCTTGGTGTAGCTTCCATGCTCTAGCTAGAGATAGATTGAGATACACCTTCACCAGCAGGTGTCTCATAAAGAGAATGAACCTCTGCAGTAGTTGATGATGGTGAGATAGGGCTCTCAAGTTCTACCACTGGGCCTTCAGTCAAGGTTTCCTTGACTCAACATCCAGTTGACTGATGATATTGCCTTAGTCTTCTTCTGAAGTTGAACTCTGCAATGATTATGTCTTGAATTCTTTAAGCAAGCTTGTCAACTTGTCTGGATTGGCCTTGGTTGACAAGTGACATGCTGACAAGATCAAGACTTTCATATAAGTTCAAGGTCTGAAAATTGAAGACTTCTTGCTGCCCTTGAACTCTTTTAATGATAAAGGCTCTTCTATTTTCATCATACATCCACCCAATTATGTGATTTGAAGTTAGTGGAGATGACATTATCCTTGGTATCCCTTCCTCAAACAGACTCTAAATGTAAGAGTCTATGGAGTCCACATCAATATGAACTTGAGGAAGTTGTTGAGTATGCATAATTGCAAGTGAGGATGATGAGTCCTCAATGTCCATACTCCCTGAAGAACTCCCTGGTTCTGTAACTGTGATGAATTTTTCTCCCTTTTTGGTAGCATCACCCTCTTGCATAGGTGAGCTAGGAGTTAGGTCAATCACACTCATAGGTTCTTGTGTTCCTGGTTGAGCTCTTCTTAAAGGTATCCTAACTAGTTGTTCCAAGATATAAGAAATCTCAAGTTGCTGATCATTGGCCCTGTTTTGCAAGGTAGTCACTTGAGATTCAAGGTGACTGACCTTGGAGACTAAATAGGTGCATGTTTGTTACAATTTTTTGCACCTTTAGCCTCGGATTCTGCTCATCTTCATCAGAGGAATCATTGGGGGATGAGATGATTAGACCAAAGTCCTTTCTCTCACCACTAGCTTCAGGTTCTTGGCTGTTGGATTTCCTCTACTCACTGGCAGCCTCAGTTGAGGTGTCAATGGGCTGAGTTGTCATGGTTAAGGTCTAAATGATGTAATCACTTACAGAAGTGATAGCCTATTCTATATGGATATACTGAATAGGTTCAAAAGTATCCACCTCGGTTATGGGTGACTGATGTGGGCTAGACAGAGGAGACTCAGGAGCACTTATCTCTCTTTGAGAAATGGAAAAGAAGAGAGAGTCATGGCATTCACTGAAACCTAAGTCTTCATCAGTATAGAAGTCAAGGTTAGGAATAGGTTGGTTTAAATCTAGAGGCCGGGGATGGTAGTTGTCCCCTGAAGGTGGTTCACATGAGTGTTGAGACTCAAAGTGAAGGCTTAAGGCAGTTGGGCTTGTGAGCTTATTAGGTTGATCATGAGGAACCTCAGCACTGATCTTTGAAGTAATGGGAGTGGTTTGCTCCTCAGGGGAAGTAGGAGCTACACTATCCACTTCCTCCTCTATGGGTGAGTATATGGGGGCCTGCACAGACTGAATTGTTTGAGCAAGGGTTCATTTGGATTTTCTTTGGTAGGTGAGGATGATTTGTGGCTGTTGTGGTGGTTGAGATGTAGAAGGTGTGGGTTCAACACTAGCTGGTGCCGCTAGGTTATCACCTTGAGCAATGAGCTCAAACATTTTTGGGATAAGGGCTATTTCTACCCCTGAGAAGCTGATAGTTGGCTTACTCAAGATTTTAAAGATACCGGGCTTTATCTATCCCAGTTTAAAATATTACCTATTCCCCTTAATTATGAGCCCAGTTCATAATTAAGAATGTACTGAACATATCTAAGGAACATGTAGTATTCTAAGGAGTCCAGGTTTGCAAGTAAAATAGTATAAACAAATTGAGAATACCTAAACTTGACCCCTTGAACCATCCTATGCACTATGAAGAAGAGATCCTCAAAGAATCTGGTCCCACCCTCCATGCTTGTTAGACAAGCTGTGGATAACTACATGAAGTAGGTATTTCCACTTGGATGAGACCTTCCCTTTCCTGAAGGTCTTTACAGAGAAATCTCCCTCATAGCCCATATGCTCAAAGGAGTGGTTAACAACTTCTTTTGGGAAGAACACCTCACCTTCTTCATCATATAGCTAAAGATGATTGTTGATGATGGCCGGAGTAATGACGATTGTTCTCCCCTGCACTATGGCAACAGTGCCTTCTCCCCATCCATAACGACCTCTTGGCAGGTATTCCAAAATTCGAGCAGATGATCCTCATATAGAGTAGGATCAATGGTAAGGGAGGTGAAGTAGTTTGATAAAGCCAAGAAACTGAAAACCTCTAAGAAATATGGATCTTTCTCAGAGTTTAACAGAGAAACTTGGTTGTGTTGTCTGTGTAACTGCATGGAGAAATCAGGTTCATTTCTACAGTTAAGGTTGGCCATTGTGAGAAAGCTTATGGAGGAAGGAAGGAAGAACGATGGCATTTTCAGAGAGAAATTTTGGGAATTTAGGTTTGGAGGAAAGATAAAGATGATAGAAAGAGGGGGAACCGTTGGGTTTATATGTGAAAACGATTTCAGACAAAGTTAATGGAAAAGAATAAACTTTGAAATCCGAATGTCGGTCCCACCTCTGAAAATGTAGTATACTTTTTGCTCAAAAAGTAGTTTTCTTGAAAGTCAAAAAGCTTCAGAAGGTAAATTGTCTTTGGATGTTTTAATGAAAAAGCTTCTGAAGCCAAATTGACTTCGGAAGAATTTCCTAAGAGTTTTGAAAGATTTTGCTTCGGAAGAGAATTAAAACTTGGATGTTTTGTCAAAAGAACAAAGCTTCCGATAATTAATTTGCTTCGGAAGAAAATTGTCCTTGAAAACATATAAGTACCTAAGAGAGGTTTTAAGCTTCGGAACATATTTCAGAAATTTCTTCCGAAGGAAAATTACTTTGGCAGTTATTTGTTTTGAAGGCATACGTTTCTTCTGAAAATAAAAGAATATCTTCTGAAGACTCAAATATTTTAAAAATCAAAGGAAAGTCTTAAAAAATTTCATCCAGAGAAAACAAGAGTTTATGAAGGTGATAAACTAGACAACTTAAGACACACAGATTTTAAGAAATAATATGAATTAGTTTTGAGAAAAACTTACTCAAAGTTAATCATCCCAATAGTTGATAGAAGATACTTAAATCTCTGTTCATCAAAAGCTTTTGTAAACAGATCTACATATTGTTCATTTGTGTTAACTTTGACTAGTTTAACTAATCCCTTTTCAAAGTTATCTCTAATTAAATGATACCTGATATTGATGTGTTTTGTCTTTGAGTGCTGCACAGGATTCTCTGTTATAGAGATAACAATATTTTTGTCTATGTGAATGAGAGTCTCGAAATTTAATCCATAGTCAAGCATCTGATTCTGAATCCAATGCACTTGAGCATAGCAGCTTGCAGCAGCAATGTATTCAACTTCAGCAGTTGATGTAGAGACACAAGATTGTTTCTTTCATTGCCATAAGACAACCCCTCCACCAATAAATCGACATCTCCCAGATTTAGACTTTGCAATCATGTTACAACCACCATAATCACTATCTGTATATGCATACAGATTGAAGTTAGAATTCTTAGGATACCAAAGACCAAGTGTTGAGGCACCTTTAAGATATCTTAGAACCCTCTTGACAGTGATGAGGTGAGACATCTTGGGGTTGGCTTGATATCTTGCACAAATACATGTGGCAAACATGATATCAGGCCTACTAGCTGTGAGATACATAAGAGACCCAATCATAGCCCTGTAAAGGTGTTCATCCACATATTCCCCCTCAAGATCAGGTCCAAGGGAGTGGTTTCTTGCTATGGGTTTCTTAGAAATCTTACAATCAGTGATGTTAAATCTTTTGAGTATGTCTTGAACATACTTTGACTGACTAATGAAGATGCCATCTTCAACTTGCTTCACTTGAATTTCCAGAAAGAAATTGAGTTCCCCCATGGCACTCATTTCAAATTTGTCCTTCATCAGCTTCTCAAAGTCTTTGCAGAGCTTTGGATTAGTTAAACCAAAGATGATTTCATCAATATACACTTGAACTAGCATTAAGCCATTTCCCTGTCCTCTGATGAAGAGAGTTCCATCTATAGTACCCCATCTGTATCCATGCTTGCATAGGTACTAAGATAAAGTCTCATACCATTTCTTTCGTGCTTGGTGCAGTCCATAAAGAGCTTTGTCAAGCTTGTAGACATAACCAGGATGATCAGGATCTACAAAACCAGGTGGTTGTTTGACATACACCTCTTCATCAATCACCCCATATAGAAAAGCACATTTGACATCAAGTTGATAGACTTTGAAGTTCTTGGATGCAGCAAATGCCAAGAATATCCTCACAGCTTCTAGTTGATAGACATCAAGTTGATAGGCCTTCCAGCTTCTAGAAAATCACATTTGACATAAAGTTGATAGACCTTGAATCTCTAATTCCAATTGCCGAACCATTGAAGGGTATGCACTTACAACACAACAACACAAAGAGGAGAGTTGCTTAAGAATACTTAATAGATCAAATAAAGAACTGGTCAACCTATGAGTAAAGATGCTAAGAACCCAAGTAAGAAAGAGACAGAACATGATAGAAAAACACACAAGTGATTGGTTTTCAAGAATATTGTATATTGCTTCTCAAGTTCTATTACAAACGTTACAAAAGCATATCAGAATGTTACAAGTACTTAAGATACATATACTACATCCTACAACCTCTAGTCTTGCTACAGGAGCAAAGACATCAGTGTAGTCAATTCCTTTTTCTTGTGTTTACCCTTGAACAACTAGTCTAGCTTTACTTGTGATAACAATGCCTCTATCATCTTTCTTGTTCCTAAACACCCATTTGGTTCCTATAGTAGTCTTCCTATGAGGAAGAGGACAAAGGTTCCAAACTTTTTGCCTTTTAAATTAAAGCAGCACCTCTTGCATGGCTTCAACCCAACTTCCATCCTTTAGAGCCTCATTAAGTTTCTTTGACTCTATCTGGGACAAAAAAAAGAGTGAAGAAAAACATTTGCTTCATGGGTTTGTCCTCTTGTTCTTACCCCTGTGTCAACATCTCCAATGATGTTTGTGGTGGGGTGAGACTTTTGGATCCTTAGTTGAGGGATCACAACGAGTTGCTGAGATAGATCTAAATTAGAGAAATTTAGATCTGGCATTGATGCTTCTCCCACCACATCAGCACACTTATCAAGAGAAACTTGATCCAATGAGTGTGTGACATCATTGATGTTTTCATCTGTTGAGTGGTTATCAGTATCAACAAATTCTTGATCACTATCACCACCCCCATTGTCTTCTACATTTGAAGCTTCTTTATCTGGTTGTTGAGCCTCTGAGCTGGAATTTGAAGGCATTTCAGATGTATCAACTGAATTTGTCATTGTTGTGTTAATAGAAACCTTATTTGCAAAAGTAGTTACAACTGGACTTTAAGATGTGTAGCTTAAAGATCTTCTAAGCTCAAATCTTGGATCTGTGTCACCTGGTGATATGATATATTGAGATCCTGAAACATTCTCATAAGATTTGTTAAAACAGTTAGTAATTAAATCAAGATCAATAGCCAATCAGGACCAAAACCAGCCACAAGGGTGTGTGTTTATTGAAAGTCACATTGTCTGACTCCTCAACAATTATAGTTCTGAGATTGTATACTCTATAAGCCTTAGCTTGAGAGGAGTATCCAATGAAATGTCCATCATCTGAATTCTCAGCAAATTTGACAATTTGATCTTTGGTATTCAAGATGGTGCAAAGACATCCAAATGACTTGAGAAAACCAATGAAAGGTTTCCTCTTGTGCCAAAGTTCATAAGGAGTCTTGCTATGAGTCTTAACCACTAAAACTTTGTTTTGCACATAGCAGGCAGTGTTGACTGTTTCTACCCAGAAGGTGATAGGCAACTTAGAGTCAAACAACATGGTTCTTGCAACTTCAAACAGTGTCTTGTTTCTCCTCTCAGCAACACCATTTTGTTGAGGAGTCCTGGGAGCACTGTATTGTCTTGTAATACCCTTTTCATCACAAATGAATCAAGGATTTATTTCTTAAATTCAGTTCCCTAGTCATATCTTATGGTTTTGACCATGTGATCACATTGATTCTCAATCTTTAAGATGACATTCTGTAGAATCTCAAGGGTCTCATCCTTAGTATTAAGGAAGAAAACCCAAGTGAATCTTGTAAAGTCATCTGTGATCACCAAACAATAAGAGGTCCTTCCTAGACTCATTACACTGGTGGGGCCAAAGAGATCCATATGTAACAAGTGTAGGGGTGTAGTGATGGAGTTTCTTTCCTTAGGTTTATGAGATACCTTGTGTTGCTTCCCTTTCAGGCATGCAAAACAATGATTGTCACTTGTAAACTCTTTCTTTGGCATTCCAGTAACCAAATCATTCTTAATCAGTTTATTCATGTTCTTTAAGTTTACATGGCACATTCTTTTATGCCATAGGAAAGACTCATCACTATTAGATTTAGATAGGAAGCATGAAACTTCTCCAGAGGGAGATGTCTTTTGCAAATCCATCTTGTACATGTTCCATTTTCTGGGGGCTCTAAGCAAGATATGCTCATGAGGAATGACCACCCCAGGCTTGAGAACAATGCACTCATCCTCAGTAAATAGCATGTTATGATTCTAATCACAAAATAGGGATACACTCAGAAGATTGTACCCAAGCTCCTTGACAAAGTTTACCTTCTCAATGCTGAGCTTACCATTTGTAGCCTTGCCCCTTCTAGAAATGTAACCGCTTTCATATCCTCCAAAAGAAACTGGCCCTCCATCAATTCTTTCAAAGTTCTGGAGTAGTGACCTATTGCCTGTCATGTGCCTGGAACAGCCTGTTGGACCAAAAGAACCAATCAGCCAAGATCAGAAAACCTCTAAGTCCCACATGATATCACAACAACTGCTGAAGGCTTCATCAGCAGTTCGACAAGTGCTGAAGACTCCAACAGCTGAAGATCAAGTACTGAAGACTTCAACAGCTGAAGAATAAAGTGCTGAAGCTCAACAGCTGAAGAACACAAGTGCTGAAGCTCAACAGCTGAAGAACACAAGTGCTGAAGCTGAACAGCTGAAGAACACAAGTGCTGAAGCTGAAGACCAAGTACTGAAGTACAACAGCTGAAGAGTCTACAAGTGCTGAAGATCAACAACTGGTGTACAAAGTCTGAAGACAAAGACTGAAGACATCAGCTGATGAGATCTACTGAAGTCATCAGCTGATGAAACGTATGAAGTTCAAGTCTGAAGACCAAGTACTGAAGTTTCAGTAGTTTGTCACAACAGCTGAAGAGTACTTCTTCAGTAGTTGTGATATCAGTAGTTTTATGTTTTACTTTCAGTAGTTTTGTAAAACGACTGAAGAGATTGTTCTTCAGTCGTTGTAGTGTCAGTAGTTTTATGTTTTTCAGTAGTTGTAGTAACTGATAACACTTAGTATTTTTGTAAGAAGATGTCAGCTGTTTTGACATCTTCAGTAGTTGTGTTTCAGTTGGAATAATTCTGTTAGATGTCACTATCAAGTGACATCAGCAGACGTCACATCTCTTATATAAGAGGTGTCGACCTAATTGTAAGTGTGACATTCCGTTACCACGAAGCGAATATTGAATGAAATATATTTGTAGAATTCTCTCTATCTATAACCGTTTTTGTTCTTCATTGAATATCTTTTCGTTCTTGTGAATTGGCTAATTCATTGTTAGAATTCCGCTGCTATACTCTCAAATCAATCAAACGTAGATCACTGATCCTAACATAGCCACTATCAATGATCCAGACATTCTTATTTGTCTTGAGTTGTCCCTGCACAAAGAAAATGATTATTTACATTTGGAAACCCAAGCCTTACTAGTCTTGGGCTCATCAAAAGAAGTAGAAGATAATGTAACAGTAATAGATCCTATAGTTGTGCTTTGAGGATCTTGTGCTATTGTTGATGGAGAACTTTCAGTTACTTGGTCTTTCTTTGACTTCCACACAACCTTTGAAAGTTTGGACTTGACCTACAACACTTCGAAAGCTTTTGAGACTTCGGAAGTTTTGATGACTAGATCTTCAGAAGATTCTGCAAACACTGCACCAGACTTTAGTGCTTCGGAAGTATTCCTTTCTTCCGAAACCAAAATTTCTTCCGAAGGCAATTTTCCACTTGCCTTCTTTTTCATTTTGGAGCTTCCAAAGTAAAAAAAATCCTTCCGAAGCTGAAATCTTCTTGGAGCTCTTAGAAGTCTCTCTCTTGGTCATGTGAAGAGTACCTCTTGGATTGTATGGACAATCCTTAGCAAGATGAGAAGTACTTTCACACATAACACATTCCATCTTTTTCTTCCTAATAGCCTTCTTCTAAAAACAAGGCTAACTTAGGTCACATCCCTTCTTCACCTTTATCTTTGCAGATGCTGAGACAGTCCTTTTGGGCTGAGAACTGTTCTTGGAGTTGAATGGTCCAGGCTATGTAGTAGTGGTACACAGTAGATCAACCTTCTTCTTGGTGCTGAGATGATTTGAACATGAATCAGAACTCTTTGTAGAGCAGTTTAGGTTGATGTTTTCACTCTTAACCACTTCAATCCCTGCAGAGATAAAAACCTGTTTCTACTTAGAGTCAAAAGTGGCCTTGATCTCTTGAGCCTTCCTAACTTTTCTCTTGCTCTTTCTGATCAAGTTCTTTCTCATAGACTTGGTCAACACAACATTCTTGTTCTCCTCAGAAGGACAGTGACGCTTCTTAGAATCCTCCTCTTCACTCTTCTTAAGGAATTCTTCACTATCACATCTTCATCCTCTTCACTCAAGGGGTCTATGAGAGTAAGCTCATCTTCACAAGTTCCACACCTAGGTGATCTTACAGACAAGATTGTGTGTGGAGGAGCTATCTCACTAGATCCTAGTCCCTATGTATTTTGATAATAGACCTTGGCATGCATGGATGAGGATATCATGTTCTTCAAGGTCTCTTCTTCAAGAACACATTTTTCTGCCCTAGCTTTGCTCATCACAAGCTCAGACTGGTATTCAGTCAACTTAGTTATGAGATCCTTGATCTGATTCCTATAGTTGGTTTGCTCATGTTTTAGAACTGAAATAGTTTTTTCTAAGTCCTCCATTTTTTAGTTTATAGTCATTTTCAGCCTTTCTAAAATCAGCTTTTAAGATGTTTAAGGACTCAAGATCAGATCTCATTTCAAAGTTGTAGGACTTGTATCTGTTGACTTTAGCAATACATTCAGGAGTACAGAGATGTTCCATTGCCTTAGCTTTATCATGGTCAACCATCAGTAATTGGTTTGGAGATGCATCTTCCACCTGAAAGCTCCAGTCCAAGCCTCCTTCTTCAACAGCAACTGCAGCTTGCTGCTTTGGCTTCTCATTCTAGGTGGCTTTGTTAGTGTAGTTTGGTTTAGATTGTGCTTGGCCACCATTTGTTCTTGGTGCCTCGCACTCCCTAGCAAAGTGCCTCATCAAGTTACAGTTGTAACACTTGACTTTACTTTTATCCAGTCCAAACTTTCCACTAGTTGTATTGCTTGGGAACTTCCTTCCAGTCCGCTTGTAGAACTTTTTGGCTTTGTGAGTGAGAAGAGCCATCTGCTGGACTATCTCCATATACTCCAGATCATTTGGATGGATACAGTCCAGGTCTTCAAGGGTGAAGAGAAAGTTGCCACCACTTTCATCAGAAGACACAAAGGCTTGAGAAGAACTTGTCTCTTGGAATAGGCTTCCTTGAGTATAATTCTCCCTTGGTGTCTCAGGGAAGGTGATGAAAGGACCCTTTTGTGAGTTGTCAAGGTAGCATATGAGATGATGTTAGGGTTCTATGCTATCCCTTTTGTTGGAGCATATATTGTCATATATAGTGTGCCATGCAAATAGTCTAGGCTTAATGTAATACACCTGATATGCTGTAAACACATGAAACTGAGTCATTCGCAGGAGCATATGCGAATGAGACTCAATCGTACGACTGAGCCATGCAAATGGACCAGTCGTGCGACTGAGAGATGCTATTGGGCCATTCGTAAGACTGAACCATAAGTATGGTCCAGTCGTACGATTGAACCATACGCATAGTCCAGTCGTACGATTGAACCATATGCATGGTCCAATCGTACGAATGGGCCTAGTCGCATCTGATATGGGCTGAGGCCTATAAATACCAGTTTCATTGTGTAGAGAGGTAATGGTTTTTGAGAGTGTGCCCGGGGCCTAGGTGCTGCGGATGAGAGGGGAGATCATGCTCAATCTCCCCTTGTCAAGAGTCTTGATTCTTATGTTTAACGAGCTTGTAATCATTAGGTTTTATCAATGAAACCATTCTATTATTGTTCGTTCTATTGTTTGTCTCTTGGTTTTGGTTTTCTTTCCTTCAGTCAAGAACACACTTGGATGTCACCGATCCAGCGACTTCACACCTTTCAACCACATAAAGCGCTGAACCCATTTGATTGATGGAGTTGCCAGATGAACCTTGCATGCTCATCTCCATCTGGTATCCACTAAGAATCCCATACAACTCTGTCAAGGTGAGAGTCTTCAACTTCTTAGTTCTCTTGATAACCACATAGTAGTGTGTCCATTTCCTAGGAAGAGAGGACATGAGCTTCCTTACAATATCTCTGTTTTCAAGAGCAACTCCACTATCCACTAGAGTGTCCACAATCTCAACATACCTGAAATATTGTTGAGTCATGGTTTCATATGTTTAAAGGTGAAATTTTCAAACTGCTACTTCAGGAGATCCTTCTTGTTCTCCTTGGCTTCAAAGGAACCCTTATACATTAGTTTTAATGCATCGCACAGCTTCTTAGCTATTTTTGCATTTATTGAAACCTCTGTATATAGAGTTTGGAGGAGCAGTCTGAAGGGTTGTTATGGCCTTTTGATCATTCTCTACTCTCTTTCTATCTTCATCTGAGTAGTCAGCCACAGCCTTAGGAATCATACCACCTCCAATAGCAGAAGAGGTGCTTGGTATGTAAGGTCCATTGACAATAGACTCCCACATTCTTGAGTCTAAAGACTTGATGAAGCCTTCCATTCTTTGACACCAAGTGTCAAAGTCATCAAGAGTGATCAATGGGGACTTTGTCATAGTTCTAGTTTCCATATCAGGTTTAGAAATAGCTGCCATGTGAGATGTTAAGTATTTTGTGTGTGAGAGGGATCTTAAGATGGTAAGATCTTATATCAAGAGCCTCGAATGCTCTGATACCAATTGCATGACCGTTGAAGGGTATGCTCTTACAACATAACAACACAAAGAGGAGAGTTGCTTAAGAACACTTAACAGATGAAATAAGGAACTGGTTAACCTATGAGTAAAGATGCTAAGAACACAAGTAAGAAAGAGATAGAACAAGATAACAAACCACACAAGTGATTAGTTTTCAAGAATGTCGTATATTGCTTCTCAAGTTCTATTACAAATGTTACAAAAGCATATCAGAAAGTTACAAGCACTTGAGATGTCACACCCTCAAAATCCACATGCGGAGTTTTACCGCGAGGCGTGTGAACAAACCAAGATCACAACCACTAGTTACTCAGAACGACACTATATGTCACATTCAAAACAAACCAACCAAAGTTTAAACGTTTAAAACCATGCGGAAGCGTTTTGCAAATAAGACAAACCCAAAGTAAATAAATGCACAATATGGAAAAACACGTGCCATCCCAATGTTTAAAACCCATATATAAAAGATAAACAAATGTGTCTATGAAATAAAGCCTTAGGATGCATGTTGGACCCGTGTTGTGCTCCTAATGGCAAGCTGAGTTAACGACCTGAGAACAGCATACTAAAAATGTCAACACAATGGTTGGTGAGTTCAAGAGTTTGCGTTTAACATAAATGTTAATAGTGGTATAACATAAGAAGTGTATTGAATAAGATAGCTAGTCTATATTCACAAGTAATAAACATAGTGATTTTGCGATCGAAGCTGACTGTGTTGCGTTGTTGCCTCCCGTCACCACTTACCAGGCCGTGACGATGTTTGTGTTTAGGACAATATTGCACCCGTTTGACCTCGAGTCGCACAGGTGGGGCTCGTCACACCCAGTAGTACTACCCAAGATTTCCCGCTAGTTACCATTATTAACGATCCAAAAGTGTGAGGACTTTTCTAGGTATTAAGCACTATGTTAATACATACACAACTTATAATAATAAAATAGCGTTTGAGTACAAGTATGCTACCTCCCCCAGAAGAAGGTTTATAAAAATAGAGGGGCATGAACTCACCTGGTGTATAATGATAACAAATAAGGAGACTTACGATAGACACAAAGACAACCCTTCAAAGGTTACCTAGAACACACAAGTACATAAGTATGTGTACACAAAAAACTTAACAACCCTAGGTTAACCTAGTTGACCCGTTGGTGACATATTAGATGAAATATTGTTTAATCATGCAAATCGACTTATCATACACGAATATCATGTAAGTTATCCACGTGCATCACATCATTAAACCCAAGTTCTACCTAGGTCATCATACCATATTAGATCATCATACACTCATGTAAATCTCAAATAATCATCATGCTAAACAATTCATACGTGAAGTCTAATCATGCACTACATGCCATGTGAAGTCACTCACAACTCACATCCTAAACCCTGTCAATCCTACTAAGTAAGGACATCGGATTTGCATGCGTGTATGACAATCATAACCACATTACTAGCATATATAGTGCCAACCAAGCATCCATACAACTCAATTACACCTTCTAACACAACAAACATCATCCACAATCATTCTAACATGTTCTTAACATCATAAGCACGACCAAATCATCACATCCAAAGTTCTACAAAAATAAAGTTTCCCTTTTGGGAAGTAATACACAAAAGTGGTCTAGCATCCAATTGAACCATAATTTCAACAACTATATACCTAATCAACTTTATAGCCTTCATTCTAACATGCTAATTACCTCCAAAACATCCTAATTCTCAACATCATACACAAAAGTTTCTACTTTTAGTAAGTCATGATCAATATCACAGTTACATGGATTTTCTTGTACAATCAAATTAAAGTAACATCTAAGCATTACATCTAATATCTTAGCATCATCAAATCATGAATTCCAAGAACAAAAAGTTTCCTCTTATGGAAATGTATGAACTAGATGATCAAACCCTAGATTTCTTACACAATCAACATAATCTAGGATTCATACAACCTAAATAACATCATATAATCATCATACAATCATCAATTTCATATAATCATCATCAATTTTGTAATTAGGGTTCATCAAGAATAATCAACATGAACAACTAATTTAAATTAACCTTTAGATGTGTTTAGATGATGATTATCACTTGAAATCAACTTGTAATACTTGAAACCACTTGGAATTTGACTTGTGTATGTGGTTCTTGGATCAATTTCGCAATGTAGGAGGGTGCGGAGAAGGGTTGCGGCCGAATGGGGGGTTTGGGGGCTAGGGTTGGGTTAATTATGGTAATATTTGGTTAAAAAGTTATTTACAAAATAACCCCTTTAATTATATTTTATAAAAAGTAATCTTTCTAATACTTTTTTAAATAGTTTTTAACTACTAAACTCAAATTTTATTAACCAATAATAATAACCCTAAACATTTACAACAAGTCACACAACACACGAAATATATATTACACGTTGTCACGTTATCGCGTAAAATTTATAAAACAAACATTTAAAATTCTATAAAATCATGAACCACATAATCACAACTAATAATCAACCTTATTAATTAGATTATTATTGTTTATCATAGATTATTATTATTAAGTCACCAACGTTCAACGACAACTAGTGTGTGCTCACGACACGTGTATCAAAGACTTAACGGAACTAACGGAGTTTGGTCACAGAAAATTACCGGATGTCACATTATCCCCATGTTGAAAGAATTTTCATCCCAAAAATTGTGTTACATGGTCGTGTTACATCCCTAGTTTACTGCATTGGCATAATGAAATCGAGTGAGTTGTCACATCATCCCCATGTTGAAAGAAATTTCATGCCGAAATTTAATCAATACCTTCCTCGGCTGTTGTCGTCTTTTCAAATAGATGAGGATACTTGAGTTTCATCTAATCCTTGTGTTCTCACGTGAATTCTAGTCCACGTTTTGAGTTCCAACAAACTTTGGCTATAGGTATCTTGCTTTGCTTAAGAGTCTTGACCTCACGATCCATTACTTTAACAGGCTCTTCCACAAAACGTAATTGATCATCTACTTGTACTTCCTCGAGTGGTAAAATTAGTGTCTCGTCAGATAGGCACTTCTTTAGATTTGAAACGTGAAATACATTGTGAACACCACTCAGTGACTTAGGCAAGTCCAATCGATACGCCACCGGACCTATTCTTTCCAGAATCTTAAATGGTCCAACATATATTGGATTAAGCTTTCCTCTCTTGCCAAACCAAATTACACCCTTCCACAGTCAAACTTTCAGCAAGACCTTGTCACCGATTTGAAACTCCAAAGATTTCCATCGTTTGTCTGCGTAACTCTTCTATCTGTCTCGCGCCGCAGCTATGCGGTTTCGTATCTGCACTATCTTCTCTGTGGTCTCATGTACCAATTCAGGACCAGTCAATTGACTATCACCAACTTCCGCCCAACAAACTGGTGATCTACACTTTCGCCCATATAATGCCTCAAATGGTGCTGCCTTGATGTTAGTATGATAACTATTGTTGTAAGAAAACTCAACCAACGGTAAATGACCTTCCCAATTATTCCCAAAGTCAATGACACAAGCACGCAACATGTCCTCCAAAGTTTGAATGGTACGTTCACTCTGACCATCGGTCTGTGGATGGTAGGCAGTGCTCATATCCAGACGTGTACCCAATGATTTCTGTAATGATTGCCAGAAATGGGACATAAAATGAGCATCACGATCAGATATAATCGAGATCGGCACGCCATGCCTCGACACTAATTCCTTCAAGTAAATTCGAGTTAGTCTGTCCACTTTATTAGTCTCCTTGATCGCCAAGAAGTAACCTGACTTAGTGATTCGGTCCACAATCACCCATATCGTGACACAACCGCTATGAGTTTTGGGCTACGTAGTAATGAAGTCCATGGAGATTTGTTCCCACTTCCACAAGGGAATTTCAAGTTATTGCGGTAACCCAGATAGTTTCTGGTATTCCACTTTAACCTTAGAACATGTCAGGCATTAGCTCACATATGTAGCTACATCTACCTTCATGTTAGGCCACCATGTAACACCCAATATTTTCTTTGAAGCTGATGAAAGAAGAAAAAGAAATAAAATCGATAGTCGGGGGACCAAACTTGCCAAAACGGGAGAAAGATTGGATGAGTAGGGGAATAAAAGGTGAGGGAAGCCACACCCTCCCCCACACTCACAAAATCTGCCAAGAGAGAAGAGAGGGAGAAAAGGGGTTTCAAGCTTGATTCTTGTGGATTCAAGCGTCGAAGTTGAATTGTAGCGGGTTGAATCGAAGCTCTACTCGACGGTGTTGTTTGTGTGAGTTTTAGGACCCCTCTTTTACACACTTTTGAATGATTTTGGGGCTGGAATACATCTAAAACCCGTTTTTGAAATGTTGGGTGTTGAACCCGTGGGTGTGTATGTGCGTGTGGTTGTGTGTGATGCGAGTGGAGTTTGTTTTTGGCTTGTGTGCACTTGAATGGTGTTGTGGTATGTATTCCTAGGGTTTAGGATGGTTAATTTGGGCTTTGCACGAGTTTGGAAGGGTTTGGAGGCCGAAAAGTGCAGATTGGGTTCGGGATGAATTGCATTCTGCATCAACTATGGCTAGGCGACCGAATGGAGGCCATACAGCCGAAAGGAGTGCGACCGAGGTTCATTCGCATGTGAGTCGTGATACTGGAGTCCATTCGCTTGTGAGTCGTATGATTAACGACCATTCGCATGGGGGTCATGCGACTAAGGGTCCATTCGCCTAACTCTCTATCCGCTTTAGTTTAATTCGCACAGGTGCCCGTCCGCATTAGTGTTCATCTGCATTAATGCCCATCCGCATTGGGTCCATTCGCATGGGACTCATCCACATTGTGTTCATCCGTATTGGGTCCATTCGCATGAGGCCCATTCGCCTAGTGTTCATCTGCATTGTGCTCAGTCGCCTGGAAGGCCATGCGACTGAAGGGTGCCCATACAACCAAGTAGGGCTTGTGCACCCGAGGGAACATAGTTTATTTACCAACTTTCAGGGGAAAGTGCAAATGTAAGTTTTGACGTGGAAGGTTCCCGGGGGTTCATATAGATGACTTTTGTGGCCTTAGAGGTTATGTTGGGCATGAATGATGATGATGTATGATGTTGTATGTTTATGCATGATGTTATGTATGATGTATGTGTTATGTATGTATGATGCTCGGTATGATGACGTTGACTGTGTATGTTATGTCCCTTATTTTGTATGATTATTTTCCTTGGCTTTGCGTTAAATGTTAATGAATGAAATGAAAAGTATTATGTAACGTAAAGTGGAAGATAATAAAAAGAGAAACGAAATGAAAAATGCATGCATTAATGAACGAACGAACGTAAGAAAGTCTTACAAGCAAATGTATGGAGGTTCACACTCAATGAGGAGTGTTAGCTCAACCGTGTGTGGGTTAGCTACCCCATGAGAATGCACACTAGGGCTTGATCCGTGTGATCAAGCATATGTATGGAGGTTCATACCCAATGAGGGGTTGTCAGCTTAATTGCATGTGGGTTAAATACCCCATGAGGATGCACACAGGATTTCAGTCTTTGTGATTGACCAGATGTATAAGGTCCTTGTCGCTTAACCCTAGACGAATTGCTTGGTGCTCTAGAGGGGGGTTAAGCACATGACAGGACGATGATGAAGATAATAGCTATTATCTATGTGTATGTACAATGTGTGATCACGTTTTAAGGCTGTTATGATTTGAAAGAAAGAAATGGATGGTTTTTTTTACACAAAAGATAAAGTGTATTTTATTATAAAACTAGAACTCACTCAGCAACGCTAACTTTTATGTGTTTTGTAGTTGGCAGGTAATGTTGCTGAGGATGGTACGGGGTGGCTACTCAGCTTTTTTGGATAGCATTCTTTTGATTAATGTTTTTGCATTGTAATGCAAACGAATGATGTTTTGGAAATGAATGCTAGTATTAACTTGCAAAAGCATTTGTAATGATATGAAAAGTTACATTTATGTTTCCACTGCAATGTTTTATGCATGTTAAATATAAAGTTATACATTTTATGTGCAATAATTTTCTAGCTGTAAGCATCCCGGGAACGGGGCCTTACAAGTTGGTATCAGAGCCAAAGTTTAAGTGAAATGGGTAAATTTTCAAAATAAACCTAAACTTAAACTAAAAATGGGACGGAAAGGGAAGGAATGCCAGTCTGAGTAGCTGCGTGCCATCAGGTATTTTCGTAATGTTAACCGGTATTATGTGCGCATGTTATGTGGTTTACGTGTTGATTGTAGATTTAACTACTAATATAGTCAAGATATGTAATGATTGGGGTATGAAGAGTAAAGTAAGTGGCTAATCACAACAGGCCATTGTAATTAGGGACTTACTATACTTGACATAAACTAAGTTGTTCCCTTGAATGACCGTGTTGGTGTTTGAATCTTTCAGTGTGTGTGTGTGGATGGCCAGTGGTAGATCTTCAAAAGCTTTATGTGGTGGAGGTCGTGGTGCTGAACCGCGACCTAAGAGGGGAAGACCCAAAGTTGAAAAGGTGGTTCATGAAGAACCCGAGACCCCTCACCCGGAGGGTGGTGATGAGAGTTCAAACTTAAAGGCCTCGGTGAAAGAAGCTATGGTTGAAGAGGTGCATCAGGTCATGCAGACGATCTTACCGTCTGTAGTGAATGAAGTGATAAAGGTTGTACGGGAAGGGGAAAGAAAGGAGAGAAACTGGTCCTCAGGAGGACGGGAGTAACCGGAGTCGGAAACGGTTCTCTTTGATGATAAAGAAGAGGAAGAAGAAGAGCCTGCGCCGGAGGTGGCATGAGGCTGTAACTATGGGGACATTTCAATGATGTAAGCCCCCTACTTTTGATGGTAACGGCACTGCTTCTGCTGCTCACCGGTGGGTGAGAGAAATGGAAGCTGTATTGAACATCATCGAGTGCCGAGAGGATCAGAAGGTAAAGTTTGTTGCCCACTCTTTTGTAGACTCGGCTCTATGTTGGTGGGTCAATATAGTCCAAGTCGAGGGTAGTTAGGCAATTGGTAGGATGAGATGGTCAGAGCTGAAGAAGTTGGTGATCGAGGAGTTCCGTCCGCATAGGGAAATGGATAAGGTGGAAAGAGAGTTCCTGCAGCTAGAGGCGGGAACGATGACACATCAACAGTTCACCACTAAATTTAATAAGATGGCACGTCTGGTGCTGGACCAAGTGACACCCATGTCACGAAAAATCAAGCGGTATGTTCAAGGCTTGCCGGCGGATATCTGTAGGCACATGATCGCTGCCCGACCAAGCACGTTTAGGTCGGCAGTTGATTTGGCAGGAAGGTTGTATGACGAGTGAGAGGTGGTGGTGGTCGAGGCAAGTAAGAAGGGTGCTGGTGATCAGATTTGGAATGGGAAGAGGTTTGGTCGAGGTGGTGCCTCGACGAGTAACAAGAAGGCATGGGTGGATGATCGTCGTGTGGTCACAGCAGGGGTAGGATCGAAGAGGTGTGGCAAATATGGGAAAGAGCATTCGGGGGAATGCAAGTGGGGATCAAACTTTTGTTTTAAGTGCGGGAAGCCTGGTCATATGGCTAGAGACTGTGGGGATATGAGGTGTTTCAACTGTGAGGAAAGTGGTCATATGAGTAGGGATTGCAAGAAGTCGAGGGCTGAGGGTTCTAAGGTGAAGACTGGAGGAGAAGGACCAAGGGCGAATGCAAGGGCATTCACTATAACACAGGAGGAGGCTAGGATGGACCCTAATGTTGTGTCCGGTACGTTTTTAGTGAACCAAACTTTAGCTTCTGTGTTATTTGATTCTGGTGCCAGTAAAAGTTTTATCTCTGTTGCTTTCTATGCTAAGCTGGCTCTTAGTAGTAGATGCGTTGATGTGCCCTTTGATGTAAAAACCGCCATAGGTAAGTCTACTAGAATTTTTAAGATGATAGAAGACTGTGATGTGGAATCAGAAGGTCACAAATTTCAGGTAAGACCCTTCATGATGACCTTAGGTGGTTTTGATTTAGTTCTCGGGATGGATTGGTTGGCGGACTACGAGGCAAACATTGTGTGTCGCAAGAAGATGATTTGTTTGACAGCGCCTGACGGGAGTTCGGTAACTGTTTATGGGGATCGGGTCACGATGATCCCAAAGGTAATCTCAATGGTGGTGGCGGGAAAGTGCATGAGGCGTGGATGTAGTGCCTACTTGGCCTATGTAAAGGACGTGGATACGCCAACACCACAACTGTCTGAGTACCCGTTGTGTGTGACTTCCAGACATGTTCCCAGAAGACTTACCAGGAGTGCCACCTGACCGAGAGATCGAGTTTCAGATTGATCTGATACCGGGTGCTAACCTGTTGCCAAGGCACCATATCGGCTGGCTCCGACGGAGATGAAAGAGTTGATGGAGTAGTTGCAAAAGCTGCTTGATAAGGGGTTTATTAGACCGAGTATCTCTCCTTGGGGTGCTCCGGTCTTATTCATGAAGAAGAAAGACGGTAGTATGAGGATGTGCATTGACTACCGTGAGCTGAATAAGCTGACGATAAAGAACCGCTACCCCTTACCAAGAATTGATGAGTTGTTTGATCAGCTTCAAGGTACCAGTTGGTTTTCAAGGATAGATCTTCGATCTGGCTACCATCAGCTAAAGGTGAAGGAGCAGGATATTCCTAAAACAACTTTTCGCACGCGTTATGGTCACTAAGAGCTTCTTGTCATGTCTTTCGGTTTGACCAATGCGCCAGCTGCTTTTATGGATCTGAGGAATCGGGTGTGTCGGCCAATGTTGGATAAATCAGTGATTGTGTTTATTGATGATATTCTAATTTATTCGAAGAGCGAGATAGAGCATACCGGTCACATTCGGGAGGTTCTGGATACGTTGAGAAATGAGAAGTTATACGCCAAGTTCTCCAAGTGCGCATTCTGGTTGCGAAAGTTTCCATTCTTGGGTCATGTGGTGAATCCTAACGGGATTATGGTGTACCCGGCAAAGGTGGAGGCGGTGACGCAATGGAAGTCTCCAAAGACGCCATCCGAGATTCGTAGTTTATTGGGTTTGGCGGGATACTACAGAAGCTTCATCCAAGACTTTTCCAAGATCGCTTCTCCACTAACTAAGTTCACCCGAAAGGATGTGAAGTTTGTATGGGGTCAAGCTCAAGAGAAGGCATTCGAAGAATGAAGGCGAGATTGACTCAAGCTCCTGTTCTATCATTACCCGATGGAAGTGAAGATCTGGTGGTTTATTCTTATGCTTCCTACTCGGGGTTGGGGTGTGTGTTAATGTAGAGAGGGAAGGTTATAGCTTATGCATCCCGAGAATTGAAGGTTGAGGTCAATTATCCTACTCATGACTCGGAGCTAGCAGCCGTGGTCTTTGCGCTAAAGATTTGGAGGCACTATCTGTACGGGACGAAGTGCACCATATTCACTAACCACAAAAGATTGAAGTACTTCTTTGAGCAGAAGGACCTAAACATGAGACAAAGATGATGGTTGGAGCTTATAAAAGATTATGATTGCGATATCCATTACCATCCAGGCAAAGCCAACGTGGTGGCCGATGCCCTTAGTCGAAAAGAAAGGCCCGAGCCTATTCGGGTGAAAGCATATCAGTTGGTCATGACCTCGGATGTTATGATTTGAAAGAAAGAAATGGACAGTTTTTTTAAAACGAAAGATAAAGTATATTTTATTATAAAACTAGAACTCACTCAGCAACGCTGACTTTTATGTGTTTTGCAGTTGGCAGGTAATGTTGCTAAGGATGGCACGGGGTGGCTACTCAGCTCTTTTGGATGGCATTCTTTTGATTAATGTTTTTGCATTGTAATACGAACGAACGATGTTTTGGAAATGAACGCTTGTATTAACTTACAAAAGAATTTGTAATGATATGAAAAGTTATATTTATGTTTCCGCTACAATGTTTTATGAATGTTAAATATAAAGTTACACATTTTATGTGCAATGATTTACCAGTTGTAAGCGTCCTAGGAATGGGACCTTACACACCAGTAGTGCGTCTTCAAGTCATGATACATCTTGTCAGAACCAGGATGTATGGAGTACTTAGACTTGTACGCTTCACTCATAACCAAGTCTCTTAGATTCCCATATAAAGGTACCCAAAGTCTATCCATGAAATATTGTATTCCATCGAATTTGACTTCTAACTATTATCCATCCCTCGTAAAGATTCGGATTTAACATTCTCACCTTTCAAGGCTTCCGTCTGGGCTCCCTAAATTTACTCGGGCAAGTGAGTGCTAATCGTCAATCGTAGGGCACGCACTTGTCGGGGTTTAGAGGTTTCCTTTCTACTCAAGGCATCGGCGACTACATTTGCCTTTCCCGGGTAGAATTAATGGCACAGTCATAATCATTTAATAATTCCACCCAGCGTTGTTGCCTCATGTTAAGCTCTTTCTGCTCAAAGATATGTTGAAGACTCTTCTGATCGGTGTAAATTGTGCACTTGGTACTGTACAAGTAGTGTCTCCAGATCTTCAAGGCAAAGACCACTGCTCCTAACTCCAAGTCATGAGTATGTAGTTTTTTTCATGCACCTTTAGTTGTCACGAGGCATAGGCTATTACCATGTCACGTTGCATCAGGACACAACCAAGTCCTTGGATAGAAGCATCACAGTAAACCACAAAATCCTCACTTCCTTCAAGTAACGCTAATGTCGGTGCACTACAAAGTTTCTGCTTCAGCAACTAAAATGCAGCTTCCTGACTCTCACCCTATTTATAGGTTGTTCCTTTATGGGTCAAAGCTGTGAGAGGTTGAGCAATCTTTGAGAATCCCTTAATGAATCACTGATAGTATCCTACCAGACCAAGAAATTGCCTTATCTCACTAGGCGTCTTGGGTACCGACCAGTTCCTTATCACCTCAATCTTTGTAGGATCCACATGTATTCCATTTTCGGTAACAATATGACCCAAAAATTACACCTCACGAATCCAGAAGTCGCACTTAGAAAATTTGGCGTACAACTGTTCCTTTCTAAGTAGCTCCAAGATTAAACGTAGGTGTTCCTCATGTTCCTCCTTGGTCCTTGAATAAATCAATATGACATCAAAAAACACAATAACAAACTGATCAAGGTAGGGTTTGCACACACAGTTCATGAAATCCATGAACACTACCGGTGCATCTGTCAACCCAAAAGGCATGACCAAGAACTCGCAATGACCATAACGAGTACGGAACGCAGTTTTAGAGATGTCTTCCTCACGAACTCTCAATTGATGATAACCAGATCTCAAATCAATTTTCGAATAATACTTGATCCCTGAAGCTGATCAAATAGACCGTCGATACAAGGTAAAGGGTATCGGTTCTTGACTGTGACATTGTTCAATTCTTTGTAGTCGATGCACATCCAGAATGTACCATCTTTCTTCTTAACAAAGAGAACAGGTGCTCCCCACGGTGATGAGCTCGGTCGAATAAACCCTTTATCCAACAGCTCCTGAAGTTGTGTAGATAGTTCTTGCAGTTTGTTCAGTGCTAACCGGTAAGGTGCTCTGCACATTGGAGCAGCTCCGGGAGTCAAATCGATCTGAAACTCGACTTGGCGATGAGGTGTAGTCCAGGCAAATCCTCTGGAAACACCTCTGGAAAGTCACGTACCACCAGAATGTCTTCTATCTTCTTTTCCTCTTGTTGCTGGTTAGAGACGAGATCTAATATGGCCAAGTGGACCTTGCGTAGCCACTTTTGAGCCTTCATGAACGATATGATGCCTATCACAGCACCACTCTTCTCGCCCTTAACCAAAAGCGTTTCCCCATCTACCATGGGAATACGAATGATCTTCTCATGACAAATTACCTCTGCTTGCTTCTCGGATAGCCAGTCCATGCCTACGACCACATCAAAACTTCCAAGAGTAACAGGCATATGGTCAATGTCAAAGGTATGACCAGCGCGTTCTATTTTGCAATTCTTAAGGACATGCGTAACATATAATTGCTTACCATCAGCCAACTCTACAACGTACTTAGACTCCAAGACAGAGGGCATATCATATAAGAGACTACAAAACTTAGTAAAGATAAAATTCCTATCGGCCCAGTGTCAAACAATACAGAAGCAAAACGAACATTAGTAGGAAATTTACTAGTAACAATAGTAGGTTTATTTAGAGCTTCACCTGAACCCATGACAAAGGCTCTCCCTTTGGCTCCACCATTGTTGCCTCCATTGTTGTCACCATTACCACCATTGTTGTTATTGCCACCACTTCCGTTGCCATTTCTTTTAAGTTGAGGACAATTTTTCTTGAAATGCCCTTCCTTTCCACACTCAAAGCAACCCTTTGGTGTTTCATGGGGTTGCTGAAGCTATTAAGGTTGTTGAGGTTGTTAAGGTTTCTTCATCAGTTCTCCACGACAATCCTTTGCCGCGTGTCCAACCTTCCCACAACACTGGCATCGGAAACTATCACACCTGCCAGTGTGGTGGTAGTTGCACCGATTGCACCTCGAATTTTTCCCCACGTATCCACTTGGTCCTGGAGATGATGAAGATTATTGGTTGAAGTTGTGATTGTTATCAAATCGTCTATGTTACTGATGCTGCTGAGGTTGATGTTGCTAGGGTTGATTTCCAGATGACAATCCCTTGCTAGAATTTTCTCCCACTTGTGTTTGTTGTCAGGAACTCTTACCACAACGCCCAGCTTGGGTAACTTCCCTTGCTCCATGGCTTGGTCAATGAGCCTGTGAGCTAGTTGTATCACCTGTTGAATAGTAGGGAGATTTGCAGCAGTCACCATACTCTGAATCTCCGAAACTAAACCACGCAAGTATAGCTCAATCCGCTGGCTCGGCGGGTTAACCATGCTAGGACAAAGTGTAGCTAGCTCATGTGACCTAGTAGTGTAGGCCTCGATATTGGATCCATCTATCTTCAATTACCAGAACTTAGCTTCCAGCTTTTGAACTTCATCACGTGGACAGTATTCCTCGGTCATCATCATCTTGAATTCCTCCCACGGTAACATATTTGCCATTTCCTGGCCAATCATCTGCACTTCGCATTCCACCACGTGAGTGTTGCACCTTCCAGTGTTCTTGTAGCGTACTTCACATGATCTGCACTGGGCAGTTGCATTTGGTGAAAACTAACTCAATTTTCTCAAACCATCTTACAAGCCCTATAGCTCCCTCGGCTCCACTATAGGTATGCGGCTTACAGTCCATGAACGCTTTGTACGTGTATCCAGGCGATCATGTATTCACGTGTCAGGGTAAAGGAATCAAACCGAAAGAACTAATCACCTAATGGAATATCCGTGTAAATAATGACTAGTGTCATCGTTTACCTCCAAACTGTGCATGTTGTGTGTTCAATGCTGCTTGCACGTGTTGGCTTATTAATGCAGCCAGTTCAGCTGGGGTCATTTTCACGTTGCCAGCGCCACGTCCACCATCATGCCCTCGGCCACGTCTACATCCTCTGCCTCTACCGTCCATTTTTCACTTTACATTCACAAATACCATAATGAGTAACATCTAACATATTAATCCCATTGAACTATAGTAAATAATAAGAAATAATGTACAGTCACAACCACAATATTTATAACCAAAACGTATCATAAATAATTTGTAAGTAACTCACAAAATATTCAATCAATGTCAAAATTTAAGTTTTCAGTTGTGTGGGAAACAACCCTTCCGATATAGGTTCAAGAAAAACGCTATGTATTCAAAGTCATAAGAATAAAGAGAATCAATCAAACAAATCTGATCCATCACTGTCTCCACCGTCCCGGGCTTCTTCGGGTTCTTCCTCAGGGTCTTCATCGGGGTCTTCAGCAGGTGCAGGGTTGTCCTCGATCTGTAGTGTTGCGAGTTGTGCTTCTAATCCGGTTAGTCTGCTCTCGATGCCCACATTGTGGAGCTCTTGCTCGCCCGTACGCTTGATAAGATCCATCACTCTACCAGCCATCTTGAAATTTCCTTTGATAGACATCGACACCCGCTCCTCAATTATGGCCATCTTTAGCCATAATTGACGCATATCATCCTTTAGTGTGGAGTTCTCATCAGTGAGCACTCCAACTCGTCAATGCTCAGTCTCAAGTGTTGCGGTCAATGCCGCCACGACCTGCTCAAGGGGTACATCTAAAGATGGGAGAGTGGGTGCTGCAGAAGTAGTTGCTGACCTAGTCCTAGGTCTAACAGTGGCCGACTTTGGAACACGCTCTCTATGAATCATGTGATCTATACAAGCCGGGTAATAACTCCAATCTCGTGGGGGTCGCGCTCAGGTGGCATAAATGGTTGATCCCAGTCTATCTCAGCACGAGGGTAAGGATGTCACGGCTAGTCATACACTCGGTGAGGTACAGGTGGAGGGGACTCAGAATGAGCACGCCTTTTTCCCAAAACCTGGGATGATGATGCCATGCTACAGTGTATGTGATGTATATGCCAATGTGTATGGTAAAAGGATAAGTCAAGATTAACTAACTAACTAACTGTGTGCGGTTATAGAATAGTGTGTATGCAACCTAGTTCCCTATAACCAATGGCTCTAATACCAATCTGTCACACCCTCAAAATCCACATGTGGATTTTTACCGTGAGGCGTGTGAACAAACCAGGATCACAGTCACTAGTTACACAGAACGACACTATATGCCATATTCAAAACAAACCAACCAAAGTTTAAACGTTTAAAACCATGCGGAAGAGTTTTGCAAATAAGACAACCCAAAGTAAATAAATGCACAATATGGAAAAACACGCGTCATCCCAATGTTTAAAACCCACATATAAAAGATAAACAAATGTGTCTATGAAATAAAGCCTTAGGATGCATGCTGGACCCGTATTGTGCTCCTAATGGCAAGCTGAGTTAATGACCTGAGAATAGCATACTAAAAATGTCAACACAATGGTTGGTGAGTTATGAGTTTGTGTTTAACATAAATATTAACAGTTGTATAATAAGAAGTGTATTGAATAAGATAGCTAATCTATATTCACAAGTAATAAACATAGTGATTTCACGATCGAAGCTGACTATGTTGCGTTGTTGCCTCCCGTCACGACTTACCAGGTCTTGACGATGTTTGTGTTTAGGACAATATTGCACTCGTTTGACCTCGAGTCGCACAGGTGGGGCTCGTCACACCCAGTAGTACTACCCAAGATTTTCCGCTAGTTACCATTATTAACGATCCGAAAGTGTGAGGACTTTTCAAGGTATTAAGCACTATGTTAATACATACACAACTCATAATAATAAAATAGCATTTGAGTACAAGTATGTTACCTCCCCCAGAAGAGGTTTATAAAAATAGAGGGGCATGAACTCACCTGGTGTATAATGATAACGAATAAAGAGACTCGTGATAGACGCAAAGACAACCCTTCAAAGGTAACCTAGAACACACAAGTACATAAGTACGTGTACATAGAAAACTTAACACCCCTAGGTTAACTTAGTTGACCCGTTGGTGACATATTAGATGAAATATTGTTTAATCATGCAAATCGACTTATCACACACGAATATCATGTAAGTTATCCACGTGCATCACATCATTAAACCCAAGTTCTACCTAGGTCATCATACCATATTAGATCATCATACACTCATGTAAATCTCAAATAATCATCATGCTAAAAAATTATAATTACATCACATCAAACAATTCATACGTGAAGTCTAATCATGCACTACATGCCATGTGAAGTCACTCACGACCTCACATCCTAAACCCTGTCAATCCTACTAAGTAAGGACATCGGATTTGCATGCGTGTATGACAATCATAACCACATTACTAGCATATATAGTGCCAACTAAATTTCAAACCCAATCATGGTCTCCTAATCACTAATCATAATTTATCATCATGAATGATTATAAAAATCTATACTTCATACATGATTAACAAAGCATCCATACAACTCAATTACACC